>NW_019014640.1:1357859-1382363 GCF_000150535.2 Carica papaya
ACTTTATATCTATGAGGATGCTGTCCATTTAGATATTTGTATTCTCTGTCTGACCTCTTGCTCCGTCGTTCATATTGCCATATAATATATATGTTCTTTAAGATATTTGGGAAGTTTCTGGTCGAATATGTCTAAGAACATTTAACCATCATAGTAAAATTGCATCAATATGGGCAGATATGTATGAGTTGTCTAAAATTGCTTAATCCTTATTGGTGTTTGGTGGTGGTGATATACTATGAACAAACTGTATGGATTGTTACATTTTTGGTGCTGATGGACTATTGAATGAATCTTACATGTGGATATGCACGGATGCTTAAAATTATCAGGAAGAGTCAACTGAGTGAGCAATATTTTTCTGTTCTATATGTTATGCCTATGGGCATGATGCATTTGTTAATCCCTATAAACCTAATAAAGAAAAACTTTTGAAGTTTTGGGGACTTCTCCTCAAAACTTCTCTTTTCTTTGACATGGTGGGCTGTCTAATATTTTGTATCTCCCTCTTAACAGCTATGCTTTATATGCATGTGCTTGTGGGTATATTTGTAGCTGTATAGAAGAAAATTTGACTTGAGCACGTGGTATGACTAAAAACTTCTGATATAGATGGCTTCTTTTTTGTTGATGTTTTTTACTTGTGAACTCTGGATACATCTACAGAATCACATATGCCTGAAATTTGTAGAATTACTCGTGGAACTTGAATAAAGTAGATTAGGTCTGAAGCTTAAGTACAATTGGAAGAAGTCACAACTTAGAGCTTTATAAGATGATAAATGTTGGAATAAAATTGAGGGCCCCTTATCAATGGAAAAAATTATTTGTGGACAGCTCCTATGGATCTGTAAGGAGGAAAATATTTGGGAGGGCACTGCTTTGAGTCGGAGAAACATAATGTAGGGTTTTCTTTACTGTTATATGGTTATAACCTATAAAACTAAAGGGAGACACTATTATGGCTATTAATTTATCCTGAATAAGGAACTGAAGGGTAAAAGTTTTCTGATATCTTTGGTGTGGTTTTTTGAGAAGAAAAAGAAGGAAATAGGATAAACAGGACATCAGGGGGATGCCACCCAGTGGATAATGGGTTTTCTAGTGCTCTTTATATCAAAGAATTGAACAAATGGGAAAATAGATCAAAGTAGTACTAATGCAAGAGAATCATTTAAGATAGTTCAAGGAGAAGAGAATTTGGGAAGGAAATTGAAAAAAACTGGATAAGGGAGTTGAGAAACAGAATGGTGTTTGTGCTTCAATCAGGTCTAATCTAGGGTACAGGGGTGCATGAAATATTGCTGCTTAGATTAAGATTCTATTTAGCTCAACTGGTGCTTGTTTCACCTACTAGGATTTTTGTTTTATTTTAAATAATAAATTAAAACAGAAAATTAATAAATATACTCATTAGAAATATTATTTAACTCCTAGAGCACAAACCATATCTCAAAAACATCTACTTTCAGCTTTTAGTTTCACCTTTATCGATAGCCAAAATAAATTTTATTTTTATCTAAAAGTACTTTTTTTTAGTGTTTTGCCAGACTTCTAGTTTTCGGTAGTAAAAAAGTAGAAGTAGAAGCCCAGCCAAACTGGCACTAGTTCATAAAATTGATCATTTCATTACTATTGATAACTTCCTCTAAACTTCCTACTTGGCTGTCTATAATGTCTCTAACGGCAGAGTCAGTCTTTATTGGCTAGGGTGTAACAGCCCCGGTAATTCAGAATGGAATTTGTATTATAAATATCAAATGCGGAAGCGAAGTCAAAATTTGAATAACATCCCTTACACTAAAACCAAAACGTACTCACAAAATATAAAAGATTAAACTACCTAAAAGAGAAACTTGAAAGTAAAAACTACGAATGTGACTATGGAGTCCTTAGGCGTCCCCTTCGTCGTCCTCCTGCGGAAGTGGCTCGGGAACGATGTCCTCTTGATCTGAAATGATTAAATAAGGAATGAGCTACACTAGCCCAGTAAAGACATCACGATATCTCACCGTCACGGAGGTAAAGGTGGGTAGAAAACACAAAAAGACCAATGGAGCATAATTTACAACAAATCCTTTTATCGAAAATAAAACCTTTACCATTTACTTACCTTGGTGAAATTCATAAAACAATGTACGAAAGCAATAACATCATCATCATCATGAAAACATATATATGAACTGTATAACATAATACCTATCACACTCTTCGTAATTCGATAGTTACACAACATATTTTCCTAATTTCACCAGCCCACTAGTATCCATGGGAATCCATAGGGGTCCCGCTACCCGTTAATCCTTAACATTCGTCATCGGATTCCAGGGCCGTCCCCATACCCCGTCCGGTATGGGCGCCAAAACCATAAACCTCAATACCCTGTCCGGTATGAGGGTGAAGCGGGCCGTCCCCATACCCCGTCCGGTATGGGCGCCAAAACTATAAACCTCAATACCCCGTCCGGTATGAGGGTGAAACGGGCCGTCCCCATACCCCGTCCGGTATGGGCGCCAAAACACATAAGATCTCCATACCCCGTCCGGTATGGGAGACCACAATCCCGGTAGGGTTCTCTACGGACCCGGTCCGTCCACCATCTCCCAGGATATCTAGTCAGGCTGACCATATTATACAATTACCCATTCACATAATCTTTCATTCGCCTTTTATCTCAGTCAGCATTTTCAATCACATACAAACAAGCTAAACGATAATTTATGCCAAACAGACAACATATAGTATCAACACCCCAGTCATTCAATCCATAATCAATAAAACAGTACAATATGCACACGAAACTATAAAATGAAAACATCGAACCTCATGCTGCATTGAAGACTGTAAAACAGGCCAAATAACAGTTAACCGACAAATACACTAGACTCGGGCTCCATTAGCGACCTTAAGCAATTTCACACATTCGTTGATTCATGAAATACCGTTTTATCATTTATTGAACTTTAAAACCGTGATAGGAAATAGGGTGAGGGGTCCTTACTCGTTTCGGGGTCCGAACACGGCTTCACAGTGCGCCTACAGGCTGTCCCTAATTTTCCCTGAATTTTCCTCGGGGAACTGAAACGCACTACTGGTACCTGCACGTGTTCCAAAAAAATCCCAAATTAGGCCCAGAGCCCCTTTCGGCCCAAATTGCAACTCCGGCATGGCGGCTCCGCCGTGCTCCGGCGACGGCGCCGCCGCTGGCGGTGGCGATTCGCCTCGGGTTGGCTGTTTTCGGCCGTTTCCGGCCGAATTCGGCCACACTCGCATCGGTCCCTGCGAGAAAACAATCCTAGGGCCCTCGGGGGGCCAAAAAATCACGGAAAAACGGAGCTTACCGGCGGCGGCGCTCTCGGGTGCGGCGGCTCTCCGACAAGGTTCGTGTTTTGGTGATTCGGCTCCGGTCAACCTGTAGAGAAAAGAGTGGTGATCACGGTGATATAAAATTTGCATCAAACGGAGGCCGGGAAGGGCCTCATCGGAGGCAAAAACCGAGAAGGGCGCGGCGGCGCCGCTGGGCTTCGGCCGTGCATTCCGGCCGTTTGGCAGGGATTTTGGCTCCGATTTGGCCACAGGAGGAATCAGCGTGGAAAAACGAGTCGGGGGTACGAAATTTACCTCGATCGGTGGTCGGAAGTTCCTCCGGTGCGGTGGCAGGTGGCGGCGGCCGGCTTCTGGTTCGTCTTCTCCGGCGAACGGTAGGCGGCTAGGGTTTGTGGTCTGGTGTGGGGGTTCTATTTATAACCCCTTGCCTTTTGATCTCAGCCGTACATTTTGTTTTAATCTGGGCCGTCTGTTTTTGATTAAATCTGGGCCGTCCGTGCGTTTAAATCTAGGCCGTCCGATCACGCCCACGCGGATCGCCAACGTGGCCCTTTTTGGAACGATGTGGTTTTGCCACGTGGCAGGTCCCGGTTGGCCGGGACTGCTGACCGGGCCTGCTGACGTGGCTGCCGACGTGGCTTTTTTTTTTTTTTTTTTTTTTTTTTTCTTCTTGGTCCGGGCGCTACATAGGGTGGCAGTGGGCTGTGTTGAGATTGAATAGGCTTTATTTCATTCATGCTTAGCATCTTGATGGTAATTAATATGAAAATAGGTTTAAGGTTAAATGGGAGTACGAAAATTAGTAGGTAGGTTTTTGCTAGTTGTACGTAATAATTTCTTTCCTTGTGTAGTCATATTTAGATGGTAATACCAAAAGAAATTGGTAACAATGTTGGATTCTTTGAGCATCTACGGAACTCAAACTGATAGAAATGGTAGGTGGAATTAAGTCGATAGAAGTATAGAGAAAAAAGAACAAAAGCTAAGGATAAGAAATCCTCCTAAGAAAAGAAAAAGAAAAGAGCCACAACAATGTATTCTAATTCCTTTGCAAAATAGCCTATAAGAGATCTTCACGGAACCCCTGGCCTTGGGCCACAAAGAAGCAAAAAAACTAATGTCCTAAATCCTTGACAACTCTAGCATCGTGCTGTAGCTCCAATTTGGGAGTTCGTTTTCAAGGCACCTTAGCTTACTTCTTCTACCCAGCTCCCTTGAGAGACCTAGAGGAAATATATCAGAGGGAAGGGGGAGGCACCTATATGATGCCATAAGCATACAAAAGCTTGGATCAATTTTCCAAGTCACGTCCCAATGCAAGAAGATATGGCGGTGGTTATCCTTGAAGCACATACAATTCATATTTTAGAAAAGAACAGAGTTTGGTGCACGGACTTGCAGTAGATCATTCGTTATGAGCCTATTCAAGACAAATTCCTGATGAAAACCTTAGCCATAGCGATTTTAACCTTTTAGGAAAGCACTAGTGAAAGATTCATTGTAGCAACTACAGTTATGGGTAAGATGGGTGAAAAGGGACTTGCAAGTGTGCAGAGATAATAAAAGGCTCAAGGATACCTAGCAAAGATAGCATATTCCATGACTTTTTAATCATTTACATTCCTAGAGAATAACAATTGACAAGATTTATTTTCTTTCTTCATTTAGAATCCTGATTGGTATAACTGAGAGGGTTGAGAAAATTATGAGAGATTTCTTGTGATCTGGGGTAGAAGAGAGTTCTAAAGATAACATGTTTAGATGAGATTTATGTTGCAAAAAAAAAAGGGGTCGGAGGTAATATGAATCTTGTCTCAAAGAACCTTGCTCATGTGGTTAAATGGTTATGGTGCTATCTTTTGGAGCCTTGCTTGGTGTGCATAGGATGGTGAAGAGTAAGTTTGAGTTGCTCCAGAATGGTTGGAAAAAGAAGGGGGATTCTACAATCACTTGTTGAAGCACTGGAAAATTGGTTTTATAGATTTCCTTTCCATAAGGAACTTGAAGAACATGAGAAGTGCAGATTAGTAGGTGGATAAGACGGAGTCCCAAATATGCATGAAACCTGAAAGGATAGTTTGGCCTTCAAGGATGCATCACACATACCATAATACCTTCTTGCACTTGGTTGATTGTTGGTTTCTGCTTTCAAAGTAATAATTATTACTAATTATTATAGGGGTTTAAAACACATTACTAGATGATGATAATAAATCACTCAACTAATGGCATTTATTGATTAGCTTCAAGGTGGCCCTGATACTTCCCAAGTTATAATCAAGGTGCAGTGCTGTAAATGCTGACTTTTGTTATGAAAAATTCTGTTGCTGATTCATCTTTTCTATTCAATGCATGCTTTGAGCTTGGTAAGTACACGCGGATGTCAGGTTCCTGCATGAGATTGAGGAGAGAAAAGAGAAAATTTGAAATTGTTCAGCAATGCACTTATTTTTTTTTAATTTCAAGTTTTTGAAATAAAAACAAGTAATTATGTATAAGGCATCGAGGGGTGCCGCCCCTTTACAAAATTTGTAGATCTAATAAAATATCAAAAACTTCCCCAAAATCATTCCACCCATAAACATCAGCAATGCACTTATATATTATGAGCCATCTACTTTTAACTGATAAAGAACTCCATCTTAGGATGCCCAATCTATGGAACTAGCTGCTTGTTTACACCAAATTATGGGAATAACCCCCAGAAGAAAACGCCTTAGGCCAAAAGAATAACATTCAGTACCAAGCACCAGAATATGTCAAAATAATGTAGTTCTATATCTAGGGGCTTTCCATTCGCATGGACCGCCTTCCCTTTGTTGGAGCCTTTCTAAACAACAATCTCTCCAATATGAACCATAATTTAATAGTAGTGATTCAGGGTGATGCTTGATAAAATAATTCTAAAAGCTAAAGGATATCTAGTGTTTTGTTATTATTCTTATTGCTTAGCCTTTTAGGTAGTTTATTTGGTGCAACTCTGGCGTAGACAGTCATTATCTCATACTTAGATCTTAATAAATCTTTCTAACTGCGCACAAATAATGCTAAATCTCCAACAACTAGTTCTTGTGAGAGTAAGCCTTTAGTAAGTTGCTGCTATTATGGTTTATCTAGCTATCTATTATTTTCTAATTCTCTGTTTGCCAATATAAAAGAGAAGTTCATAAGTGGAGGACAAATTATCCAAACAACTACCATGATGAATAGCAGCCTGCTGTATTTTAAATTCTGTATTTGTATAAAAACATATAGCATTCTTGAAAAAAATTATGTAAATCACAAACAGGTAAAATTAGGTAAAGTACTCAATATTTTTATGAATATTCCAAATTAGCACTTACAACTTTAATAGAACTATTTCAAAACTTGCAGTTTTTAGATGTAATAAATTAAACTTACGGTTTCCACATGTAACAAATTAACATACTGAACTGGAAAAACGTGTCAGAAACTCTCACATTTTACACATCTAGCTAATGGCGATTGACTTAGTTTGATCATTAAGTTTCTAATGGTAATGATTTAATTCATACAAGTAAATTATATAAGAGCTAATTTTAAGCACGTTTTACCTAATTAGCTTAGTTATTGATTTCCTAGTTAATAATGATTTAGTTAATACACATGTGAAGTGTCTGAAGTTAATTTTTGTTATAGTTTTACCCCGAGAAGTAATTGGTGGGAGATAATTTGATACTGGTTAATTTTCTATGCACAAATAATTTTCTGGTTAATTTCTTGTTTTCTTTTTTGTTCTTCTTTCATGAGTTCTCCATCTTTTGTATTTTGTTCTGCCTTTCTTAGTAATCCTTCTTTTGTATTTTCTCCTTGGATGTTCTATTGCACACAAGCTGTGATCTATTGCACTTTATCTGCTGGGTTTGTCTTGGGTCAAGAATGATTCAATTTCCTCTGAACTTCTTGCTTGGGAAGGCTTCAGTAGCAAAAGGAAAAATTTCAGACTCATTTCTCTTACCATTTTTTGGGTCATTTGGAAAGAAATAAACAACTGTGCTTTTGAAGGGAAAAAAGTAGATTTTAGCAAAGTAGTAAATAATTGGTTTTGTTATTTTGGCTCTATTGTTTTGGAACATAAGATTGACTGCCTTGAAGATGAAAGTTTCATTGTTGATATTCTAATTAATGTGTAAATTTTTTGTATATAGGTGGTGCCCTCTTGATACCCTTACTTAATATGATTCTTACACTTTTATTTCAAAAAAGAAAAGTGAACAAATTGCAACTTTTAAAACTTCTCCTACTACTAGCTATTACCCTTATTTCTATGATTCAACAAAGAAACAGTAAAACTTATGAGTGTCCGCAAGAGTCGTTACCCTACTATCTTACATTGCTAATAAACCGCCAGAAGCGCAATAAGAAGGAGAAGCAACCTACCCTTTAAACCTAGATTCCAATACGCTTCTGATAAGGACAGTATCCATAATTCCTCTCTTAGTTTCCTGAAGAAGATCACATTAGTGGTCACCAAGAAATAATTTTGTTGACCTTCATTTAATAACCGACTTGCCCCAAACCCACCATAGTAAACTGAAGTAGGAAGCTTTTGTAATTCGTTTTTATCTCTCTTCTTTTTCCTCTCATAAGTCCAAGGGAAAGTGAGTAGACCTACTTCTTTTCTTAAAGAATCCACAAGCTTAATATCTTGGTTCTTAAGGAAATCTTATGGATCTTTAGTGTCCTTCCCTCTCAAAATAGGCTTTAAAGAAATCGGGACTGTCATGAGAAGCTCGATTCTCTATCACACTTAAAGGAGTTGAGGAAGTCAGATAAATAACCAAAAGGGTAGGATGCTGCGTTCAAGTTTTCTGTCCTCGCAATCAAACAGGAAGAATAGAGAGATTATCAGCATTAACTGAGGGGTGCATTTCAGTATTAGTTTTATCTGGACAAGCATCAAATAGATTAGAATGAGAAGGACAAGGAATAATGTTAGCACCCTTGTTCATATGGAGCTCTAGAAGAAGCATCTTGAATAGTCTAGGACTAAGACGTTTGTTTAGGAATCCCCACTTTGCTTTTCATCAACACTCTGACTAATTTTGTCATTCAAAGAGAGAGAACTAAACTCAGTACCCCTTGCATATTTGATTCGTGTTCAAATTACTCAATTAACAAACCCCTCTTCCTCTTCAAGATCAAATAAAAAGCCATCAACCTCAAGCCTGTAATCATGCTCTGTTGACATCACTGTTATAATAACTTCGACTGCTATCTCTAGAACAAAAATTTTTTCATTTCTTTCTTTACTCGTGACATACTGCTTTCTCCTTCATCATTGCGCACTTCTCCATCCGTTCTCTACTTTTTGAGGTATATCTTCAAAATTGTTAGCATGCTGCACATTGAGGTTTGAAATAGTTCTTGCATCTCCTTTTTTCCTTTATCCTTCGACACAAAATCCATATCTATTCCTTCTGCCTGCCTCTCTAATAAACTCACTTTCTAGTGTGTAAAATTTTTCTACACTCAGCTGGATCACTTACACAGTCTATAAGCTGCCTCCCGATTCGTTATCTCTAGATTATGCCCAACCCTATCTACTTTCTTGGTCCACCGAGTTTTTGTTAGGTTTGCTCCTTGCTGAGATAAAACAGGCTTCGATATCTGATCATGTTTCTAGAATGGGCCTGCTTTAAAATCGGTGCAAGGCTGTCAGACACAGAGAGATACCCTTTTTTTCTTGACTTGTAGTTTCCTTCCAACCCAAGCATTCTTTCTATTTGAATAACTTTTTCTTTTGGATCTTAATTCTTTATGGTACAAGGTGATTAAGAGTAAGTTCATCCACAATCGCAATGGTTGGGACTTCAAAATCAAGATCTCCTTAAAGATTGAGAAGTTGATGATATGATTTTCTTGATTCAGCTTCTTGATTTTGTTGTGCTTTCTATGGGTCTTGTAGAGTTTTGTTCTTCGAATCTTCAGGTATTTTTACGCACAAGTCCTTCTTTACCTTTTTAACATGTAAACATCCATTGACAGCATGTTTTCAGCAAATGCTTTTGGAAGATTCTCACTCCCTCTAAGGTAAGTTTTTGTTTGAACTGCAGTTTTGAACAGGTTAAGTACTAATGATTTGCTTCAAGCTCGTAGGTTGAGTCATGCTTTGTCTCCTAGGGTGTGTCTGTGATGTGTCACAAAGCAGCTGAATTTCATAATAATCTGTTTCTGCATTTTGACATGTATTACTTTTGGGGATCTGTTGCGCTACTCTTCATCTTGAGGGTTTCCTTCCTCTGCTCTTTCTGGTGTTGGTACGAGCATAGGGGTTAAAATTTTGTAGTGCAGGGCCCTCTTTGCTGCCTTCTAGGTGTTATCATTGGAGAAACATATTAGGGTTTTGTTTGGTAAATGGAAATATTTTTTATCTTCCATTTCTAAATTTATATGGTTTTTATTTATAAAACTATACAACCTAGTTAACGTTATTTTAAAAAAGGATGATTAAGTTTAGAAGATTTTAAAACCTTATTTTTTAGTAACTCTTAGAAAATTACTTCATTTGTGCTTAAGTTATTTCAAAATATGCGACTTTTAAATATTTGCAGCAATAAGCTTGCATAGAAGCACATAAATTTAGAAAATCAAAACTAAAAAAGGGTTTTCATGTACCAAACAGAATGTAGCATTTTCCGGAATGTATTATTCCATTTGCTTTCTTATGGGATAGGTTGTCCTTTTTGATGTCTTTTCGGGCTTAGGCATGGACTTTCGGAAGATTATTCTTCCTCTAGTTTTCACAGGGATTGACAAGCTATCCTTTACTGAAATTTTCTGGCCTTTCTCCTTTATTTTTCTATTTATTTTTAAAGGATATCTAGTCCTCTATATGATGTATCCCTTTCTCTCTATCTAATAATATTTCTTAAAAAAAAGCAAAGCAAATGTCACAGCGGCAGTGAAAGAGAGTCCACCTTCAAATGTCTGCTTCTTCTTCCTGGATTTTGAGATCCCTTCTCAATTGATTCTCTCAGTCTTAACCAACAAATATTCAACCAAGTGATGCGGAACAAGATCTAATTTGAAAGAACTTCTCTATTAAATCAAATCTTTTGTTAGTATTACTAAATTAACTTACTTAGATTATTTAGTTTAGACACTACAATCTGTTAGTTAGATCTTAAACATTATAGGAAATAAAATATTTTAGATTCCCTCTTTTATGATTTTATTTTATTAGTTGAGATTCATTATTGTATTGTTTCTTTTAAGTAGATTTTAAATATCGTGGGATTAAGATCTTTTAAATTTTTTCTTTTTAATAATTTTTCTTGTTCATTGTTGCTAATACCTATATAAAGGCTAATAACTACCAACAAAGGGACGATAAATTAAGAATTTTTTGTTAGGCTTTTATTACCTATCATCTCGCTTTGTTGTCTATTCTTCTAGTTGTTATTCCCTCTAATCTATCCGCTTATTATATTATTTTTCTATATTTCTTTGCATTGATCCCTAATTTCATCTCACTTTTCTTTATTCTTCAGTTTCTCACCTAAATTTCTTTATTTCTAAATGATTCACTAGAGAAGGTAGTTTAGTCGCTACTTGTCCTACGTTAGTTGGTACCAAAGGTCAACTTCTGTCCTTACCTTCCAGCACTTTCACACTATCAAAAAAACCTCAAAATTTTCTACCACGATAGATTGATCAAATGTGGACTTTATAGTCATTTTCAGAGTGGATCAACTTTAACTCGTCATAAAATGCTATAAACTTCTTGTTAAAATTCATCATATAATCTACCATATAACGTTGTACCAGGTTTTTGGGCCCTATGGATGCATAGAGTATCGAGACACATCCACAATTAATTTGTATCTAATATCAATGTATTGAAAATATTGTTTATTCTAAAAACTTTGTTAATGCTTGTTGCATATATAATAGCTTTTGTCAGGTAAATATTGAGTATGAAATGAATTTATATACAGAAGACAAGATTGTCCGCTGGAGAAGACAAGACAATGTAAATCCAGTTCATCGTGGTCTTATGGCCTGTGGAGAAGCAAGATTGTTCCTGAAAGCATGTTGTTCAGTAGAGGACAATTGGAGTTCCTATAAAAGCCCAAAATACGAAAAATAAAATAATATTAAAATTTATTAATTTGTGGAAGCAGTTTAGAATTTAGGATTACATTCTCTTACGCAGGTTAATTAAGGCATTCAATAGGAGTACAAGAATGTCTTTAAAGAAAACTAATAGAAAAGCGTAATGAGAAAAACTAATGTGATCAATTTCTATTCTACACTGGGAAAATAGAGAGAGAACCTTTTAACTACTTTTCTTATTGTTTAGGATTAAGATCTTGGTTGTCATGATATGAAATGGTTAATAATAAAAAAATGAGTTACGTTAGCTCAGTAAGAATATCAACGCCTTACCACTGATATAAAAAATTAAAATTTTTATATAAATCGTAAGACAACCAATAGAATTCATTTTTAAATAAATTTATTTAACTGAAAACGTTAATTTTTTAACTCATCTGTAAATTTCTAAATGTCATTTATGAAGATAAGAATAAGAATAGTACTATGCATTCTAAAAGATCAACAATAATTAACCTTTATCACTTCCTCTTACCTACCGGTGCTGCTGAAGGTCCATAAGGGTTCCCACTACACGTGAACCAAACACTTATTCAATTAATCAAACAGCTGTCCCCATACCCTATCCGATAATAAACGCCAAACATACAACCGGCTCAATACCCAGCCTGGTATGAGTGTAATTAAAACAATTCTCAACTCCTTCCGGTATGGGACTTCCCAGCCCTGTTCGCCAGAGGATAACGTTCACTGTAGGGTTTATTTTATATAGCAGGTCCGTGCATCCTCTCCTATGACACCCGGTAAGCCTCTTTAATTTAACAACGTTGCTTTACACATACAAGTTTCAATTACTATTTAGTTACCAATAACATGTAAAACTCATGTTTTGCAATTACAAGAAAACGAAATCCATGCATCAATACTTGTTAAGAGGTAAGGCCATAAACAAGGATGAGATATAATATTATAACATAATAGGGAAACACCATGGGTTGTAACAACACTATAAGTGAAACAAAATAATCAATTAATGAAGCGAAATAAACTAAAATCCAACAATTCAAAAAACGTAATTAAGGCATTAGCTTTGAATTGACATAATAGATAAAAATAGAAACAGTTTAGGTAAACTGAATAAACAAGAAAAATAAAAATAAATTATAGTACACTAAAACAAAAACGAAGTAACAATAAATAAATAAGGTAATATAACAATAATCAGACAACACGAATAAAGTAGGGACATCATAAACTGACCAGTCATTGGTTCAATCGGCAACCCAGTTTTTTTATTTAATTGTGATCGCCAATCATTTATAATTTTTCGTTTATTATTAATTTGACTTTAATTTAACCGTAACAGGGGAAAAATGTGAGAGATTCTTATGTTTCCTGGCGGTTCCTAGTTCTTGAATTTTTTTGATTTTTTTGCTAAAATCAAAACTTACGTCAAATAATATGGAAATACGAAAAAAATGGCCAAAAAGGGTCAAAATTCTCACCAGGGGCCGGTTCTGGCATGGCGGTGCCACCGTGCTCCGCTGCCGGTTCCGCCTTTTACAGCGGCTCCTCTTGTTTAGGCCAGTTTCAGCCAGTTTTGGGTGAAAACCTGCGCAATTCGTGATTAGGTGGCTTCTGTTGGTTGAAAAATGAGGAAAATTGAAACTTATCGGCGGTTTTGGTTTTCCGGTGCAGCGGCTCTGCCGCTTCTTCCTTGCGTTTGCGGCTTTTCTTCGGTTACCCTGCTCCAAAAACATGTTAGGTGGCCAAGGGTCGAGAAACGGAAGGAAACAGGAAAAGGGTTCGGGCTCACCGGACTGGTTTTTCGGTTTCAGGTGCGCGACTCAGGCGAGTTCCGCCCTCCATTTTTGGGTTCCCCTCGGATTTTCCTGCATCGAGAAGGATTTCGGATAATTTAGAATGGAAAACAGAACGAATGAGAGAAAAATTTCACTTATCAACGTCGATTTAGGTCTCCGGTGCCGCAGCGACGGTGGCTGGCTTTTTCTCCGGCGACTGATTTGCTTTCCGGCTGCTCTTCTTCTTCTTCTCCAGTGACCTTTGGCGGCTAGGGTTTTGGGGCGTTCGGGTAGAGAGGTTTAAATACCTCACCGTTTTCAATGTGGACCGTTCGATCACGCCTAAAGGGGAAACTGATCTAGACCGTCCAATTGGAGATTGTGGGCTATTTGATCAAACCTATTCAGAGAATCGATCTCAATCGTTCATGCGCGCGGGAGAGGTCTTGAACCATTCGATCGGCCCGACACGCAGATCGCTTGTGTGGCTTTTTGCATGGAACCGTGCCGGCATGTCCGTCACGTGGCACACGAAGATTCATTGTGCTGCTGAAGTGGCCGTCCCATGTGACCACTTTTTCTGTTTTTATGATTTGACCCATATTTTTCAATTTTCCTTTCAAATATACTCTCCCTTTATTTATAGTTTGACCATAATTTTTGAAAATTGTTTCAAACGCGTCCAAAATCCATATAACTAAAAATTTCTAAAAAAAAAAAATTAAATTAACAATTTGCATAATTATTATTAAAATAAATTTTGTCATCCCGACCCTAAATTCCGGACTCGAGGTGTTACAACTCTCATCTCCTAAGAAAATTTAGTCTTTTAAATTGATGTCCTTCCACTAGTCAAACAATTGAGGATATCGGATTCTGAAGTCTGATTCCAACTCCTAAGTGACCTCGTCCTGTGAGTAATTTTGCCATAGAATATTGATAAAATGAATTTCTCTGTTGCAAAGCACTTTGCTCTTTTGATTCAAAATATTAACCAGTACCTTCTCGTAAGATAAATTCTCCTAAAGTGGAAGTGACTTGTAAGACAAGACATGTGAGCGGTCAGAGTTATACTTGCGTAACATTAACACATAAAAGAGTTATATACTCTGGATAGTTTTGGAGATAGTGCTTGTCTGTAGGCGGATACTCTAATGTTGTCCAAAATCTCAAATGGTCTGATGAATCGGGGGTTCGACTTTTTCTTCTTCCCAAACCTGGTGATACCTTTAAAATGAGTGATTTTAAGGAACACTCAATTGTCTTTCTCAAATTTCAAATCTCTCATTCGAGTGTTTGCATAATTTTTCTGTCTATTATGGGCCGTTTGAATATTTTTCTTAATCTTAATAATCTTTATTGTGGTCTCATTTACAAGATCTGGATTAATCAATTTTTAGTCGCCCACCTCTTCCTAATAGATCATTGATCTACAAGGTCGGTCATACCATACCTCATACAAAGCCATACCAATACTTGCCTAATAATTGTTATTGTGGGCAAACTCTATTAAAGGTAGTTTGTCATCTCAGTGACCTCCGAAATCTAGCACATAGGCTTTGAGCATATCCTCCAGTGTGCAAATATTTCGTTCTGATTGTCTATTTGTCTGGGGGTAGAATATTGTACTAAGAGACAATTTCGTCTCCATTGCTTGTTGAAGATTTGTCAAAAATCGAGAGGTAAACCTGGGGTCTCTGTCTGATACCACTTTCACTGAAACTCCATGTAATCTGTCTATCTTTCGAATATAAATTCTACTTAATTTGTCCAAGGATCAGTCATTCTAACGGCCAGGAAATGAGAGGACTTAGTGAGCCAATCAACAATCACTCAGATTGCATCGTGTTCTAAGCGTGCCTTAGACAAACATATTATAAAGTCTATGGTGATATGTTCCCATTTCCACTCCAGGATTGGTAACAGCTGAAGTAGCCCGCCTGGGCGTTGATGCTTTGCTTTGATCTGTTGGCATACAAAACACTTGCAGATGAAATCAACAACTTTCCTTTCCATCCCACTCCATCAGAATCAGGACCGCATGATTTAGTACATCTTAGTACTTTTCGGATGCATGGTGAACTTCGAACTGTGAGTCTCTGTCTTGATATCCTTTTTTAGCTTGCTATCACTAGAAACACACAATTTATCCTGGAACCTGAGCAACCCATTGGCAGATATTCAGAATTCTGAGTTCAAACCCTGTTCTGTATCTTTTCTGAGAGCTACTAGAGTGAGATCGGTCAGTTGAGCTTCCCTTATTATCTGGATTAATTCGGATTGAACTGTTAAATGGGCTAGACTTGTGGCCCTTTCCAAGTTTTAAAGCTGTATATGCTGCGTAGCCTTTATCATCCTACACTCAGAAACCATTATGTGAGTTAACATACCTGCATTCTTCCTGTTGAGAACGTAGGTTACCCTTGCTCGGGTGGTATAGGATTTTGCAATTGTAATCCTTGAGGAGTTCTAGCTAATGCCTCTGACGTATGTTGAGATTCTTTTGGGTAAATGTATGTTTTAAACTTTTATGGTATGTATAGATTTCAAATGCTTTTCTATATAAATAATAACGCCAAGTCTTTAAGGTGTGAATAATGGCGGCAAACTCCAAGTCATGGGTGGGGGTAATTCTTTTCATGAGTTTTCAACTGCCTGAACCCATAAACTATGATATTCTGTGCTGTATCAGAACGCAATCCAGTCTTTGGTAGGACACATTACTGAATACTATATATTCACCCGTTCAATTTGGCAGAGCGAAGATTGGTGCGGTAGTTAGTCGTTCCATAAGTTCTATTGTAACGACTCCGCAAATTCCAAAAAAAATAAATTATAAATTAAGCGCGGAAGCGAAATAAATAATTAGGGTTTACATTCCTTACACAATGATTTAAAGTATCAAGTATGGTCACGAAAATGACCATTTTGAGAGAAATACAAGAAATTAAAGAAATAACCAGAAAATAAATAAAATTGATATCCTATTTATAACTCTCTTGTGTATCAGGCTCTGGATCTTGGTCCTCTTAGTCTGAAATTGTTAATAAAGGAATAAGTTACATTAGCTCAGTAAGAATATCACACTACTCACCGACACAGAAATAAAGGTTAGTAGAAATAATAAAAACAACTAATGTAGCTCTTAATTTAGCAAAATCGTGTATCATAAATAAAATCATTTACCATTTACTTACTGTAATAAGATTTACAAAAACAACATATAGAAGCAATGATATAACACATTTTATAATTTCATATGCAATCGGTTGGAATAACAATTTTCTCTTTTATCATCTTACTGATATTCATGGGGATCTATAGGGATGTCCCCACAACGCATGAGCCCTTTCTTTTAACATTTTCAATTAACGGGCCGTCTTCATACTCCGTCTGGTATGAGTGCCAAGTTACTAAATCTCGATATCCCGTCCGGTATATAGGTAAAATGGGTCGTTTCCATACTCCGTCTGGTATGAGTGCCAAATAACCAAACTTCGATACTCCGTCCAGTATGAGGCAACGTTCACAGTAGGGTTCCCTATGTAGCCGATCCGTCCACCATCTCTCAGGATATCGAGTAAAACTGTTGTTTCGTCCATTCGCTTAATCACAGAATTTTCTGTTTATCTTTAGTCTCTAGTTTCCCAATTCAACCGTAATCACATAAAATAAACAAAACATGCATCGGAGAATATAATCACATCCCAGTTTTCCAATTTAACTATAGTCACATAAGACAGCAATACATGCATTCAAAACCATAAAATTGATCAATAAGATATTATCATGCATTCAAACTGTAAAATAAATCAACACAAATCAACAGAAAATAATTTTTGATTCTACCTCCATTAGTAACCCGTAATTAATTATATATATTTTTTAAATTGCACAAAATACCGTATTATTGTTAATTAAATTTCAATTCCATAATAAAGAATAAGATGAGAGATTTTTACTCAAATTGATGCCCGAAATATTAAACTTGTTGACTGTGCCTACTGGAGATCCCCAGGTTCCTTAAATTTTTCTTCAGGGATTAAAACGCGCTACAGGTATCTAAAAATATCTCAAAAAATTCAAAATCAGTGTCAGGACCCCATTTTGGCCAATTCGGGATTCTGGCATAACGGCTCCGCTGTGCTCCGGCGACGGCACCGCCGCCCACGGCGGCAGTTTGTCTCGAGTCAGCTATTTTCAGCCGGTTTTGTATCAATCCCTACGAGAAAACACGTTAAGGGATCTCGGTTGGTCGAAAAAACCAAAAAAATCAAAACTCACTGGCGGCGGGATTCTCTGGTGCGGCGGCTCCACCAGCTCACCTTTGCGGTTGGGTGTTTTGCTTCGATCAACTTGTAAAGAAGGAAACGATGATTATAATGGTGGAAGAATTACACAGAATGGGAATTGAGAAGGGTCTCATCGGAGGCCTTTTTTTGAAATTTTTCGCGCCAGTGTTGCCGGACTTTTCCCGCGGTTTTCGCCCAATCCGCCGGTCTTTTTTTCTCCGATTTGGCCTTTAAATTGAATTTCAAGTAAAGGGAAAAATTTATACCTCTTTTGGTGGTCGGAAGTGGCTCCGGCACAGCGGCGGGTGGCGGCAACTTCCTTCCCGGCGGCTGGGTCTTCTTCTCCGGTGGGGGGATCTGCCGGCTAGGGTTAGGGTTTGGTGTGAAAAATGTTATTTATATCCGTACTCTTTTAATTTGAGTCATCCATCGCGTTTGATCTGAACTGTCTGATTGCGATTAAATAGGGAGTGAATTTGGGCCGTACGATCGCGTTTAAATAAGAAGTGGATCTACACTGTTGATTGCGTTTATATCTGACTGTCCGATCGTGTCTGTGGATAGAACGCATTCGGCCTGTCCGTGCGCGCGGGAGTGAATCTGGGTCGTCCGATTGCGGGCACGCGGATCGCCTGCGTGGCACCGCATCAGTGTCTCTTGCCACATGGCGTGTTCTGGTTCATCGGGGGCTATTGACTGGGCATTCTACGTGGTACAACTTTTTTAAATTGTATTTTGATCCCCAATTTTCGATTTTTCTTTCAAAAATAACTCTATAATCCAAATTTTCATTCCTTTTTTCCAAAATTATTTTCAATTTTATTTTTCACCTATTTTCTTTCATTTTTACATTAAATTAAAATTCAAAAATTCAAAAATTATATTTATAAATTAATTTTAAATATATTAAAATTAATTGGGTATTACATCTGTAAAGCTTTTTTCGCATTTCTCATTCCACTTAAATTTGACATTTTTCTTCGTAAGTCGTGTCAGGGGAGCGATTATACTTGAAAATCTTTTTACAAACATGCGGTAATAACCTGTCATACCCAAAAAGTTTCGAATTTTCTTAACCAAAGTCAACTGTTTCCAACCCATCACTGCATCAATCTTATCAGGATTCACTGACACTTCATCTTTTGATATTATGTGCCCTAGAAAGGAAATCTGCTCAAGTCAAAACCCATACTTACTTAATTTTATATATAGTTTCTTTTCCCTGAGAACCTGTAAGATTTGAACCAGATGTCGAACGTGTTCTTCTTTGCTCTTAGAATAGGTCAGGATATCATCAATGAATATTATGACGAACTGATTCGATAACAGCCTGAAGACCATGTTCATCAAGTCTATAAAGATTGCAGGTGCATTGGTTAGTCCGAATGGCATGACTAGGAACTCATAATGCCCATACTGGGTTCTAAAAGCCGTTTTAGGGATATCTTTTACCTTGATTTTCACCTGATGGTATCCCGAACGCAAGTCAATCTTGGAGAAAATCTGAGCACCTTGTAATTGGTCGAAAAGATCATCAATTCTGGGGGGGGGGGGGCATTTGTTCTTGATTGTAACCCCATTCAATTGTCTATAATTAATACATAACCTCAGGGACCCATCACTTTTTCTTGCGAACGTGACTCCAGCACCCAAAGAAATATGCTATGTCGGATTAACTCATTATCCTGTAACTCCTTAATCTGTTTCCTCAGTTCTTCTATCTTGATACGACTCATTAGGTATGGGGCAATCGAGATGGGTTGGGTGTCAGGCTGGAGTTTTATGGTAAATTCGATTTCTCGATATGCTAACAGTACGAGTAGTTCATTAGGGAACACATTCGAAAAATCTCGAACAATAAAAATATTTTGAATGCAAATCTCTTTCTTAGATTTGCCTACCGTGAAAAAAAATACTTCAGTTAAGGGCATTTAATAAATAAGGCAATTACCATGTTTAAACATCTAAAATTTTTATTAATTTGTAAAAACTCTTCATTAGAAATGTTGAATACAAACTTCTTATCAAAACAGTTTACAGTAACGTGGTACACCGCTACCCAATTCATTCACAGAATTATATCAAAATTTTTCGTGTTAAATGCTATCAGATCTACGCTTAATATCTTACCTGCTATTTTTATGATACAAACTTTGTATATAACATTTTCCAATAATGTTCCATTCCCAGATGTTGACACAAATAGTACAAAATTAAGGTTTTCTCCATCATGGGTAGAGCTGGGTCCTTCTGAAGGGGAGTTGAATTATGCTGGGGAAGAACTGGGTTGGTCCTGTGGCAGTACTTGGTTGTAAGATAGAGGTACCGGATTGTACTGTGGCGGTGCTAGATGATACTGTGGGGGAGCAAGTTGTACCGTAGTGGTACTGGATCTTCTCGGTGTGGAGGTGGCTCATACTGTGACAGTGGTGGAGGGGGATCTAACAACTCTCTTTTCTTTTCTCTGACCTGCTGGGTAGAGATGAGTCTTTCAAGCATCTCAAAGAGCCAATTAACATCTTTTTGAAGTGATCCCTCCCAGACTGCTCGATTTAGCGGGGGTTTTCCTCTCATCATGTTCTTGTACCTACATTTCACAGCAAAGGTTTGAGATTCAGGTTGCATTGAATCACTCTAATCTTATGTGTAAGAAATATTTTCGAGGAATGCGACTCTGATACCAACTGCAAATACCCAAAATACGATAAATAAAATAATACTGAAATTTATTAATTTGCGGAAACAATTCAGAGTTTCAGGTTACATTTCTCTTGCGCAGATTGATTAATGCGCTCAATAGGGTTATAAGAATGCCCTTAAAGAACATAAATAAAAAAGTGTAATAAGGAAAACTAATGTAATCAACCTCTACTCGACACTAATAAAATGGAGAGACAACCTTCTAACTAGTTTTCTTCTTATTCATGATTCGGATCTTGATCGTTCTGGTATGAAATGGTTAATAATAAAGGGGTAAGCTACACTAATTCAGTAAAAATATCAACGTCTTACCATTAATACGGAAAATTAAAATAGAAATCGTAAGACAATCAATGAAGCTCATTTTTAAAATAAACTTATTTAACTGAAAACATTAATTTCTTAACTCATTTGTAAATTTTTAAATGACGTTTATGAAAATAAGAATCAGAATAGTACTACGCATTCTAAAAAACCAACAATAATTAACTTTTATTACTTTTACTTATCTACCGGTGTCGTTGTGGGTCCATAAGAGTTCCCACTACACGTGGACCAAAAACTTTCAATTAATCAAACGGCCGTCCTTATACCTCTCCAGTAATAGGCACCAAACATGCAACCACCTCAATACCCTGTCCAGTATGAGTGTAATAAAAAAAATTGTCAACCCCTTCCGGTATGGGACTTCCCAGCCCCGTTCGCCTGAGAATAATGTTTACAGTAGGGTTTACTCTATGTATCAGGTCCGTACACCCTCTCCCATGACACCCGGTAAGCCCCTTTAATTTCACAACGTTGCTTTACACATACAAGTTTGTATTACTATCTAGCCACTAATAACGTGTAAAACTCATGTTTTGCAATTACAAGAAAACGAAATCCATGCATTAATACTTGTTAAGAGGTAAGGCTGTAAGTAAGGATGGGATATAATATTATAACAAAATAGGGACACCATGTGTTGTAACAACACTATAAGTAAAATGAAACGATCAATTAATGAAGCGAAATGAACTAAAACCCAATGATTCAAGAAACATAATTAAGGCATTAATTTTGAACTGATATAACAGATAAAATAGAAACAGTTTAGGTAACTGAATAAAGAAGAAAAATAAGGATAAATTAAAGTACACTAAAATGAAAATTAAGTAATGATAAATAAATAAGGTAACATAACAACAATAAGACAACACGGATTAGGGACATCATAAACTGACCGGTCACTGGCTCCATTGGTAATCCATTTTTTTTTATTTAATCAAGGTGATCGCTAACCATTTATAATTTTTCGTTTATTATTAATTTGATTTTAATTTAACCGTAACAGAGGGAAAGAGTGAGGAATTCTTATCATGAATCGGTATCCGGAACACTACCTTTTTCACTACGTTTCCTGACAGTTCCTGATTCCTGGATTTTTTGGATTTTTCTGTTAAAATCAAAATTTACGTCAAATAATGTGGAAATATGCTAAAAAGGGCAAAAAAGGTTAGAATTCTCGCCGGGGGCCAGTTTAGGGTTCTGGCACAGTGCCGCCACCGTGCTCCGCAGTTGGTTCCGCCGTGCTCCGCCGTCGGATCAGCCTTCTATGGTGGTTCCTCCTCTTGGTCAGGCCAGTTTCGGCCGGTTCTGGGTGAAAATCTGCGCAATTCATAGTTAAGTGGCTTCTATTGGTGGGAAAATGAGGAAGACCGAAACTTACCAGCAGTTCCAGTTTTCCAATACAGTGGGTCCGCCGNCCCTACACCAAAATACGTAGGTGGTCTAAGTTGAGAAATGGAACGAAATGGGAAAAGGGTTCGGGCTCACCGGAGTGGTTTTTGGTTTCAGGTGCGGCGGCTCAGCCAAGCTCCGCCCTCCTCTTTTGGCTTTCCCTTTTGTTTTCCTGCATCGAGAAGGGTTTCGAGTAATTTAGAATGGAAAAACGGAACAAACGGGAGAAAAATTTCACTTATCGGCGTCGATTTGGGTCTCCGGTGTGGCAACGACGGTGGCTGGCTTCTTCTCCGATGATTGGTTCGTCCGCCCGCCCTTCTTCTTCTTCTCCGGTGGTCTTTGGCGGCTAGGGTTTTGGGGAGTCCGAGTAAAGAGGTTTAAGTACCTCACCATTTTCAATCTGGGCGGTTCGTGTTGAGACACGTGAAGCAGTGAAGGCCATCTGATCGCACCCAAAGGGGAAACTGATATGGACCTTTCGATTGGAGACATGCGGGCCGTTCGATCAAGCCTATTCAGGGAATCGATCTCGACCATTCACGCTCGCAGGAGAAGCCTTGAATTGTTCGATCGGCCTGGTATGTGGATCGTCTGCGCAGCTTCTCACGTGGAACCGTGTTGGTGTGTCCGTCACGTGGCACACGACAATTCGTCATGTTGTTGACGTGGCCGTCTCACGTAGCCATTTTTTTTTTTTTTATGATTTGACATCTGTTTTTCAATTTTTCTTTCAAATATACTTTCTCCTTATTTACAGTTTGACCTTAACTTTTGAAAATTATTTCAAACGTGTCCAAAATGTGTATAATTCAAAATTTCTAAAAACAATTAAAATTAACAATTTCCGCAATTATTATTAAAATAAATTTTGTCATCCTTAGCCTAAATTCCTGGGTCGGGATGTTACAGTTCTTGTAAAAGCTCATTAGCCAATAGAATACACCTGAAACCATTGGGATTAGTACCATCTCTCAGCAAGGTAATCTCCTTACAATTTTGACCTCGCCAGAGGAAATGCATAGGTCTTGGATTGTGGATTCTGGTACCTCCGGTTATATGACTGGTAATCAAAATTTATTCCACAATTTATTTATGTTCTAGAAACTATGCACTAGTAATAGCGATGGTTTTGCAGCTGAGGTCATAGGAATTGGAACTATCATCATTAACAAAGATTTGATTCTCAAATCTGAGTTACTAGTTCCAAACCTAAACAACAATCTCCTATCTATCAATAAGCTTACCAAAGGTTTAAAGTGTGTGACTCACTTCTTACCAACTCATTGTTACACTCAGGACTTGGAATCGAGGATGATCAACAATGCTGAGAAATGTGCAAGACTCTATTTTCTCAAGAGGTCAAGTAAACTTATAAGACAAGCTCATTATGCATGTGTGTCTTCACCCATTTCTCCAAATCTTCCAAATAAAAAAAGTGTAATTATGCTATGGCACCTTAGAACATTCTAATTTTAGATACTTAAGGAAGTTGTTTCCTTCATTAATGTGAATGAGAACTTTTGGCAAGGCGAAAATGTTAATATTCCAAGCATGTTAGATACAACTATCCATCATAATTCTTTCATTCTTTTCATTCTTTTGCAATGATCCATAGTGAATGATGGTATAATAATGTATGATATAGTTTTTTTAATGATTTTATCTTGTTTATTTGCATTTCCAGACATAGGATATAATTTTTCACGGTTATTGCACGGTTTAAAAATCAATTTTTTCTATTTTTTCAAACCACTGATCGGTGATTTAATATGGTCAGAATGATTTTGTTTCTATTTATACCCTTAATCTTTTTTCTTATTTATATTTATACACATTTTTCTTTTTTTTTTAATTTTTTTTTATCTAATTACATATATACATATAGCCGCTTGATCTTCTTTCGTATTATCACTTGATTTTTTTTTAAAAAATTTATTTATTTTATTATATATACATATATATATATATTTATATATTTAATTATATATGTACGTATATATAATATATTTAATTATATATATACATATATATATATATATTTAATATTTAATTACATATATATATTTAATTATATATGTACATATATATGTATATTTAATTATATATATACACCGTATAAATAATATATTTTATTAAATATATATTTGTTTAATTATATATATTTTTTATTTTTTTTTATTTTTTCCTTTATTATTTCATAAAATAAGGTATAAGTAAAATAAATAATTTGATCAAATATATAAACATACCATTTTATCCATTTAAACAAAAATAACTGTTATTACTATACATTAATATATAATATTTCTAAATATGGTATAACTTGAACATTACCGAACTCTGTACTTAGCATACAATACCGTACATTAATAAATCATCATGAAAGTTATTCAAAAGAAGGCCTTAGAGTTCATCAAGATTAAAATGATTTTAGGATGCAAATGGTTTGTACTGTTCATAAATGATCAGACTAGACTAACTTGGGTTTATCTTATGAAAGATAAATTAGAAGCTAAAATCAAATTTAAGAGTTTCATACTATGACCTAGAATCAATACCAAAAGAGTATTAAATTTTTATGC
>NW_019014640.1:1382463-1399646 GCF_000150535.2 Carica papaya
ATTTTGAAGGGACACAATCTTAACTGCTATATACCAAATAATCCAAATCCTTTTCGAGTAATAAACTTTGAGAGTCCTTGCCGAAAATTACTCAAAGACTACCCCACAACTCATATCATCTCCATCTTACCACTCAAAATATTCGAGAGTTCGGCCTTTGTTCACAACCACAACTAAAATAAAAGCAAACTGTATCATAGAGCCATTAAATGTATTTTTCTAGGTTACTCCTTTAACAAAAAGGTCATAAATGTTACTCACCAATTATACAGAAATTTTACACCTCCATGGATGTAACATTTTTTGAAACCCATCCTTATTTCACCCAAAATTCCTTTCAAGGGGAGAACATACAGAATGAATGCAATTTTTGATACCTCACAACAACCACGACTGAGTCAGAATACCCAAATAATACCCAAACCTAACCCACTGAACCAACTTTTTCTCCTGAATCACCTCAACTTCAGACTGAACATGAAAGGGGCTACATGTTTATGCAAGGAGGAGTAGGCCTCAAGAGGTGATAGAGATCCCAAATCTTCCTGAGCAAAGTCGTGAATCTAAACCTATTTCAGGAAATTCAGGTAACAAAGTTGTTGATGAACACACTGACAATGATCTTGATATGCCCACTGCCATAAGGGTATTCGTGAATGCACAAAAAACTCTATTTACAACTTTGTATCTTATGCTGGCTTATCTCCAATATTCAGAGCTTTTACTACTGATCTGGTTGACGTTGAATTTCCACAAAATATCCATACAGCTCTTAGCAAACAAGAATGGAGAGAGTCTGTTGAAATTGAAGTAGAAGCACTTGAAAAGAATGACACTTGGGAGCTTACAAATCTTCCACAAGGAAAATGTTAAGTTGGTTGCAAGTGGATATTCATTGTCAAAATTAATATGGATGGAAGTCTAAACTGCTACAAAAGCAAGACTTGTTGCCAAGGGATTTACTCAAACCTATGGAAGCAATTATGAATAAACGTTTGCATCAGTTGCTATGCTCAACACTATTCAAGTTTTACTCTGCTTTAACCACTTATAAGAATTGGACATTGCACTAATTCAATGTCAAGAATGCATTCCTTTATGGGGATTTAGAAGAAGAAGCATTTATGAAAATCCCACAAGCCTGGAAACAAAAGCTAATGTAAAGAATGTATGTGGTTTTCAAAAGTCATTCTATGGACTCAAACAATCTCCACGGATGTAGGTTGACTGGTTCATAAAAGTGGTTAAGGGACTAGGATATTCTCAAAGACTGTCTAATCATACACTGTTTATGAACTTTTTAGATGGTGGAGAGGTGGCAATTCTCATTGTGTATATTCTGTGATTGGGACTTTGAGGAAGAATTACACAAACTAAAGGAGATCCTAGCAAGAGACTTTGAAATCAAGAACCTTGGGAATCTAAAATATTTTCTTGCTATGGAGATAGCCCAGTCTGGTACCCTAGGTGTAAGCCTATGGATACTCTGATGGATCCAAACCAGAAACTCAGGATTAATAAAAATAGTCCTCCAATTGAGACAGGAAGATACCAATGCCTTGTTGGGAACTCATCTATCTTTCACATGCACAACCTGATTTAACATTCTCAGTGAGTGTAGTGAGTCAATTCATGAACAAACCCGATCAAGAACATCTTGAAGGAGTATACAGAATCCTTCACTTCTTAAAGATGACCATGGGGAAGGGAATTTTCTTCGGAAAGGGATAAATCAAAAGGTGGAAGTTTTTGCAGATGTAGACTTGACAGATTTGGTCATTGATAGAAGATTCACAACTGGTTACTGTACATACGTATGGGGCAATTTTGTCATGTGACAAAGTAAGAAACCATTAGTTGTTGCAAGAAATAGTGAAGAAGTAGAATTCTGAGAAACAGATTACTTAAAAACTCAAAGTTCTTATAGAAGAACCAATATTGGTGTTCTGATACAACCAAGCAGCTATGACATTGTAGACCTTGTCATCACGACAGGACCAAGCATGTGGAACTTGATCGACACTTTATCAAGGAAAAAGTTGAAGAATGGATCCTGGCTTTGAATCGTGTATCAACTCATCAACAAGTGGCTGATATCCTTACGAGAGGACTTGCAAGAATAAAGTTTGAGGAGCTGAATTCCAAACTTGGAATGATTAACCCCTATTCCAAGCTTGAAAGGTGTTGAAGGATCTGGAATCATTGTAATTTAGTTCTAATTTTTATTGTAAGAAATTGAAATAAAATCTAATCATATCAGACTTTATTCATAGGAATGATGTCTGATTATATCAGACTTTATTCGTAGGAACAAAATATGATCATATGAGTCCTTTTATTAGGCTGTTTAAATAAGATTCCCAAATTTATAGGAATCGGTTTTAACTTTTCTATTTTTGTTGCTTTATCAAATCTATGATGATTTGCTGATTCCTGCCTATAAATAGGCCTGGATTGTACTTAGTAGAATCAGAAAAATAGGAGACTTATTTTCCCTTGTTTCTCTCAATAATATTCAAATTCTTTAGGAAAGATCTTTGGATTAGTGATAGTCCTTTAGCCAACAGATTTCCTCATTTGGATAACATCTTCTCATGCTATAATGTGCCTATTTCAAAAAAAAATTCTTAACCATGTGGAATGAAATAAATTATGGAATTCACATTTTTCAGAAACCTAAATTATTGGGAGACCATTGACATATTAGTTCTGATAAGCTTATTGGAGAACTTACATTATTCTCACTAGAATGATAGCAAGATTTGGACCTTAGACTTCTTAGGAATTTTTGCTTGTAAATTTCTTTTTACCATAATGGATAATACCCTAGATGCTATACTGCTTCTTTTATCAATGTATATCGGAAAGTAAAATGTCCATTTTAAGGTTGAGGTTTTTTGTCTGGACTAATTTTCTCAGCAGGCTTAATACTAATGCATTGTTGTAAGTTCGTAGGTCTAATCATGCTCTCTTGCCATGTATTTGTATTGTGTTTCAGAAAGGGAGAGACTCTTGATCACTTGTTTTTTTGCTATAACATGGCTTAGGAGTTGCAAACTAGGCTATTTGATACTCTAAGGTTCGTGCAGGTTGCTCCCTGTTCACTGGAGTGCTTTATGAGGTCGAATCTGTACTGGGTAGGGGTGAGAAAGGATGCTAAAACCCTTTTGAGAGGAGCATTCTTTGCAGTTTGTAGATGCTGTGGTTTGAGTGAAATCACAAAATTTTTGAAGACCAATTATTCTATTTTCAATTTTTGTGGAAAAGGAAGATCTTTTTGTCCACTCTACCGGCTACAGTTCATGGTTATTTTATAGATGTTGCTGCTTCTGCATCATGTAGAAATTGGGGGGCAATATTGATTTTTTTTTTTTTTTTTGCTATTTTGACCTTCTGAATTTAAGAGGTGTTAGGAGGATATCTTAACCTGCGTTTTTGTATTTTCTCTCCTCTTTTCTTCAATAATGCTTTTTCTTCTATTAAAAAAAAATTGCCGGAATCATTTGAAGAATTGATTACAGAGTCTGTGGCCTTAAATAGCATGGCTTCCATGAATTAGATGCCTATGCGAGATACAAGACTTTGAGTGGCCATTTCTTGGTAGATTTTACTTTTTTAGCACATATTGACAGCTTAAAGGAAAAATACTATGCAGAAAATGACCTCCTATTGTTATTATTTTCTTATACTTCTCTTAAGTTCATAAAAAGTCTGAAGCCATTTCTTCGAAGCCCACACAAACTCATCCTTTGAAAACATATCCTACCAGAATACCATAATCAGATAGAGTCCTGTCCTTTTCTACCTCAAGTCCAGCCCAAGGTCTTATGTACTTGCACAGGAGGAAACAATGCCTTTTGAATGGATTAAAGAAATTCTTGAACTTCAGTCAGTTTACGAGCTCCATCAGCTTTGTCTTGTACTGGTCAATGACTTCAATTATTTTATAGTTTGATAAATATACTAACTCTTTAAGATACAACTTTTTTAGTTCACTTTTTCTTTTTTTATTGTTTTTTTATTATTATTATTAGTAGTAGCATTGATTTAAATCTACCATGACTCACAATTATTATCATTATAACTTAAGAGAAGTATAAGAAAATAATAACAAGAATAGTAATAATGATAATAATTTTGAGCCATGAGTAGATTCTGTAATTTTGTTGCATTTAATAGTCCTGTGGAAGCTACTAGTTTATTGACAGAAAATGACCTCCTAAGTTACGTGCTTCTTCCAAGCCACTAGCCAGCAACATTGACATATAAATATAAGTTGTGTTTTCAGCTGTTAGATATTAATATATCTTTTATTGTATACATGTGACTTAACTTGCACAATTAGATCTTGAAAAGTTGCTTGTTTGGCTTTTTTCATAAAATATTTTGCTTTAAATATGATGCTTTATAGCCAGACCGTTTATTGTAGAATACCCATTTCTTAGATGTTTGGTTTAGCTGGGGAAATTTTTCAACTAAACAATCTGAATCTCCTAAAAGGGATCTAATTCTACTTCATCGCACTTCACACCTCAAATAATTGATAATTCAATCAATTTTTTTGGTGCAAAATAGAGGATATCTCTTGACTGGGGAGAGAATGAGGAAATCTTATATGGCCATGTTCTGAAAGGTACTTCTGGCACACCAAGAAGCATAAGGGTACTTTTGGGAATACAAATCCCCTAGAGACATGATAGAGCTTGTTGCTCAGAGGATAGGATTACATGGTTACAAACCATGACGCAGGGGTTTGAATCCTTCCTCACCCACAACCAGCATAAAAAAGGATCTTACTCGTTGGTTAGGAAAATCATGATTGAGATAACGGATTTAAAGCTACAGAACTTGAGTGATTCTCTTATTGAAATAATATGGCCTTAGATTTTATCTTAATTAGAGTAATTATTTATAGGTAATAGTTTTCACCATATAGTATTCATATTTCTAGTCTAAACCAATGTATTTTTTATATACCTTGTGATTTCTCCTCAAAATGGCGTGGTAAGAACAACCTAACAAGTACAAGTATTAGTAGCATTGTGAAAACACTTCCCCCAAATTGATATATTTCCTTATAGTAATTGTTACCTCTTGAGAGGATTGATGACTACATTTTGATGCACTTGTTAATGCTATTGCATTATAAATTTTTAATTGGATAGTTGTAAATAGTCCCAAAACTAGGGAATAAAAGATTATCCTAAACGTACACAGGGTACTTGCCTGTGATTCTCAAATAACGTGATTCATTGAGATGGAAGGCACAAAAACAAGAACATGAGAAGAGGGTTACCTACTTTTAATACTTAAATGAATCGTATTCTAAATTCTTTAATAGATAGTGAATCAAATTTTTCCAAGTAAAATTTATGCCTATGACTAATCAGTTAACAAC
Source organism: Carica papaya (assembly GCF_000150535.2). The sequence continues at coordinate 1,387,862 of NW_019014640.1, forward strand.
CAAGCACTATACTACAGAGTTATTAAAAAACAACAGGAGATAAAAGGATTTAATGAAAAAGAAAATTCAAAACTATGGATGTAACATGATATTCTTCCAAGACAAGTGAAGCTACCATATTGTTTTTGAGGAAGAAGCGAACATATATTTAATCTGCCGTCCATTGGATTTTTGAAAACTGAGTCACAAAGAGAAACTTTGCTACTAATAGGATACAAATGTAATTGTGAATAAACAAAAGTGATCATGAATTGTGGTTGCAGAATGCAGCTATGCTATGCTGATGCTGTCATGAATCATAGTTACAGGCTGCAACTTGCTGGAAGTTACAAAAACTTATTGGTAAATACATAAGATGGCTACTTATTAGAAGATGCTTGTGACAGTGTCTTGATGGCAGGGTTTTGTGAAGCAATGATGGAGCCAGAGGAATCTGGAAATGGGAGATGAACATATATTTATCTGTCATGAATATGTGCATGTATTTATCTTTTACCTGCACTTACACATGCATGTATTTTAATGCATCTGTTCCTAACATATATAACTATTGCATTTTGTATTCATAAATAATTGTTATCTAATAAAGTCTCAAATTTTAGTAAAACCACATTTTACCACACTAATTGTTATTTAATAGTTTTCAAATTACATAATAATTTTAGTCTCTTTAGTAAATTTTCTAATTTTTAGATCATATGGTAGATAAATAAATTTGACGAATTGAATGAATCATAATGATGGGCAATGTATGGCCCCCTTCAGCTGTATATCTCTACTTCTATTGCATGAAGCCGTCCAGTAAGGTGAAGGAAGGCATATATTCTCTAGTAATGATGCAGAAATAAGTTTAAACCGATGTGTAGTTTAGTTGAGATATTGGAGTAATTCTGATGAGATTCATAACTTTGTTGATTAAGTTTTGAAGGAACTTATTTGCAGATATAAGTTTATGCCATTACTGTTGCAGGTTGCTGAGAGTGCATCATGTAAAAAGCAATAAAAGTTGCTTGCCACGCGTGAAATGGAGAGAATAAATAAAGTGAATGTTTGATAGGCAATGTTGATGGTTGGAATATTCTGAAAAGAACATCTCAAATGTCAAGCAAGCCATAAATTACAGTTCTCTAGGAGTGAACATGTTGTGTGTCATGCACAAACTATTGGTTAGTGTTAAAAACACTGCTACTGATTCTTGAAGTCTGTGAAAACTCACATAGCCATTAAATGATCATAAAATTACAGTTTTTGCTTCTATATTCAGTGATGTGTTTGCTTCTCCTCTCTACAGGACTTGTGTTAAGAAACTTTTTATGGGCTTTCGTGGAGAGACGTTTTTATTTAATGGGTTTTTACTTTTAGGAAATCTAGAGCTGTGATGTAGGGGGTGTAGGTTGTAGCATCAATTGATGATTGGTAGCACAGAGACATTGGTTGGAGTGATGCTGTTGTTTTTACTGATTTGGAACAAATACAGGACAATCATATATGCAAATTGACAGTTGCCAGATGGGTTTACATGCATGATGAACTGTGTATCTGAAGAACTGGGTGTCTGAACTTGGGCAGGAACAGTGTGTAAGCAAGGAAGCAAGAAGGAGCAGCAACCCCCCTTGCCCTCAAGCCAAAAGTACACATTTTTAACTTTCCCCATAATTTTCTACAATGGGTTTAACAGTCTCTGCTTGCTTCTATTGTTTCTCTGTTCACCTTAAAAGAAATTCTTTTTCTTTTGGATTTTCTAATTTGTTTTTATGGGCTTGGTTTCTTGATAACAAGGGACTCTTACATTATAATCACTATTCTTGAAGCCTGAAAATATCATGAGATTCTGATGATCTTTTTTGCAAATTTTTTGCAGGGTTTTTTTGTTTTTGACAGCTAAAAAAGAGAATGTGAATGTTCAGTTATACAGATTTACACACCCCGGTATAGGTAAATGTGACCTACACTTTTCAAGAAGCACATTTTTCTTTTCATAGATTTGGATGGAATTTGGCTACAAAAAGGGGTCTGGACAAAATCTTTAAAAGAATCTGACCCTCACCTACATACCTAACTGCCTACTTCTCTCTTTTTCACTTCCCTATCCTTCTCCCCAATGAAATTTTGGACCCAAATCATTTTTCTTTAAAGCTTTTTCTTGTCATTCAGACTTTAATTTTTTCCTCACAAATTTTCACAGCCACAGCACCATGTATTTTATCACACACCCAGGTCCCACATTACACACTCAATGCCTTACCTATATTTTATCTTGACATGTTTCTAGATCTACTAATTAGGATTTAATTCTACTTTGGTTGGGTTTAAAAGTAAAACTCATCTGTTGACTTCTTGCTCTTGACATACAACTGTATCAGACTGTTCAAACAATGGATTGAGCAAGAAATTATCAAACCAACAACTTCACCACACCATTATTTCACCAATAAAGAGAAAAGAAAAACAATCTCACTGTCAAAAGGTGTATTTTATAGATTACACGTCTTTGCATGAACTTTTTCCCTGTTAAAAACCCTAACCCAAGTGACAAAACCATCCATATGGACCAACCTCTATGATGTCTCTCTTTTTCTACCAACTTCTTGACATTATAATCTTTGAACATGTAAATGTCTTAAAAATAAAACCCAAATGATTGAACAGAGCACAGTTCCACAAGCAATTATGTTTTTGATTTATCAAAATTTTGATTTGGGTGTGGTTGGTTTGTGATCAGAATTGATATTTGTGTTTGCTGTTCCTAACTTTTTCTAATCATCATTGCTTGGCAAGTCAAAAAGGTAAACAGAATTGCCATTATAAGTTTCTTTTCTTCTCCTGTTCTTAGTTTTGTTTGAGATGCAAGTTAGGTCTAATCTAATTTGTCTTGGGTTTAGTCACATTAGACTAGTGACTGCTTTCTAAATTATTTTGCCCCTTTTTGACTAATCTATAACTACTTGGAAAAGAGAGAAGCGTCTACTGGCACAAGTTAAAGTTTACTTTTCCTTTTTATAAACATATATATATATATTGATATGTATAAATAAAAAGATTTGGTTCGGATTTTTAATCTATTATAACTATGTAAATTAAAAAATTTAATCGATACAGAATGTTCTTTTATTCTAAAAACACAATAAACATATTAAAATTTATTTTAACGTACATCGGAATTTACTTTGATGTATATCAAGATGTCTTATCTAATAATTTTTATAGAACAGATTCACGTATTGAAAAAAATTGAGTAAACGATGAATTAGATTTTATGAAAAGAAAAAATAAGCAAATCTCTAGATTCATTTGTTTCAACATGCATTGGAAATGCCTCTTGGATGTAAGAATGAATTTTGTCAAAAACAAAACCAAAAAAGGATGGTTTAAGAGAAAAGTAGATAAGAGAGAAAAGAAAATTTGATGGTATCTTGAGGTAGATATGACAATGGGCCCTTTTGGTTTGGAGTACAAAATAAATATATATATACATATAATATTTTTATGGAAAAGTATTGTTAGAAAAACATAATCTATGAAAATTTAAACACCACACATTTTATTTTATTTCTATTTCATTTCAATTTTATATTTATCCCATCTCATTCAACCTTGATTTTTTTTTTTTGGAAGGGATTGTTACTTAAAAAAGAATTCTTTTGACACGAAAATAGTCGCCAGTTTAAATTAAAAAAATTAAATTTTTATTCAAAGGTACGGTGAAAATTAGCATACGAATTATATCATAATTCTATGTATCGAGATTAGTACGAAGATTAAAGGTAAGATTTAGATGAATTAAATAGAAATTAAAGTAACAAAAATTGTATGTGATTAGTATATTAGTGGGTCGTTTAATTTATCGAGTGAAATATCCATTTAATGTAAATATTATAAATTTGTAACAAAATTGAGAATATTTATTAGGTGGAATGAGGTAGGAGTGGAATACCCATTTATAGAAAATAGAATTAACTTTTAATAAGATTCAAGATCAATCTATGTTATTTGACCTACTAATTATTGATTACAATCTCAATTTTACATATATATATATATATATACATATATATGTCAAATGGGTTAGGTTAGCTAGTACAAAATTACTTTAGGCTAATAATATTGCATTTTTTGGAGCTCAATTTAGTTACTTGAGTTATGAGGTTTTCTTCCATCCATTCTATTTGATTCATTTCAAGATTCGATATAATTTTAAAATAAAAATAAAAATTAATAAAGTAATAATTAATAACCATAAAAAAAATAATCAATATTTATAAAAAATAAAAAATACAAATTAAGTGACTTACAACCTAATTCGAATTCATCCCGTTTAATCTGACAGAGTAATAGTATATAAGAAATTATAAGTCACAAAAAACGCGTTCATTTTCAGAACCTAAAAATTAAAATCTTGCTCCTTAATCGTAGTAAGTGTTAAAAAGAATAATATGTTATTTTCGTAAAAATAAGATTTACACGTAGACAAGAAATTACGTAATTCTTAAAAAATAAAATAAACATCATACACGGTAAATCAAAATTACTATTCTTAATTGACGAAAAAGAAATAGCAAATATGCTCAAGATCTCTTCACAACTCATTGCATACTTTGGTGTAAGATCAAATGGAAACTACTTATAGCAACCATTTTATAAAATCTATCTTACACACATCTCAAATCAAACTTGTTTTATACACTTCAATATTTAACTTGTCTTAAACTCTACATCCTCACACAAAAGCTTTTCTTACACATTACTATAGAACGATAAAATCTTATTAAGAAATTTCTCTCCTCTAATGATTTTTCATTCGAACTCCGAAATTTTTCTCTCAAAACATCGAAGTCTTGCTCTCAGATATTTTCTAAGTTTTTTTTCTTTTTTTCTTTTAGAAAACTTATCGAAGAAAATGAAATTTTGTGATAATACATTTGATCTTAATCCCACAAGTAACAAAGGATGTGGTTTGATTCGATAGAAAATGAAGAATCTTTAATCAAAATAATAGGTAAATCGTTAATTTGGTATTGAACAAAAATCAAGAGAGAGAATTAAAAAAGAAAATTCCAAGTATGAAAAAGAAGAAGCAGAAGAGGCAACATATACATATATATATATATATATGTAGGGATAATAACTAGTGATGATATTAACATTAAGAAGATAGATGCATGATGACACTAAGAAAGATAGCATGCAGTCTGTGTTTTCAAATAAAATAGGCAAACTAACCTACATATTTTTATCAGTGTGTATATATATGCATGTATAAATGTATAATTAATCAAAAATCACTTAACAAATTGAAACAATCACCTTAAACATGTACAACCAAGTCATTAATATGAATGAATTAACAATGACCAGAAACTAATGCATGGCCAAGTAGAAAGATATATATATATATATATATATATTGTAGGTTTAATTTGATGACTCAAGGACTATGGCCTGTACATTATTATTAATGCATGAATAAAAGTTACCAAAACATGTGAAACACATAAACAGACAAACCATTCTCTTTTCTCTGTTCCAAATCTTCTTCTCCCTAATTATTTATACCTAAAGTCCTATTAGATTCCAAAAACAAGTACTTTGTTTCCTGTTTCCCAACCTGATTTTCAACATGAGAATCACAACCATTCTAAAAACAAAAACAAGATGATAAAAAATTTTACATATATATAGCAGATCATGTTCATAATATTGTCCTCTTCCCTATCATTAATCTGTCTGCATGATGCAACTTCAAGTTTCATTATTTTCAGATTATCATAATTTCATTGTCTTCTCCAGGCAGCACCAAGCAGCAGCCATGGTGGGATGGGTGTAAATATAGTTACAGCTGCTGATCTGCATATATATATATATATATATATGTGTATGTGTATATATGACAAGTTCAACCAGATCTGACCCACCTCAAATTCTCAGTTTTTCACATGTAAATCTGACCCTTATGGTTGATTTATTCATTTATTTTTTACATGTAAAGTTGACACACAAAATGCTAATACCTGACCCACCAGCAGATTAGATTTAGTTTGGCAAGGACAAAGAAGATGTTATGATGAATTCTGAAGATAGAAAAAGAAGAAGCAGAAGAGGCAAATTTAAAGCTCACTTTTATGCTGTCCCTCTCTTTGTCTCCCTCTCCATTTTCTTCATATCATAACATGCATACAGCTGAAAAAATAAAAGTTATACACAAGTTGTATATTTATAAACATATGTATATATAGATATCTTGTATTCTTTGCAACTTGCTCCAAGAAAAGACACTTAAAAGAAATCAACTCCTCCCCAATTTCCAAGAAGTTGAATATAACAGCTAGACCAAAAAGATGAAGGAAGACCCACTTTTGCAGTCAGATTTTCATATTAAACAAAACACTAATCCATGGAAACATGTCAGAAACATGGAGATTAAAAGATCTTGAAGACTACAGTGAAATCTGTTTTGTGTGTGTGGTATATATATATATATATATTTCATTACCTATTACTCTTGCTGCTTCTAACTTATCATGTGCCATTTCTTCATTCATGATCTTGGCCTCTTCTTACACATATGATATGTGAAGCGGCTGCAAAATGAATCTTGATCATGATCTCACATCATTAACGAAATTAAGCTCTTAGCTAAGTTGGGGGGAATGAAGCCTGGTCCGAAATCATCCAAGAAACGATCTCGAACCTTCACATGAATGATCTCGAACCAGACGACATTCCCCTCAACTGTTGATTCATATGTGTGTGTGTGTATATATATATATACATACATGAGAGAGAGTGAGAGAGCGAAAGAGGAAGAAGAAGAGAGAAAAAGAGCACAAGGGGAAGAGACATAAAGAGATATTAGCAATTGAGTTTTTATGATTTGGCCATGCATTATTTTTTCATGGGGTCCTTATATATCTATATAGTGATGAGGAGAGATTGTCTGATTGGTCACATGACTTGGAGTCCACTTTCTACACCTCCCTCACAATCTACTTAATTGCTTTTCACACTTCGATGGAGCTTAAGGGTAAATTAAAAAAAAATATATACTAATCTGAAAAATATTCCAACAAAAAATTGAATTTTAAGATGAACAAGTTAACCCACTTTCCTTTTTCCTCCGTCATCAATACAGGTTTCTATCAGAAACAATGAAGTCAACCAAAAAAACTGGCATCTTCTTAAATTACCCTCTGAGTTAATTACCCTAAATTTCAACCCAAGAATATTATATATACCTACAGAATACCCAGTAAGCCATATTGCTTAATAATTGACAGTAACTAATGAGATAATTAGTGGGTTTGATTAGTCTAGCCTTGTCATTTATCTCTGTAGTGAAGCAAAGGATATGTCTTTTGCTTGCCACTAAGGTAAAGGGGATATATGATGGAGAGGTAGCAAGATTTCAGAATTGTGAAGCTTAAATTCCAAGCTTAACCTGTTAAAAGTCATATGTTATATTGTACTAATACATGAATAAAAAGAAGAAAAAGAGTAATGAGAGAAAGCAAAAGTTAAATGTAAAAGTTTTTTTTGTGTGCTTAATGACCTGCCAATTTTTGTCTTTACCTTCTAATTTATGTTTAATCACTGGTTTTTTTTATTGGATTACAACTTTTTTATTTCTATTTGCTTTGAAATTAATTAATGGAGGATTATGATATTAATTTCAGTACTTGCATACTTCCATTTCTGTTCATTTCCTTTTCATAACACCAATAAATTAAACCCATGACTTTAGAATGGTTTAAATGTGTAAAAACAAAAAAAAAAAAAGAATTTTACATACTATTTCATATTTAGACCCTCTAATTATTTCTCGTAAACCAACGTATTTTTTCGAAGAATCGGTAAATACATTTGCTGTAAAAAAAAGGGTTGTGATTAAAAATGCTCAATTCTTCACGCTTTTGTTAAGGTTAAGCGATTTTTTTTAAAAATAATTTGTTCAATCCAATTATAGTTATAATATTACGAAATTCTTTGTAACGTTGTAAGATTTGCTTAACTCTTTGCGATTTCATAACACTCCTCACCAAACGATTTTGAGGTTTGAGCATAATTGATATGGAGTTTAAAGAATTTACCGTCAAATTTTCTTGATAATACACGGTAGTAATATCTAAATGTGCAAATGTCGTGAGTTTAAATCTTAAATTTTATTCTATTTTTTAAAAATTAATATATTTAATATAAAATATAATTTTACGAAGATCTCATAATCTTTTAATGTCTCTATTAAAATTAATAACTCAAGTTCGAATATTATCGTAGTTTCGTATAACGCAGAGGATTAGTTTATTCTTTACAAAAATTATTATGATTATATATTCTTCAATCGATGGAATTCAGGTGAAAATACATATTTTTCTCTCAAAAAAATTAGTAAAAACCCAAAAAAACATAATTTACAAACTCTGTTTCTCCATTTATTATCTCTTCTAGCCTTCTTTGAGTTGGCCTGGATTATAGTTTGCATACATCATACATACATACATACATACATATATATATATATATTATTTAACTAATAAATTATAAATTTTTACAATTATTAAGACTGTTAAATTATTATTATTTTTTATTTAATTATTTAATCATAAAACAAACATTCCATGTAACAGCCCCAGAAGATATTAAAATGAAATGAGTATTTAAATATATCAAATGCGGAAGCGAGATCAAAATTTCAGTTAACATCCCTTACACGAAAAACTAAACAAACGTACTTAAAATATAAAAGGTTAAACTAACTAAGAAGGAAAACTCGAAAATAAACTATGCGTATGACTACAGAGTCTCTAGGCATCCCCTTCGTCGTCCTCCTGCGGAACGGGCTCGGGAACCATGTCTTCCTGATATGAAATGGTTAATTAAGGAGTGAGCTACACTAGCCCAGTAAGAACATCACGATATCTCACCGTCACGGAGATAAAGGTGGGTAGAAAACCACAAAAAGACCAATGGAGCATAATTTACAATAAACTCGTTTATTAACAACAAAACCTTTTATCAATAATAAAACTTTGACCATCCACTTACCTTGGTGGAATTTATGAAAACAATATGAGAAAAACAATAACATTATCATAATCATTGAATAATCTAAGCTGTAAAACATAACACTTATCACGCCTCTTGTAATTCAATCATTGTACAACATATCTTTTTCTCATTTACCAGCCTACTAGTATCCGTGGGGGTCCATAGGGGTTCCGCTACCCGTTAACCTTTAACATTCATAATCAGTTTCCAGGACCATCCCCATACCCCGTCCGGTATGGGCGCCAAAACCATAAACCTCAATACCCCGTCCGGTATGAGGGTGAAACGGGCCGTCCCCATACCCCGTCCGGTATGGGCGCCAAAACCATAAACCTCAATACCCCGTCCGGTATGAGGGTGAAACGGGCCGTCCCCATACCCCGTCCGGTATGGGCGCCAAAACCATAAGATCTCCATACCCCGTCCGGCATGTGAGACCACAATCCCGGTAGGGTTCCCTACGGACCCGGTCCGTCCACCATCTCCCAGGATATCTAGTCAGGCTGACCCCATCATACAATTATCAGTCTACACAATCTTTCATTTTCCTTTTCCTCAATAAGCATCATCAATTCACATACAAACAAGCAAACAGTAGTTCATGCCAAACAGACAACATACAGTATCAGTTTTTCAGTCATTCAACCCATAATTAATAAAACAGTAATATATGCATTCGAAATTATAAAATGAACACATCAAACCCCATAATGCATTTAAAGCTGTAAAACAGTGTAAAACATGCCAAACAACAGTAAATCATTAATCACACTAGACTCGGGCTCCATTAGCAACTTTAAGCAATTTCACACATGCGTTAATTCAAGAAATACCGTTTTATCATTTTGAACTTTAATACCGTGATAGGAAATAGAGTGAGGGGTCCTTACCTGTTTTCGGGATCCGAATACGATTCACAGTGCGCCTGCAGGCTGTCCCTAATTTTCCCCTGAATTTTTCCCGGGGAACTGAAACACGCTCACAGTACCTGCACGGGTTCCAAAAAATCCAAATTAGGCCCAGGGCCTCTTTCGGCCCAAATCGCAACTCCGGCACGGCGGCTCCGCCGTGCTCCGGCGACGGCGCCGCCGCTGGCGGCGGCGAGTCGCCTCGGGTTGACTGTTTTCGGCCGTTTTTGGCCGAATTCGGCCACACTCGCATTGGTCCTTGTCAGAAAACAACCCTAGGGCCCTCGGGGGGCCAAAAAATCACGGAAAAACGGAGCTTACCGGCGGCGGCGCTCTCGGGTACGGCGACTCTCCGGCGAAGTTCGTGTTTTGGTGATTTGGCTTCGGTCAACCTGTAGAGAAAAGAATGGTGATCACGGTGATATAAAAATTGCATCGAACGGAGGCCGGGAAGGGCCTCGTCGGAGGCAAAAACCGAGAGGGGGCGCGGCAGCGCCGCTGGGCTTCGGCCGCGTATTCCGGCCGTTTGGCCGGGATTTCGGCTTCGATTTGGCCATAGGAGGAATCAGTGGGGAAAAACGAGTCGGGGGTATGAAATTTACCTCGATCGGCGGTCGGAAATTTCCCCGGTGCGGCGGCGAGTGGCGGCGGGTGGCGGCAGTCGGCCTCTGGTTCGTCTTCTCCGGCGAGCGGCTGGCGGCTAGGGTTTTTGGTCTGGTGTGGGGGTTCTATTTATAACCCCTTGCCTTTTGATCACAGCCGTTCGTTTCGTTTTAATCTGGGCCGTTCGTTTTTGATTGAATCTGGGCCGTTCGTGCGTTTGAATCTGGGCCGTCCGATCGCGTGATTGATCTGGGCCGTCGGATCGCCAACGTGGCTCCTTTCGGAGTGACGCGATCTTGCCACGTGGCAGGCCCCGGTTGGCCGGGACTGCTGACCGGGCCTGCTGACGTGGCTGCTGACGTGGCCCCCCCCTTTTTTTTTTTTTTTTTTTTTTTTTTTTTCCTCATCCTTTCCGGGTGCTACAACTCTCCCCCCCATAAAGAAATTTGGTCCCCAAATTTGCCTCATTACTCTTGATCAAACAGATGAGGATATTGGGCCCTAAATTCTGATTCCAGCTCCCAAGTCGCCTCCCTAGGCGTGTGGTTCTGCCACAAGACTTTTACAAATGATATTTCCTGGTTACGGAGTATTCTGCTTTCTCGGTCCGTGATACTGACCGGTACTTCTTCATAAGACAAGTCCTCTCGGAGTGAGAGCGGTTCATGAGCCACGACATGAGAAGGGTCCGGATTGTACTTGCGCAGCATAGATACATGAAACACATTGTGAACCCGGGAGAGCTCAGGGGGCAGTGCAAGTCTGTAGGCAGTGGTACCAATCTTGTCTAAGATTTCAAAGGGTCCAATGTATCTGGGGTTTAATTTTCCCCTTCTGCCGAACCTACTAATTCCCTTGAAGGGGGTGACTTTAAGAAACACCCGGTCACCTTTCTCAAAGGTCAGGTCTCTCCTCCGGGTATCAGCATAGCTCTTTTGCCTACTCTGAGCTGTCTGGATGTTCTTCTTGATCTTAACTATCTTGGACGTGGTTTCTTCCACTAAATCCGGGCCAAACAATCTTCTATCGCCCACTTCCTCCCAACAAATCGGTGACCTGCACGGACGCCCGTATAGCGCCTCGTATGGGGCCATGCCGATGCTTGCTTGGTAACTGTTGTTGTAGGCAAACTCTATCAGGGGTAGATGGTCGTCCCAATGGCCTCCGGAGTCAAGGACACAAGCTCGGAGCATATCCTCCAGCGTACGGATTGTCCTCTCTGATTGTCCATC
>NW_019014640.1:1512701-1531099 GCF_000150535.2 Carica papaya
GCAGTGGTCAATTTTTCTTTCAGATACATCACAGGAGCATGTGATTTGTTAGCATACAGTTTCTCTTGGCTTCACATGGAGAATCAAGTAATAAGCCAAACAATACTTATACAAAGATTGACAGAAGGGGCTATCCCTATATATATATGGTCCAGGCTAAATATCAGAGAGACAAATTGTGCTTGCCAGGATGGGTTGTTTTGAAACAAGAGTTTCAGGGGGAGCTAACTGTGACATTTATGGACAGAAAGGTTTGATTTGTTGTAATGGGTATGGCCCCAGCAGTAATCAGGGAAAGAGTGCGAGAGAAGGGTGCGTTGTGGGAAGAACCGGACATAGTGGAGAATAAAGAAACTTCGTTGAAGGTATTTAAGAACGCTGATATCATAAAGAGGTTGAAGGTGTTTTTCTGTGTAGTGTTGAATAGCAAAAGTTACAGATTACGTAGTGTATCATGTGTTATGATAACTACAGAATTATTTAATCGAGAAGTATACACTTAGCTGGTTCAGTTATCTAGTCACATGAGTAGAGCTCTTTTACGGCTTTTGCACAAGTTATCCTCATTATGTCTTCTCCCCTACCTTAATTGCAAACTGATCTTTTCTCATTCTCTTGTGAATTTCAGGACAAGAATTTGGGGAGAATGATTGAACGTGCTAAGGCTCAGCTGGTTATACTTCCTGGATACACCTGACTGACTCAGCACCATTCTCTCCATACCATATTAGACAAGTTATGGTTGTACCACAAAAAAAGAGTATCAGGACACCCTTCTTTCTCCACCCTTAAGATCATGTTTCCCTCTTTATTTTCTAATTGCAACAATGGAAGTTTACACTATAATGTATGTGAACTAGCAAAACACCAGCGTGTAACTCTTACTCCTACTAATAAAATAATTTTCCCTTTCAACTAACTTATTGGGATCTCTCTAATATTCCTAGATCTATAGGGCACAGTGGTTTTGTTTCCTCTATTGACGATTGTACTCGGATTACCTAACTTTTTTCTGTTGTCTAAAACTAAACTCAGTCGTATTATTCCTCAGTTTCATACCACAATTAAAACTCAATTTGAGGTCACAATTAAATATTTTAGAACTGATGATACTCGAGATTACTTTAGCTAGACCTTAACCACCTTCTTTTAAAAAGAAGAAATTGTTCATGAGTTTTCCTGTATATATACTCCATAATAAATTGGAGCCACTGAACAAAAAAAAAAAGTCATTTGCTTACTGCCACATGTCTCTTCTTGTTCCAAAACCATGTCCATAAACACTACTAAGGGAGAAGCTGTCTTAACTACCACATATCTTATTACTCAATTACCATCTAGAATACTAGATTTTCAAAGTTCAATGTAAATTCTACCTACTTTCTTTCCAGAAGTACGCATCACCAATAACTTTATACCTCGTGTCTTTGGATATATTAATTATGTTCACATACATCAGTATCAAAGAGGAGAAATCGACCATAGGATAATCAGATGTATCTTCGTAGAATATTCATCCACTCAAAAAGGATACAAATGTTACCATCCATCCACAAAAAAAAATTTGTGTCCATTGATGTGACTGTTGCTGAGACTGAGTGATTTTTTAACCAACTATTTTTTTAAATAATCCCCGAGTGAGATTTCAGTATCTGCATCAGCTTCCTCGGCATCCAGATGCTGACATGCCCCAACTTGAGGATTATTTAACCAAACTTATCTTCAAGATGAGACTATATTAGAAGACAAAGAAAAAATGAGAAATTCATTTTTTTGACGTTCCTGCCCTGGCCTCAAACACATTGCCATTCAGACATTTTTCTTCATTATCTGAGCCCTTTGCCTCACCAAAAGATCAGAATCCACAAAATGAATCCAAAACCTCACAAGATAAGTCTGATCAGCAACCTATACAGAACCCACATTTTGCCCATGTATATTCAATAAGAAAAAACCTCGACTCTAGTTCAAAGTAGGTCCAAGAATCAGATCCGGATACTAGAAGTGAGGTAACCTCTAAGAATCACTATTATCTCTAAAAAAACCTCAAAGAATCACTATCTTTCTAATAGTAGTTTACCTATTGTACTTACAAAATGAACTAGAGAATGCACCAAGCACCCGAGCTAGTGATTTTTGTAACATTATATCGCAACTTTTTCTTTGCTAATTTCAATCTTCCACGATTGAATGGAAAACTTGCACCTGACTTACCACTGTTTTAGAGAAGGAACACAAACTAGCCAGCTTCAAGTCTCCCATGTCTCCCCCAAACACCAGCTCATGGATCTTCTCACAAACCACAGAATAAAACTTGACTGCTGCAATTTTGATCCAATGTTGGAGTCTATTATGGCTCCCCAATCTTGAAGGGACATATAGTAGTCGCGCAATTATCTAACTTATACTAGGACTCCTAGTATAGGTTTTACCACTTTTATCTCCATCGCTTTTGAACATTCATCCCTTTGCAATACCTGATTAAGTCATGTTTGTAACTGACCTGTTATCTCTTAGCATGTCCATCATATATAAGGTTGTATAGGATTCTGTATACTGCCCTCTGACTCGAACGTGAGGACAGCTCTGCTATAGGAGGACTAGCTTGAATTGAAGGACTAAGTAGAAGGCTTTGGATTGGATTATTTTGCGCAAAGGAATTGAAACCAGAATTAATTTCAACATAGGCCAACAAGACCCTCAAAAAGAAGCATCTCTATCACGAGTGAGTCAACTTTTTTCCAAAGTCTAGCTTCCATCTTGAGAATATCCTGACCATTACGCCATCTTTGCATTGCATAACACCATATTTGTAGCAACTTGTGAGAAAAATAGATTTCCAGTTCAAGTAATTGGCAAAATCAAGGATTTCAGTAACATACTTTTTGGTGTTGGGAGACCCTGACAGAAGGGCGAGAAAAATGAGTAGGAACAGAGGACGATAAGGATGTTTGAACTAGAAGAAGAAGAATCTCCCATGGTGAAATTGGAGAGAAAAAAGAACTAAAGAGCCTTATTTCAGCTGCAGCATCATGTATGTTTTATGAATAAGTTCTCTTAGTATGTAATATTATTGTTGATATGCTATATATAAAAAAGTACAAGAATGAAAATTACAGAAGCCCTGCTATAGGATAAACACTGAAAAAAGAGAAATATAAAAACAGTTGTATGTCTATACTATAACAAGGTCCCAGCATTTTATTACATTCGGACACATTCTGATTGCCAAGTTCAGTTATAAAGGAAACCGCCCATGTCAAATAGTGGATACATATAGAACCAAAAAGTATAGTAGCTTGTAAAGTCATTAAACTTGGAAAAAATCCATAAAGCTCAAATCAGGCAGTCCATCGGTTAAGCAGAATAAAAAGTGAAAGAGTGACAAGGAAAACATGATGTGATACAAAGCATTCAATTCCAAACAGACTAGAACAGGTTAGAATGATATCAGGCAGTCAGTTTCAAAAAACTAGAACTTCAACGCACATGGTACATACATGGCATTTAATTTGAAGCCAAGTAACAATATTCATTAGGAGGATAAGTAGAGGTCAGAAAATTCACCAACATGAAATGAAATAAGCTCAAAGACTGTAACACTCTAATTTTATTTTTATTATTATTATTAGAATTATTATTATTTTATTTTATTTTATTTTATTTTTTCTTTTATTTATTATTTAAGTAATAATATAATTGTTTTAATTTAATTTAATTTAATTTAATAGAAATAAAAATAATAATAATGATAAAAATGGGTAAAATTATTTTTGGGGTTTAATTGAAAACAATTTTGGAAAAAATGGGTGAAAATTTAGATTTTGGAAGTATTTTTGAAAAGAAAATCGGAAACCGGTGGTCAAAACGCAATTTAGAAAATTTGCGCCACATTAGCAGTCCGATCAGCAGCTCCGGGCCAACCAGAATACGCCGCGTGGTACAGCCGCTGATGCACAACGGCCCCGTGAAACGGGGCGGGGGGGGGCGATCCACTTGCGCGCGATCGGACGGCTGAGATCTGTTCCCGCGCACACGGACAGCCCAGATTATACGCGCGCGCGGACAGCCCTGATAGCACGCGTACGGGACGGCTCAGATTAAAAGGAAAATGTTATAAATAATCTTATCCACACCCAACCCCAAACCCTAGCCGCCAGAGCTCTCGCCGGAGAAGACAGCCCAGCCACCGGAGGAACCGACCGCCGCCACCCCCCGCTGCGCCGGAGCACTTTCCAGCCGCCAAACGAGTTAAAATTTCTCATCTTGGCTCGGATTTCGATGCTGAACCCCCATATGGCCAAATCGGAGCCAAACCACCGGCCAATTGACCGGAAAACGCCGCCGCAGGTTTTCTCGATTTTTGCTTCCAATGAGGACCTTCCCAATTCCCGTTCGATGTAATTTTTACACCACTGTGACCACCGTCCTTTCCTCTACAGGTTGACCAGAACAAAACGCCAAATTGTGACTCGCGCAGGAGGAGCCGCCGCACCCGAGAGCTCCACCCCCGGTAAGTCTCAATTTTCTGTATTTTTTTAGCCCACCGAAGGCCCTACATGCGGAGGAGCCGCCATGCCGGAATTCTGAAATTGGCCAAGGAGGCCCTAGGTCTGATTTGGAGTTTTTTGGGGGCATGTGCAGGTACCGAAAGTGTGTTTCAGTTCCCGAAAAAAAATTTAGGGAATTTAAGTACTGCCTGTAGGCACAATGAAAAACCGATTTTAGACTTCAAATCAAGTAAGGATCTCTCACCCTATTTCCTATCACGGTATTAAAGTTTAATAAATGATAAAACGGTATTTTATGAATTCATGGATATGTATAATTAATTAAGGTTGCTAATGGAACCCGAATCTGATATGTTTTTCGGTCAATTCCTATTTGATTTATTTTACAGTCTAAATGCAGTGTAGTATCTGATTTGTTTATTCTGTGGCTTCGTATGCATGATTCACTGTTTAATTTATTATGGTTTGATTATTGTGAACCCGATGTTATATTTGCCTTTTTTGGTGTTCGTTACTGGTTTACGTATTTATGTTTGATTGGGTAATTGAGACTAAGAACAAATAAGAATGGGATTGAATTGATAAATGGATAGGTTAACAGCCTCACTAGACATCCTGGGAGATGGTGGACGGACCGGGTCCATAGGGGACCCTACCGGGAACGTTGTCTCTCATACCGGACGGGGTATGGAGACTTTAAATGTTTTGGCGCTCATACCGGACGGGGTATGGGGACAGCCCGCTTCACCCTCATACCGAACGGGATATTGAAGTTTATTGTTTTGGCGCCCATACCGGACGGGGTATGGAGACAGCCCTGGAATTAAGTTGTTAACATGAATGGTTCACGTGTGACGGAAACCCCTATGGATCCTCATGAATACTGGTAGGCTGGTAAAAGAGGAAATTTATTGCCTAATGATTGAAATATTAAAAGTATGACATGTGTTGTGTTATGTTACAAAGTGCATATGATTTCATAATATTATTGTTTTCATAAGTTGTTTTCATGAATTTCACCGAACTAAGTGGACAGTAAAAGGGTTTTATTATTGATAAATGAGATTGTTATAAATTATGTTCCATTAGTCGTTTTTATTTTCTACCAACCTTTACTTCTGTGATAGTGAGATAGTGTGACATCTTTATCGGACTAGTGTATCTCATTTCTTACTTAACCATTTTAGATCAGGAGAATTTGGTTCCCGAGCCCGTTCCGCAAGAAAACGGCGAGTAGATGCCTAAAAGATTTTATAATTTTTCTTATAGTATTCATTTCTAATATTTACTTTAATTAACTTATTCTTTCATACGTTTAATACGTTTTGGTTATTGTGTAAGGGATGTTAATTATAATATTTTATTTCACTTCCGCACTTAAAATTTTATATATGCGTTTTCTTTTAATTTCCAAGATCGTTACAAATACACTGAATTGCAATATGCCAAAATCCCAACAAATGTATAGTAAGTGGTGGAACATTCATGGAACATTCATAGATTCTTCTTAATCATTGATGACCCTTAATTATTTTGTTTTGGCTTTCATTTCAAAATTTGACCTCAAACCAATAAGGAAACGTGTCAATCACCCAGATTGTTAAAACCAACAACCTCAAGGAAGTCGATTACAAAAATAGTTAACTAACTCCGCGGAACCATAAAATTTCGGTGCATGAAGGTAGAGAAAGTAGAACAAGACTAAAAGAAGATGAGGCTTAAAAACAGGAAGAATACTAGTACCCTTTATCAAGAGCCGTTCAGAAAGCAAAACCCTAAATTCAGATAAAAAGATTGTTCTCACATGTACATATGTATATGTACAACCGCAGACAAGAAATTAGACCCTAAGAAAGCATGAAAAACTTCACACAACTGGATAAGAATTCAAACAAAAACTAGAAAAACCTGATTATGAATATCAAACCATGTATAGAGAATGTCATCCAGTTCAAAGATCAAAAGCAATACTACCACTGAAATTAGTTCACAGATCATCTGATACTTTACAAAGGAAAATACTAACTACCCAGCTTGAGAATCAAAACACATGTCCATATATATAAAACAAAAAGCACTAGGAAACTTTGACCGAGGGCTCTATTAAAAACAAAAACATCAAATACATGAAACCCATCAAAATTTCAAGACCAAACTACAAGAACCCACCAAAAAACTTAAGCGAAAAGTAGCAAAAATTGAAAACCTAAAGAACAAATCTCAACAGGGGGAAAAATGGAAACCCAAACCTTTCCTGTCCAGCAGTATCCCAAATTTGAGCCTTGATGACCTTGCCATCAATCCTTAAACTCTTAGTGGCAAACTCAACCCCGATAGTAGATTTAGACTCGAGATTGAACTCGTTTTTTGTGAACCTTGAAAGCAAGTTGGATTTGCCCACACCGGAGTCGCCAATCAAAACCAACTTGAAAAGGTAATCGTAGTCATCTTCGGGCTTGTACCCAGCCATGTCCTACCACTCTTTTTCTTGCTTCTTTTCACAGTAACTCGGAATTCAAACTTCAGAAAAAGCTGTTCAAAATGGAGAGAAGAGAGAGAGAGACGTCTAGTGTTTTAGCTTTGGTGGCCTCTAAATTTGGAGGAGATGGGAAGTTGGGTGCTCTAGTGGGAATGACAAGGATCGGTGCGGGGCTTGGTAGCCTGGAACCTTGCCATTAAAGTTAAAAAAAAACAGAAAGATAGTTTGTAGTATTATTGATTATGTGTTTATTTAATTATTAAAATGTATAAATATTTATTTAAAATTTTATATGATCAAAAAAGGAAGTTTCTTTATTAGTAAGGACTTTATATTATGAGTTATGCATTTTTCATTTATGTTTTAAATTTTAATTTAGAAAATTTGTACAATCTTTATGTGTATCTCTATCATTTTCAAACTATATAATTATTCTACAATCAATACTTATGTTCGAAGGGAATTTTATTTTATATGTACCATCAAGTTTTTGACATTATTATCATTTCTTTACATAATTTCATGATTTATTATATTGTTTAAGAATGGAGGTATTTTCATATATTGGTGTATAATTTCATAATTTAGTATATTGTTTAAGAATAGAGATATTGTCATATATTGGTCTATATTATCTGCAAAAATAGTTATGCTTGCGTTTATTATTTTAAGTGTTAATTAAATATATAATTTTACCACCAAAGTGGTTGGCTAATAGTTAAAATTTTAGTATTTGATTTGAAATTCATGAGTTCGAATTTTATTAAAAATATAAATTGTACTTTTTTTGTAAAGGACCGAAATTTAAAATGAAATAAAGTCATGAATTAAATACAGAAACGAAATAATAGAGTTTAGGGTTTATATTCCTTACACAATAATTTAAAATGCCCAATAGCGTTACAGAAATGTCCATTCTAAAACAAATTACAAAAATTAAAAAAACAAACAAAAAATCAATAACTGAATATTTTAGGACAACCTTCACTAGCTTTTGAAGGGAGTCCGAGTGGTGAACTTATTCACAACTCTCTTGTTGATTGCGATCTAAATTTTTCTTCTCTTGATTTAAAATAGTTAATGAAATGGTGAGTTACACTAACCCAGTAAGAATATCACACTGCTCACCGACATTGAAACTGAATGTTGGTAAAAATCATAAAAATAACCATTCAATATTGTCAACTAACCGGCCGTTCTCATACTTCGTCCGGTATGAGCACCAAAAATATCATCCCTCAATACCTCGTCCGGTATGAGGTTGAATCAGGTCGTCCTCATATCTCGTCCGGTATGATCGCCAAAATATTATTTCTCGATACCCCGTTCGGTATTATGCAACATTCACGGTAGGATTCTCTATGTACCCAGTTTTTTTCTCTGGCGGGAGGCTGACGGCTAGGGTTTGGATTCGATGTGATACAAGATATTTATACTCATCTCGCTTAAATCTGGACCATTCATTGCATTTGATCTCGACTATCCGATCACATTTTAAAAAAAACGAATATGGACCGTTTATTGCGATTTGATCTCGATCATATGAACGCGTTTAAAAAAAGAACGAGTCTGGACCGTTCATCACATTTAATCGCGATTGTTCACTCATGTCTGATGAGGGAACGGATCTAAACCGTCCGGGTTGTCCGATCGCGGGCATGCGGATTACTAGTATGGCCTCCCGCATGGCATTGAGTCAGTGTGCCTTGCCACGCGGTGCACTCGTAGCATAATTTTTTAATTACGTTTTGACCTTCAATTTTTTATATTTCTTTCAAAAACACCATATGAATCTAAATTTTCACTCATTTTTTCCAAAATTATTTTCAATTTCATTTTCAACCTATTTTTTTCCTAATTTTACATTAAATAAAAATTTATTATTTTTAAAATTATATTTTTATACATTGTTTAAAAAATTTTAAAATTAATTTTGAACCAAATTTCAGATCTGGATATTATAATTTTTATCAGTGTATTAGTAGAATTGTGGTGATCAAATTGGATTATATTTTAGTGAATTTATTATATTTTTAAATAAAAAAATTATGATAATTAACATATAATAAAAATCTTTTAATTATGCTCTTCATAACGAATTAAAATTTTAATCTAATTTTTTTTGTTCAGAAAGTACTAGACATGTAGTTTGTAAATAATACTCGCACACATGTATATATGGAGGTCTTACATCACCACATGAGTATATATATAATTGATTGTATTGCATTCATAACTTTTAAAACAAGTAAGCATTCAAATTTGTATTATATATATCACACTATATTATGTAAATAATTACAAATATTTTTTTTCTTGAATTTCATTATTAATTTGTTTGAAAACATAATGTAAACCCAAATGCTCTTGAGCCTAATGGAAAAAAAATTTATGAAATAAAGTATATTTCATGCATAACTGAAGTAAAAACTTAAAAAAATGTAAAAATGTGATAAATAATGTAACGGCCCCAGAAATTTAGAATGAAATATGTGTATTAAAAATGTCAAATGCGGAAGCGTAATAAAAATTTTGATTAACATCCCTTACACAAAAAAACCAAAAACATGCTCAAAATATAAAAGAACAAACTAACTAAAAGAGATACTCGAAAATAAGAACTATAAATATAACTACGAAGTCTTTAAGCGTCCCCTTCGTCATCTTCCCGCGGAACGGGTTCGGGAACAATGTCTTCTTGATCTGAAATAATTAAATAAGGAATGAGCTACACCAGCCCAGTAAAGATATCATACTATCTCACCGCCACGGAAGTAAAGGTGGGTAGAAAACACAAAAAAGACCAATTGAGCATAATTTATAATAAACTCGTTTATTAACATAAAAACATTTGCTGTCCACTTACCTCGGTGAGAGTCATAAAAATAACTTATGAAAATAATAACATTATCATCATCATGAAATCATATGAACTGTATAACAAAATACTTACCACGCCTTTGCATTTCAATCATTAAACAATATATTTTCTTCATTTATCAGCCTACTAGTATCTATGGGGATCCATAGGGGTCCCGCTACCCGTGAACCCTTAATATTTATAATCCGATTCCATGGCCATCCCCATACCCCGTCCGGTATGGGTGCCAAAACCATAAACCTCAATACCCCGTCCGGTATGAGGGTGAAACGGGCCGTCCCCATACCCCATCCAGTATGGGCGCCAAAACACATAAGGTCTCCATACCCCGTCCGGTATGAGAGACCAAGTTCCCGATAGGGTTCCCTACGGACCCGGTCCGTCCACCATCTCCTAGGATATGTAGTCAGGCTGTCCATATTACTCACTTATCAATTCACATAACCTTTTTGCCTTTTTTTTTTGTTTCAATCATCCAAACACACACAACATGTAAACCAGTAATGGACACCAAACAAAACAACACAGTATTGGGTTAAGCATAATACCGACCATAATAAAGAAACCATGATTCATGCATACGGGACCATAATATAATTACATCAAACATCATGCTGCATTTAATACTGGAAGTTAAATCCAACAATAACATACCAACCCAGTATCAAACTCGAGCTCCATTGGCAACCTTAATCAATTATACATCTATAGAGTCACACATTACAGTTTAATTATTTATTTAGCTTTAATACCGTGATAGGAAATAGGGTGAGGGGTCCTTACTTGTTTCGGGGTCTGAATACAGCTCTACAGTGCGCCTACAGGCTGTTCCTAATTTTCCCTAAATTTTTTTTGGGGA
Source organism: Carica papaya (assembly GCF_000150535.2). Next base: position 1,523,432 of record NW_019014640.1, read on the forward strand.
ACCGAAACGCACTACTGGTACCTGCACATATCCCAAAAAATCCCAAATTAGACCTAGGGCCCCTTTCGGCCAATATCGCAATTCCGGCACGGTGGCTCCGCCGTGCTCCGGCGACGGCGCCGCCACTTGCGGCGGCGATTGGCCTCGGGTTGGCCGTTTTCGGCCGAATTCGATCACGCTTGCATCGGTCCCTGCGATAGAACAACCCTAGGGCCCTCGGTGGACCGAAAAATCATGAAAAACTAAAACTTACCGGCAGCAGTGCTCTCGGGTGCGGCGGCTCCTCCGGCGTGAGTCGTGTTTTGATGTTTTGCTCCGATCAACCTGTAGAGAAAAGAACAGTGATCACAGTGGTATAAAAATTACATCAAACGGAGGCCGGGAAGGGCCTTATCGGAGGCAAAAACCGAGGAGGGACGCCGCGGCGGCGCTGGTTTTTGGCTGGGTTTTTCAGCCGTTTGGCAAGTGGTTTGGCTCCGGTTTGGCCATAGGTGGACTTATCGTCGAAAAACGAGCAAGTGGGAGAAAAATTACCTCGATCGGCGATCAGAAACTTCCTCGGTGCGGCGGCGGGTGGCGGCAGCCGGCTCTTCCGGCGTCTGGTTCTTCTTCTTCGGCGAGCACTGGCGGCTAGGGTTTCTTTGGTCAGGTGTGGGTGGGGGGGGGGGGTATTTATACCCTTTGCCTTTTAATCTCGATCGTCCATCAAGATTGAATCTGGGCCGTTCGATCGCGATTTAATTGGGATTAAATCTAGGTCGTTCATCGTGATGCAATCAAGGCTGTCCGTGCCTAATTGAATCTGGGTCGTCCGTGCGCGTGAATCTGGGCCATCCGTGCTCACGTTTGATCTAGGCCATCCGTGTGCGCAGGAACGGATCTGGGCCATCAGATCACGCGCACGCGGATCGCCCACGTGGCCCATTCCCTGGACAGCATTGACTTGCCACGCGGCGTGTTCTGGTTGGCCAGAGCTGCTGACTGGACCGCTGACGTGGCATAACTTTTCTAAATTACGTTTTGACCCTCCGATTTCCGATTTTCTTTTTAAAAACACCCTCATAATTCAAATTTTCACCCCTTTTTTCTAAAATCAATTTCAATTAAATCCAAATAATATTTTTACCCAATTTTATCATTATTATTATTTTTATTTTCATTAAATTAAATTAAATCAAATAAAAAAAACCAAACAAATAAATAAAAAAATAAAGATAAATAAAATAAAAAATTTTATTTATTTGGGTGTTACAAATAAAATTTTTACACACGGAAAATAAAATAAACTAAGGCAAAACATGTAACACCTAGGTCCAGGATAATCAAATTATAATAATAAATAATTTAAAGAATTTAGAAATTTTAATTTTTTAATTTTTAATTGAAAATTTTTAAGAAAATTATGTGAAACGATCCGATAAATTTCAAAAGAAATAAATGATAATTAAAGTGCAGAAGCAAAATAAATGTTCAAAGTTTTCATTTCTTATACAATAAATTAAATACCAAATAATGTTACGGAAATCATTCTTTTGGAGAAAATATAAAGAAATAAGGAAATGAATGAAAAATAAATAAAATTAATATCCTACTCGCAATTCTCTTATGGGTCGGGTTCTGGATCCTGATTCTCTTGATCTGAAATGGTTAAATAAGGGATGAGCTACACTAGCCCAGTAAAAATATCATGCCAACTCACCGACACAGAAAAAAAAGTTTGTTGAAAATCAAAACAATTAATTGAATACTTAATTAAGCAAATTCATTTATCAGTAATAAAACTATTTACCGTCCACTTACCGTAGTGAGATTTATAAAAACAACCTATAGAAACAATAACATCATACGTATCATTATATATATCATGATTTCATATATAATTGGCAACACAGCACATATTATACTTTCATGTTTGAATCATCAACACAACAATTGCCCCCTTTTTCACCAGTCTGCTGGTATCCATGGGAATTCATAGGAATGTCCCCACTGCACATGAACCTTTCCTTTAACATTCTCAATTAGGGTCGTCCCCATACCCCATCCGGTACGAATGCTAAATTACTAAACCTCAATACCACGTCCGGTATGAGGGTAAAGCGAGCTGTCCCCATACCCCGTCTAATATAAGTGTCAAATTATCAAGTCTCCATACCCCGTCCAGTATGAGACAACGTTCACGGTCGGGTGCTCCCACAATATCCAATAAGGCTGTCGTTTCATCCATTTACTTAATCACACAATTTTTTATTTTCTTTTAATCTTTATTTTTTTCAATTCAGCTGTAAACATATAAAATAAACCATACATGCATTCAAAGCCAAAAAAAAATTAATAAGGTACTATCATGCATTTAAACTGTAAAAACAATCAACAAAACAAAAGTAGATAATTTCTGGTTCTTACTCCATTAGCAATCCGTAATTAATTATGCACATTTTCTAAATTGTAACAAAATACCGTATTTATTGTTAATTAGACTTTAATTCTATGATAGGAAATAGAGTGAGGGATTCTTACTCAATTTAAAGTCCGAAAGGTTAAACTGTTGATTGTGCCTACTAGCGGTGTCCGTATTCCCTAAATTTTTTTTTTGAAAATCAAAACGTACTATAAATACCTATAAATGCCCCAAACAAACTCAAAATTAGTCTTAGGGCACATTTTGGCCAATTCCAGAATTTCAGCATAGTAACTTCGTCGTGCTTCGACGACGGCGCCACCGCCCGTGGCAGCGGTCCGCCTCGAGTCAGCTATTTTCGATCAGTTTTGGCCAATTTTGTATCATTCCATGTGAGAAAACACGTTAAGAGGCCTCAGTTGGCTGAAAAAATACAAAAAATCAAAAATCACCGACAGCGGGGCTCTCCGGTGCGACAACTCCTCCGGCTCACGTTGCAGTTGGGTATTTTGCTCAAGTCAACCTATAGAGAAGGAAATGGTGATCACAATTGTGAAAAAATTACGTAGAATAGGAACTGAAAAGGATCTCATCGGAGGCGTTTTGTGAAATTTCCAGCGGCAGCGCCGACAAGCTTTACCCACGTTTTTCGGTCAATTGATCGGTCCTTTTGTCCCGATTTGGCCATGGGTGTGTTTAAAATTGAATTCTGAGAAAATAAATTTTCTTTACCTCTTTTGACGATCGAAAAGGGCTCCGACGCCGCGGCAGATGGCGGCGATCTCCTTCTCGATGGTTGGGTCTTCTTCTCCAGTAAGGGGGTCTGGCGGCTAGGGTTAAAGTTTGGTGTGAATGAGAGTTATTTATATCCATCCGCATTTAATTTGGGTCGTCTATCGCATTTGATCTAGACCGTCTGATCGTGATTAAATAAGAAGTGAATCTGGACTATTCATCGTGATCTAATCTAAACTGTCTGATCGCGTTTAAATCTGACCGTCTGATCACGTTTAGGGAGGGAATGTATCTGGGCCGTCCGTGCACGCGGGAAGAGATCTAGGTTGTTCGATCGCAGGCACGTAGATCGCCCGCGTCAGCATCCGCTACCACGTAGTGCGTCCTGATTCGTCGAAACTACTAACTGGGCATCCTACATGGTAAAACTTCTCTAAATTATATTTTGACCCCTGGTTTCTGATTTTTCTTTCAAAATTACTCACAAAACCTAAATTTTAACACATTTTCTCCAAAATTATTTTCAATTTAATCCTCCATCAATTTTACTTCATTTTTACTCTAAATTAAAATCAAAACATTAAACAATTAAGAAATTATATTTATAAATAAATCTTAAATTACATTAAAAATTAATTTAGAGTATTACATTATGTTTTGAGTGTATTTGAAGATAAATTTCAAAAATCAAGACCAAAGTAGAAATAAAAAAAAACTAATTGAAAAGAATTTAAAAAATCGGGGCAAAAGTGAAAATAATAAAAGAGTGGCCACGTCGACTGCCATGTCAGTAGTGTGGCCAATCACTGAGTGCCGCGTGGCATACACACATACACGCATCCATGCAAGAAATCCGAGTGCCAACGGATTCAATGGCCCATATCTTCTCCAATACGCATGGACGATCGAAATTGATGCCGATGAGGTATTCAAACCTCGCTTCCCAAAAACCTTAACCTTAGTCGCGTTTGACCCCATCGAAGAAGAAGAAGAAGGGTGGCCGGAAGGAAAATCGTCCACCGTTGTCGTCGCACTGGAGTCGTCGCCCAACTAGTGAGGTGAGTTTTTTTTTCCTCCTTTCCCTTTGAAATTCAATCCTGAGCCTCCCCATACCCATATCGACGCTAAAAAGTCGAAAAGAAAGCCAGAAACTAAGGGCGAAGCTCAGTTGAGCCGCCGCATTCGCAACCCCTCCGGTAAGCCCAAATTTCCTTTCTGTTTCTTTTTATTTTCCGACCATTGTATTCCTTACTCTTTTTTAGTGCAGGATAACCAAATAAAATTTCCAGCCGCGAGATGGGAATGGTCGAGTCGCCGCACCAAAAAATCACTTATTACTTAAAATGCTTACTATTATATTATGTACATTAAATTTCTAGTCTTAATTGCTTTCTTGGTTATTTAGTTTACCTCACTACATATCCCCAATTTGTTGATTGGTTTTGCAATAAATATCTCTATTATGTTCCCTAATGTACGTATCGCCTATTGCATGACTTACTATTGATATGTAAATTATAAGATATTGGTATATAATTGATAATTAGTTTATGGTGTGAATTTATGTAAGAAATGCTTACTGGGTACCTTGAAAAAGGGTGGACAAACCCAATACATAGGGAACTCTATTGTGGACATCACATCAGTCGTACGAGACTGAGAAGTCCCATACCGAAAGGGTTTTTGAGATATGGTTTACCCTCATACCGGACGGAGTATCGAGGCGATGATGTATTTGGCGTCCATTACCGAATAGGGTATGGAGACGGTCGGGTTAATTGACATAATCTGAATATTGGGTTCATGAGCAAAGGAATATCTCTATGGACTCCAAAAGGTTCCAGTAAGGAGATAAAAAGGAAAATTGTTATGTTTTTTCACTTGTAAATGAAATCATAATGTTATCTGAGTTATTGTCTTCATAGGTTTATTTTGAAAAGTATGTAACGATAAGTATGAAATAAACGGTTTGATGTTAAATGAATTTACTTAAATTAAGAGCCCTATTAGTTGTTTTATGATTTTTATCAACCTTCGATTTTCATATCAGTGATTAATGTGATATTCTTACTAGACTAGTATAACTCACCCTTCTATTAACCATTTCAGATAAAGAAAACCAAGATCTAGATTCTGATCAGCAGGAGGGTTGTGAGTAGATTACCTCCCGGATCCATCAAGTGCTAGTGGAGGTTAACCTCCTAAAATATTTATTTACTTGTTTTCAATCATATATATATATATATTTACGAACCGTTGTAAAAAAATATTTCGGTAACCCTATTGGGCACTCTAATTTACTATATAAGGAATGTAAATCTTAACATTATTGTTTGCTTTCACCATTAAAATATGAATTCGTTTTCTTTAAATTTTAGTTCTTTACATCCCGCTTCCCATCAGAGTTGCCTTGCGGAGGTAGACTGTAATACCCTAATTATTATTATTAGTAGCATTATTTATTTTGATTTTTTTTGTAATTTTTTATATGAATTTTTATATGATTTTAATTTAGTTTAATTTAATTAAATAGAAATAATAATAATAATACTAATAAAAAGGGGTAAAATTATTTTAGGGATTTAATTGAAAGCAATTTTGGAAAAAAGGGGTGAACATTTGGGTTCTGTAGGTATTTTTGAAAGAAAATTTGAAAATCGGGGGTCAAAATATAATTTAGAAGAATTGCGCCACGTCAGCTGCCCGGTCAGCAGCCCCAGATAACCAGAACGCGCTGCGTGGCAGAGACGCTGACGTGGGAGGCCACGCAGAAGGGGCTACGTTGGCGATCCACGTGCGCGCAATCGAACGGCTGAGATCCATTCCTGCGCACACAGACAGTCCAGATCAAAAACGCGTACAGATGGCCCAGATTGCACGCGCACGGACAATGCAGATTGAATTGCGCACGAATGACCCAGATTGCATCGCGATGAACGGTTCAGATTCATTTCCTATTTAATCGCGATCGGACGGTCCATATTAAATCGCGATGGACGGCTCAGATTAAAAGCGAATGGTTATAAATAATCTCATCTACACCCAAACCCTAACCCTATCCGCCAGAGCTCCTCACCGGAGAAGACAGTCCAGCCACTGTGGAGCCGACCGCCGCCACCCACCGCCGCACTGGAGCACTTTTTGGCCGCCAAACAAGGTAAAAATTCTCCTCTTGGCTCAGAATTCGATTCTAAACCCACCTGTGGCCAAATCGGAGCCAAAACACTAGCCAATTGGCCGAAAAACGCCACCGAAGCCCAGTGGCGCCGTCGCAGGTTCTCTCAATTTTTACCTCCGATGAGGCCCTTTTCGATTCCCGTTCGATGTAATTTTTACACCATTGTGACCATCGTTCCTTCCTCTACAGGTTGACAGGAGCAAAACACCAAATCGCGACTCGAGCCGGAGGAGCTGCCGCACTGGAGAGCCCCGCCGCCGGTAAGTTTTTGTTTTCGGTGTTTTTTTCGGCCCATCGAGGGCCCTATGGGTGTTTTCTCATAGGAACCAATGCAGGTTTGACCGAATACGGTCGAAAATGGCCAACCGGAGGCGGATCGCCACCGCACTCTAATAATATGTGTAGGTACCATAAGCGTGTTTCAGTTCCCGGAGAAAAATTCAAGAAACCCTGGGACTGCCCGTAGGCGTAGTGAAAATCCAGTTTTTGACTTCGAATTAGGTAAAGACCCCTCACTTTATTTCTTATCATGGGATTAAAGTCTAATAAATGATAAAACTGTATTTTATGAATTATATAGATACACATAATTTATTACGGTTGCTAATGGAGCCCGAACTGGATATATTTCTCTGTCAGTTCCTGTTTGGTTTATTTTACAGTTTAAATATATTATGGTATCTGTTTTATTTATTCTATGATTTTGAATGCATGAATAACTGCTTACTTTGTTTCGGCCTGATTTCGTGAATCTAATAATATGCTTGCCTTGTTGGGTGCTCGATTGTTTAAGTATTCATGTTTATGTGGGAAACGAAAAACTAAGGAAAAAAATAAAAAGGCATGTGAATTGATAAATGAATAAGTTGACAGCCTCACTAGATATCCTGAGAGATGATAGACGGACCGGGTCCATAGGGAACCCTACCGGGAATGTTGTCTCATACCGGACGGGGTATGGAGATTTTAAATGTTTTGGTACTCATACCGGACGGGATATGGAGACGGCCCTGAAAATTAAGTTTGTTAAAGGAATTGTTCACGAGTAGCGGGGATCCCTATGGATCCCACGGATACTAGTAGGCTGATAAAAAGGGGATAACTGTTGTTTAATGATTTAAATGTAAAAGTATGATATGTACTATAATATAAGTTATGTATGAATTTATGATATTTATGATGTGATTGTTTCTATGGGTCGGTTTTATAAATCTCACTGAGGTAAGTGGATGATAAATGATTTAATTATTAACAAATGGATTTATTCAAAATTTGTGCTCCATTAGTTGTTTTTGGTTTTCTACTAACCTTTACTTCTGTGATAATGAGATAGTGTGATGTCTTTACTGCGCTA
>NW_019014640.1:1550619-1571580 GCF_000150535.2 Carica papaya
TATCAATAAGAGAAACTCTAAATATATAGAGCACCCCTTAAAACATAGACCTAGAAGCATAGCATCCAATCAATGTTTCACCTTGATCACCTATAACTATAACCATATCCTTCCTTGAAATATGACTTCAACAATAGCTTTCTCACTATTTGAAGAAATGAAAGAAAGATTTTGCAAAACCATCAGGACTGCAACTTGAAGGCATATTTATAGTTTTGTTTTAATAAGGTTAAATATACATGGATCTACTGGGTAAAGATCAAGTTCCAAATTTGTTTTGGGTATTCATACTAATAACATGATTTGTTTTCTGTCAAAACCATTTTCCCCCAAAAGAAATGCATTAAAAAATGTTTCTACTTGTTGCTACTTTGGAGACAATAAAAAGAGATCATAACATACTTGATTCCAAGATCAATATGCTCCTGAATGCCAAAGCCGAAGCAGCCAGTATCACTGAAGTTCCTCCTAAGCAACTCATACTCCTTCACTTTCAACCCACTTTCTAGAAGCTGCATTGCCTTTTCGCCCCTTACAGTAACATAGCATGCAATCTTCTCATTTCTTCTGATACCAAATGAACGAACAGTGTACCTCGCTATTAACCAAAAATCAAACATAAAAATTACAAAGCAGTCCAGATAAAAACTAACAAAAATATATAAGCATAATCAATCGGAATAATTTATAACTCGTATATCATAAAACAGAAATAAGTAGAATTAGGAAAAATAGTCTACCATGGCCAAATGTAGTAAAGCTTTCGGGTGATTGACCAATAAAACTACTCTGTATTAATAATTTTTTATTGCCTAATCTACTAGTAAATTTATGAACCTATGGTCTAATGCGACCTCATCCCAATAGGCCATTCTTAATACCGACTTAAAGGTCTTACATCCCCATTTTTGATCGGAAAACACTGCCAATTTTAGAAAATGTTAAGACCCACATCCTACTGTTGTTTCCCTGGTGTGATAACCTTTCCACAACTATTGTAGCTTCTATCGTCTGAGTAATGAATTAGATGGGATAGTAAGAGAAATAATCCAATTAATAGTTGTGAAGGACATAAGATGTCTTGGATACAGAATCATGAAAGCCTCAAAGGGCTCAGGAGCTTATTTAACTAGGATAAGATTATATTGATAGCTGAATATTATTTAATGAATAATGAGGAGTAAAGGAAAAAGGCAAAAGATTAAATCCTTTTCCAAAAGAAAATAATAAGTCTAGTTACTTTTACATGTTAGTAAGATTTGTTTGATACTTTCAAAAGTGTCATTCGGTATGTAGTTTGCTACTGCTCAATCTTTACTGAGGTCCTATAGAGCCATATAATACAATAACTTGTTAAAAACTCTATAGGTATTCCATCAACAGTGTTGCGACAGAATCATATTTTTAACTCCGCACAGGTGACTCACTGTAATTAACGAATAATAAAGCAATCATTTCTTCTAATTCATACAAAATAGATAACATTATTGACATGGATTCAGTATGTCTAACTAGCAAGAATTGTATAGTTTAGTGAACTAAACTAAAAACAAATACCTTCAAGACTAAAATATCATTCCAAAACGAAACACTCCGTAAAATTCCGCATTTTTTAGAAACTTACACTTTTTTCACATTGATTCGAACCAATATCTAACCAAAACTAATTTGTACACCAGAAACTACTGAACTTCTAGATTTGACACGATTATCTCTATTCTCCCGAATTTTCTTAGTATCCAAAGAAAGCGAGGAATTACCTTTCGAAAAAACAGGACTCTGGCCACTAAGTTGCTCCAACACCTAAAAGGAGGAAAAAAGAAGACTGAAAAACACGACGGTGGGATTGAAGTTGTGAAGGGAAAATAACGCAAGTAGTACTGCAATACCTTGGCGGCTCTGGTAAGACGATCTCCACTTTCACCAACGGAGATGTTGAGAACGAGCTTTTGGACTTTGATCTCTCTCATTGGGTTTGAGAGTTTCTTCTCTGAAGCCTGCATTGATATCACTCATTTTCAATCAGTCTAAAGAAACACGTAATAAATCTACCAGAAGAATCTAACTGAATGAAAATAGAGAAAGTAGAGAAGACAAGCACCATTGCGATCGGTTTGATGCTGCTCCAGCCGCAGAGTGAAATGGGAGGGAGAAGAACAACTGGTCAGGAAACCCTAATAATCTAAATAAGTGCTAGGTTTCTTCTGATAACCTTTAGCTCTAGTTTAGGGTTACTTCTGGTAGCCGAGAATCAATGGACTCGACCTGAGTGGAGTGGGTCAAGGCCTGGCCTGTGTTGGGCTTACTCTTGGTATGGGCCTGGTTCTGGGCCTACTATTCGGCCTGGTTCTGGGCCTATTCTTGGGCCTGGTCCTAAGTATGTACAGGTTATTGGGCCTGGGCCTGGGCCTATTCTTGGGCCTGGTCCTAAGTATGTACCTGTTATTGGACCTGGGCCTGGGCCTATTCTTGGGCCTGGTCCTGAGTATGCGCCTGCTATTGGGCCTGGACCTGAGCCTGGCTTAGGTTTTATGACGCCAGATACGACCTTTATTAGTCTCGACTCTCGCCGCCCTATAGTAGACCTGAGGGGTAAATCCGTAATATGTCTGGAAAGCGCTGTCCGAATTCTACGACGTGGACGGCGTACTTAATTAGGCCATCTGCACGCATTTCAAGACTTTCAGTTGTAACAAATTGACTGTCTATTCGGCCATCTCGCTTTTAAGAACAACTCTACCTCGGCTTCAACCTCTTCATTTTTTCATTCTGAAGTTTGACTCGGAACTGTTCCATAACAATTCCGAGTGAAGAGAGAGAACTTTGGCTATGGCGATTGTTCGAAACGTGTTAGCTGGGAGGATCATGGCAAGCAGGCCGAGCTCCATGCTGATTGCAGCAAGATCCATGTCCTCTTGGTGGCAGAGCGTCGAGCCCGCCGCCAAGGACCCCATTCTTGGTGTTACGGAAGCTTACCTTGCTGATCCTTCTCCCAGTAAGGTCAATGTGGGAGTGGTGAGTTTCTCTTCTGAGTTTTTGATTTATAGTTTCTGCTATGATCTCTGTTTCGTTTCTGAGAAAAATGATCCGACAGAATGTATACTCGGTTTGTGTATCTGGACGGATCATAATTTTGGTTTTGAGACTCCTCTTTTTCATGTTTTGAGGAGACGTGTTGAACCTGCTTTCTTTTCGTTTATCAGCGGATTTTTCTATGCTGGCTTGGTTTTGCTCCTGCTTTTGATCTGTTAGTAAAACTGAAATTCATATCTAACGTTCCGGATTTTCCTTCTTTACTTACCAAGTTAAAATAAAAGTGTCCCTCAATATTGAGACACTTTCCTTTTCCTTTGTCAGTTCATTGCATCTTTTTTTTTTTTTTGAGAAAACATTGAATATTTATTTGTTTAATATACACAGTTACATCTTACAATCTATGTATATCAAGAATAAGTTCTAATCGGATAGAATTAACAATAAAAGAGAAGTATTTGCGTATCTGACAAACAAATGTCTTTGCAAATGAGAAAGAACGGTGTATAGTTGCTGGCTGACTATTTACTTCTCTTCTAATTGAATAACTAGGGCGCCTACCGCGATGACAATGGGAAACCCGTCGTTCTAGAATGCGTAAGAGAAGCAGAGCGAAGGATTGCCGGAAATTTAAACATGTAAGAACTGAGTGGTTGTTGAATTTTTAGTCTAACTATTTGATTTAAGTGGTGAATCTTTACGTTCTTTTTCCTTCTTTTTACGTGTACCACTTGTACTCACAAATAGTGATGTTTGCGTAATATAATGTCCAATGGGATTTTGAAAGTTCAACTTTGCTGTCGGTCCCGTTAAGCTTTTTACCTTTCCACTAACTTATGTGATTCTTTTGTCATTTTCTTTACCCATAATGATTCTACTGTCTTGGTTACTTTCTTTACTGTTTGGTAGTTGCCTAAATCTCTGACCATTTCTCCTTGTTATCTTTATTTATTTATCTTCTACTTTTTAAAAAATATTTTGGATGACATTCAGCACCTTTTCACTAACTCGTTTGTTAATAGGAAATTACTAATGCATGAAAGCAGGTTCTCTTATGGTTTATGGTGTTTTTTTTTTCATTGGACCTGGGAAGACGGGTAACATTAGTTGAGAATGGCGAAAACTAAAATCAATTGGAAAAGGAAAGGGATGAAAGGAATGGAATTTCAAGTCTTATTGGAATAAAATTCTATCCAGAGACTTTAGGAGAAGGAATCTTGATTTTCTAGTAATTTTATGATTTTGTATTATGAATTTCCTGATGGCACCTACCATCTTATGGTAATCTACATAAGCTTTGAGTTCCATCTTGTGTCAACTACCACCTAGATGCTTAGAAGGAAAAGAAAAAAAAATAAATCATCTAGATAAACATGATTTAAGTCTGTAAAAATTCCTTTTTAATTTTCCTGCTGTATGTTTGATTTCAGTTCTGAGGTCAATCAAATCCTCAGTGAAACCTTTTTGTCAAGAGATATCTCCAATTCAAATGAAACTCTCAGCTGCTTGAATCACAATGCTCGACTTCTCTATGTTTGTGCACAGCAAAGTTCAAATGATATTTTTGTCTGTCTGTGAAGTACCAATATTATTTTAGTTTTTGAACTTTGTGCACAAATAGAACAACAATTTTATAACTTGTTATTGTCTGCACGACTGCATCTGTGCTTGGGAATAAAACTCTTTCTTTTTTCATGTTCATGTTCATGTTCTATACATGTGTCTTGTAATTTCTTCAAGCATGGCTACTTTCTGCTGCAGACAAAAAGCTTCCAGAACTTTTTCATTAACATTTTTTATGGTTTTTCCTAAAAGGGAGTACCTTCCTATGGGTGGGAGTCTGAAAATGGTGGAAGAAACACTGAAGCTAGCCTATGGGGAGAATTCTCATTTTATCAAAGACAAAAGGGTAGCTGCAATTCAATCTCTTTCCGGGACTGGTGCATGCCGAATTTTTGCAGACTTTCAAAAACGTTTTCGTCCTGATTCCCAGATCTACATACCAGTGCCAACCTGGGCCAAGTGAGTATTAATGTGATATTTTCTTCCAAGTGAATTTTTGCACACACACACACACACGATCTCTGTTTTTTTTTTCTCATTTCCTTTGTCAAGGAATAGATATAACTTTGTAGGGGAAAGCCTATTTTTCCCCTCACCCCTAACTTGTCTGCATGGGTTTCAACAGCCACCACAACATATGGAGAGATGCGCAGGTCCCTCAGAAGACTTTTCATTACTATCACCCTGCGACTAGGGGTTTGGACTTTGCAGCATTGATGGATGACATAAAGGTATTTAAGGCTTTTCCATAGGAATAAGCATCATATAGATCGATCATCTTAGCTTTCTCATTTTTTCTACTTCTATTCCTCTACCGTTATTTCTTTTATCTTTGTTCCTAAAGATGCTGAAAACTTGTTCTTACACATCAATATGGATATTCCCTTTAGAATGCCCCAAATGGTTCATTCTTTCTACTTCACGCCTGTGCTCATAATCCAACTGGAGTAGACCCTTCAGAGCAACAATGGAGAGAGATCTCCCAACTGTTCAAGGTGACTCCTCAAAAATATTTACTTCTTTCTCTTTTCGTCCGTCCTTCAGTTGCCAACAAAAAATGTTTCTATTTCCAGGTTAAAGGTCATTTTGCCTTCTTTGACATGGCATATCAAGGTTTTGCCAGTGGTGATCCAGAGAGAGATGCTAAGTCTATAAGGATTTTTCTTGAGGATGGCCATCTAATAGGAATTGCCCAATCATATGCCAAGAACATGGGACTCTATGGCCAGAGAGCAGGATGCCTCAGGTAAAGCTTTCATGGTTTAAATGCATGTTTTCTAACCTTTAGGCCTTGTTTTCACACTCCAGAAGATAAGATTAACTTTGTATGTTTCTTCAATTCGAGTACTTCTCTTCTTTAAACTTATCCATAGCATCTTTCTGCTGGGCATGTTTAGGTAGAAATCATTCTATAAATACAAATTGGAGGGGGCCAACGTGCATTGTCCCGTCAAATTCCGTGGGAGATGAAAACTATGAAATCGAGCCTTTTGACTATGAAATATTGCTTAAAAGAGCTAAGATAAGAACTTCCAGAAGATACATATTCATGGGATTGTCCGTCAAATTTCACTCCCACAGCTGAAATTTTCATTTCTCATGATTTAGGATAAAAACTCAAACTGTTATTGTATGAAGTCAAGAAGAAACACTCCCTGTATGAAGTCAAAAAAAAAAATTAGTACTCGATGATACTAATAGTAAATTATTTTTTTAAAAAAAAAAAAACTAAAAGCTAGACTTGCAGGTAGATATAAGATAGACAAGGAAATCAAGTGACGGGGATGTAAATTATCTTCCCAAAGACAAATAAGTTTAGGAGTATTGAGACAGTCTTTCTTGTTAATACGAAATTCTGTCTATCCCACATTGGTAGTGAGTTCTACTCGTTGGTATGCTAAGTTTAATTTGTTGAGAAATGAAGGAAGGTATCGCTTACTACAAATCTTATTTTTGCTCTTGTATCCCCTTTATTATTAAGTAGACTAAAAGAAAAAATGATTCTCTGGTTCTCTTTTTCCTGCGGAAATAAATTTGTGCAAAGCCCAAAGGTATAGTTCCTGCTTTCTGTTTCTTTTTGTCGTGGGGAAGGGGTTGGGAAGAGGCAGAATAGAAGCAGCAGATGGTCCACTTTTGCCCTACTTTGCCCTGCTTTCTTATTGAGGACCTTCCTTTTTTTACTGCAGTGTGCTGTGCGAAGATGAAAAGCAAGCCGTGGCAGTAAAAAGTCAGTTGCAGCAACTAGCCAGACCCATGTACAGCAATCCACCTGTTCATGGTGCACTCATAGTTTCAACCATCCTTGGAGATCCTGACTTGAAAAAATTATGGCTCAAGGAAGTGAAGGTAGTTACCATCACTTAGCTCGATTTTTATTATTTCGCTGATCCATAAATAGAATATTGTAGTGTTGCATACTGGATCCCCACTGTCTTGAGTAGCATCCATCTATTCTGAAAAATAGGGAAAAAAATTGGTTGGTTTTCTTATGGTTGTGAGTGGCTCCAGTTTTGGTTTCTTGGTTTATAAATTCAGTGTCCTTGAAGTTTCCAATTCCAAACTCTTTTTCTCAAGCTCTTCAAAAATCTTTTCCACCATTTTTTTAATACACGGGAAGGAAGCAGGGAACAACTAATTAAACATCTCCACTGACGGGTGAACTCCACTAAACTTTATCTTTGCCAACACTTTAACACTCTGTTAACTTGATAGAGCTTAGTGATTTTATACAAAAGCCCTCAATGGTAAGGGTATTCAAGTTCAAGATGATTCTTTTGATGATTGGACACATTTTGAAGTATGTAATGACAAATATTTTCTGGTTGGCTGCAACTCCATATAAAGGCAATTAAATGTTCTTTTTCAAGGATTGCTTTAATGAAAAGAAAAAAGGAAATTTGATTGGTTCCACATTTTCCTCACCAGGTCATGGCAGACCGTATTATTGGAATGCGAACAGCTTTACGAGAAAACCTTGAGAAATTGGGTTCACCAATGTCCTGGGAACACATCACCAATCAGGTAATATAATATAGCAAGTTCTTCGTAATCTGCATCTGTTCTAATATTAATCTCCTGAGTCCATTCTTTTGTCTCTATATCATAACACTCTGTGCTCGTTTGTGGTGGACAGATAGGCATGTTTTGTTACAGTGGGATGACACCTGAACAGGTCGATCGATTGACAAATGAGTATCATATCTATATGACTCGTAACGGTCGAATCAGGTAAAAAAAAGTTGTAATCATTTTCCTGTTCCATCCATCTGTTTTTGGAGACTTTTTGCTAATAGTTCAAAAAATCATGCAGTATGGCTGGTGTTACGACTGGTAACGTCGAGTATCTGGCAAATGCAATCCACGAGGTGACAAAGTCATCTTAAATTCCTCAATGGGGCCAGTTCGCAAAGGTGAATAGATTTTTGTTCACATGGATCTCTGATGGAAGAACTAATGAAAACGTTTTGTCTGTTATCATCTGCATTTTCTCTGTTAAGATTATTTCCTCTTTATTTTAGGGGATGTAAAATATCTTTCGGACACAATAAGGGAACCATAACCAATTTTGTTAAGATGTCCTTCAGTTCCCCCTTTTCTAGTTAGACAAACAGGTGGGGAGCAATATTTATGATAAACAAGGGATCTGTAGTTGGCATACCATCATTTTTTTGCAACGGCGAGTCAGCACTTGTCAGTAACTATTTTCTGTCCATTCGTGCCTATTTTTTGATTATTAATTGGAATGTATGTGTATTTACAAGTTCACTACAACATCAGACCACCACCTAAATTCCCTTTTTCTCTAAGAGGGAAAAGAAAAAGCATAGTAAAACTTCCTGCTAGTAGTTTGGGTTGACAGAACATCTGTCCAAGAGTATTGCCTGGTTTTAAGTCCCCTGAATGCGTAAGTATAGGCCGATGGATATGTTGTTTTCACCTAGATGAATGAGAAGTTGGTCGTATCTTGCTGGGCTGTGGTAATTGCAACTTATGAACAACTTGGTAACTGGTTCTCTTTTCTATTTAAACATAAGTTAAAATCCAGATCACCCTTGTGGAAGTTACTGGGACTAGCTGTCGGACCAATGCGAATGGTTTTGGTAACTGGTTATTTGAACATGAAGTTAAATGGTCCTAAAGCTGGCCTTGGTTTTGCATTTGGTTCTGAGCTCGGCCTCTTTTTTACACCGTGTGGGAATTCACCTCTAGAAGCCCTTCGAAAAGTATGGACCTTTCACCAGGCTGTGTCAGCCCATATAAAATTTACGGCCTCGAGCTATTATAGTTAGCTACCGCAACTATTTGTAGTTAGTATAATACAGGTAGCAGTTTAATACCAATTTATATAGTTGTACCGCTCTAGTGAAAGTACATGGTTAAATTCTATATCAGATAGGATGCTTGTCAAAATTGATTAAAATTAGGTAGATCGGTCATGTGCTAACTGGAAACTAGCGGCATAATCAGCAATAATACAAGATATGTATCTTACAGGGAAAAAAAAAAAAAAATTTGAATAAAATAAACGTAGTTAAAATTAAGTAGTTTAATAATTTAAAAACATAAAAGCAGAAATAAAAATACTATTTCAAAATAAAAACGGAATTCAAAAGTGTTTATTGTTTGTATTTGTACTTATTCTAATAATGCTAGTTTCATTTTTATTTCGAATTTTTAAATATATTTGTCTATTAAATATTTGAAAATAATTTATATTTTTTTATGTTGATAAGAAATGATATATTATTTGATGTTTAAAATTATTTTCAAGTTAAATAGTATGTTATCTGTCACAATGCATCTTAATTTTACAAGATTGATATCTTGCAGTTGTTATTAGGATATTGGGAATGTAAAATCGAAGCCCCTACAATAAAATATAATATGTTATTTCTATTTCTTATAAGATTATATTAGGCACGCAGAAATACTTCCTTCAAGCCCCGGATTTTGAGAGAGATACCATAATGTAATTTTCTGAAACTTTTTCATGGTAAAATTCACCCTATATTACATGCATAACATATTGAAATTCAATTGTAATTAAAAGTAGTAAACACCAAACCTGAAAAAGCATTGACATGCCCGAACGGACGAACCCTTTTTTTTTTTTTGTGTCATCGCTTTATTTGTTTCTATATGCCGAAAAAATCTAATTCAGATATATAACATTCTTTATAGAATTAAGAACTCCAGTTTTGTCGTATTTTCCATCCTGTCAGAAACGAAAGATGGAGTTAAAAAAAGCAAAAGGAAAACTGAGAAAGAAGATTAATATGGGGGCTCAGCTTTAACAGAAACCACCCCGAAATTACTCTTAAAACTTTATTTTACTTCACAAACAATTGAAGACAAAATAAAAGAGGATAGCTCTTTAATGATTTCATACCAGCTTTATTATATAATCAAGGAGATTTTCCCCGTGTATCCACTTTTTTTTTGTGGGTTTGCAACTCCTGCACGAACCAGCTTTCAATATGTGAAAGAAGATGCCATTAAAAAGCTTACAAGATATCATATTTTGATATGCTTTCTCCTTACTCGATGAATATCCGTATTTCCTTCACATATTTCTTAAATTTCCAAAAAATAGAAAAGTTAGGAGGCAGCAATTGCCTAGTTTATGCATATTTGGTCGATAGAAAACAAGAGAGAGAACGAGAGAGAGAGAGAGAGAAAGAGAGAGAGAGAGAGTGATCTTGAATTGTGAATTTTAGATTTCGTCCATAGATTGCCACAACATAAGTACAAATGACACAAGGTTTAAGGGGGAAAAACAAACCAAATTACTTATGAGCCCCTTACATTCTACGGAACTTCTGCAGCTCCTTATCTAGCTAGACATTGATCATAGACCTCTTTATACTCCTAGCTTCCTGGAATCTTTACGATCGAAGCAATGTACAAAAGCAGCAGCAAAAATTTATGTTCAGGCAAAATGATAAAGGAGACGGAATCACCAACTTCTCCGTTAAGCTGAAACGCCACTTTATGTATATATCTTGGCAGGGCAAGAACAACCGCTGATCAGGCCACCCTGCTTGGTTATAATGACAGGAAATAAGTCATCTTTCCTTCAAATGCATCCAATAGCATTAGAGTTGATTCCTTGTCTCACATCTTTATAATTATATATATGTTAACCCGGATGGGGAAAGCCAAGCCCTGTCTGCCGCCTCACATGCTCTGGTATTAGCCTGTTGATTAGCTCTGGCGAAGCTCCAGCTAACTGTCAAATCAGTTTGGACAAATGGATTCATTTATAACCAGTAGGAGGAGACAAACTGAAAAGCTGGCAGACGTAAATCCAATTCTTAAGTCAAATTAGATTACCGCATAACAACTTATTGGATTAATCCAAGACACCTTATGGACCTTGTCAAGTGAAGGAATCCTCAGAAGATTATATGTTTACCATACCTATTCCAGAAGCATATAGAGAAGCATGTGAATTTTTACAGAAACATATTTTGCCCCTTTTACAGAAACATATTTTGCCCCTTTCTGGGTATTTGGGGAGAAAGCCAATATCACATGCTAACTTATGGAAGCAACCGGCAGTTATTAGTATTGATGTTAATGAATCTCTAGACCAATGGGACAGATTTCCTAGGTCAGGTTGAGGCTACTGTGTTGGTCAATGATGGGATGTGTCAACTACATTAATGTGAAAATGGGAATCCCTGTCATAAAAATGCTTTATATCAACAATGCACGTGCCTCATAGTATTCTGCCACAATGAAGAGTGTAAAAGTAGAACGCTCAGAGACATACTTCCTGTTTAAAGTTGAAAAGTGGGGGTAAAGGACGACCATTTGGAAGGCGAGCATTTGGCTCTCTTAGCTCATCAAAGAAAGGATGAGCACATGCTTCAAGCTGCAATAAGCAAAATAGAAGGGCAATCAGAATGAGATGCTGGAGTGGATATAGTGGTGACTCCAAACTGCATATACTGCTTTGTGTAAAACACTGAACATTTATTGGCAATGATAATAGAGTCTCTGTAAGTCCATTGTACTAACTGCAGTGCAGCGAAGACTAGGAGAATATTGAAGAAGCCGCGAAGCAAGGTCAATGGCTTCAGGAGGCATTCGTTTGTGGAAAACCTGGATCAAATAAATTACAAGAAATGTAACCACCAAGAACAAATGAGGAACTTCTATAATTTAGAATCTACTGTTTATTTTCTAAATTGGGTTATTTATCAAGTTTCATAACAATTCTCTCTTTAACGAATGAAACCCTCTCATAAAGTTTTGGAAGGTAGAAGCACCATCTCCATCTCTTATGTCATTCTTGGGAAACCAATCCATTAAGCAAATTCCATATTAAGAAGAATAATTATAATTGAACCATACCTTGTGCCAAGGATGAGCTTTTATCTGCGGAAATCTAAAATCTGTATAATTAGGATTCATGCATCGAATTTCTTCTCGAGTTGGAGTACCAAGAACCTATGGGAGGCAAGTAATGTGTGATTAGAAAGCTAATAGACTTACATCATCCACAAGAAATTAAGAAGCCCAGCGAGAACATTCACCTTAATAATCTCTACAAGTTGGTCCACCGCATTTTCTCCAGGAAACAATGGCTGTGAAAAAATTTTAAATAATAAAAAAAGACAGCATAATTTGAAAACGCGGAAAAAGCAAAATTACTATTAACAAAGGTGCTGGTAACTGTAGGGCATTAGTTGCCAACAAACTCACTAACCTGGCCAAGTAAAAGCTCTGCAAGGACACAACCAGCCGACCAAATATCAATTGATGTTGTGTATTCTGTAGCACCAAAAATGAGTTCTGGAGCTCGATAATAACGAGAACATATGTATGAGATGTTTGCTTCACCCCTGACCTGATGGCAAACCCCCACCAACAGAATCCCAAATTAAGTGTTAAAAACTAACATGCATAACGTCAAAATTCATTTACTTTGAAGATCAATTATTTACTTTCCAATTGGTCAACTTATTCGTGACAGCATTATGAAGAATCTCTTCTAAGAACTGATTATTTACTTCCTAAAAGTTAAACTTACTTAAGCCAAGATTCTACCCTCCACAGCATCCAAATCAACAATATATATATATATATATATATTGAGATAAAAATGAATGTATTATGTATATTTATATATATATATATATATATATATTAGAAGCATTCAGATGTTGCAAAAAAAATTTATGAGAGGGTTTCATTCGTTAAAGAGAGAATTGTTAAACTTAATAAATAACCCAATTTAGAAAATAAACAGTAGATTTAAATTATAGAAGTTCCTCATTTGTTCTAGATAAAAGAAAACTATAACATTAGGGCCGACTTCTGTTAATCTGGGTGACAAAAGCAACAACAACGAGATTAATAATTTAACCCGTATTAGAATAAATATACTCATTCTAATTCACATTTGCTAGAATTGCAATTTGTAATAGGATACACATACCAGTACTTTTGCACTTCCAAAATCGCAGAGCTTAACCTGGTGGGTAAGAGGATCAACCTAAAGAATGGACATTACATTAGGTAAGAAGTAAAGTCAACATTACTAGAAAATTAATTTCGATACTGGCTTACCAGAAGATTTTGGGGCTTCACATCTCTGTGACAAACCCCAGGGCCAGTATGGATATAAGCCAGCCCCCTGAAGATCTGAGGAAAATGTTTTCCATTTATTGCCTCGGACGAAAAGGTAAAGAGAAGTATAAAAATAAAGAAATTAGGGAACAAAAGCCCATACTTGGTATGTATAAAGTTTAACATAGATAAGGGGCATCCTCTGGTTCATATTGCTGTAGTGCTTCAGTACACGATACACAGTCTCAGGAACATACTCCATAACCAAATTCAGGAAAAGCTCATCTTTACTTGTCGTAGAGAAGAAACAATGCTTCAGTGAGATCACATTTGGGTGATCCATCAAGCGCATTAGCTGCAGCTCCCGATTCTTGTATCGTCTATCCTGCTGGACCTTCTTTATGGCCACTGTCTCTCCAGTTTCCAAGCATTTAGCCTGAAAATTGGTGCTTTAAGGCTCAAATAACAAAGGTGATAAGAAAGCAGTTAGCTATCATGTAACTAAGATATCCATACCTGGAAAACAATTCCGAAAGAACCCGTTCCAACAACTCGCTCAGCCATGTAGCTGATAGTCTGGATGCAGCATCCAGAGACGTGATTATTCATAAATGGAAGAATTTAGAAAATGAAAAAAAAAGAGCATTAAAATTATCACAAATTAAAGGTTCCAAGCTTCAAATAAAATTTATCATAATTCTTTCTTCTTTTACAATCAAAAACAAAAGAACTAGTAAATTATTTTAACAAAAATTGTGACTAACATTATATAAATTTTAAAGAAAACTGATCTTTCGACCGTCGGTGACATACACTTTATATAACTGATAGGAATTTGAAATACTAAAAGAAAGATTATATGAAAGGCCATGAGAATAAAACAAATATCCAGCCCTCACCCGTTTTGGTTCACCATTTTTGCCTCCAATGGTTGTAGAAATGATGTGACCGGTGACTGCATCATTCCCCTCAATGACAGTAGGAGACATTTCCTAGAATCATAGCAACAAATAGGATAAACAAAGTGCACAAACCAGAGACGTGATTGACATTTTTCCAAAGGTTATATCAAATACTGATCAATCGGATCTAGAAGCAACTTGTAATTGACAGTAGCCAGGAAATCCGAAAGACTCCATCTTAATTAAACAAATATTATTGGTCATATGAGAATGTGTAAAATGCTTTTCTAAATAAAATATACATTTTCAATTGAATTGTTCTAAGTATGTTGCCTCACATGCATCAAGGCATTCATCAAAACCTCCATTTAAGGAAACCACTATTTGTTTATATGTCTATTAGCTACCAGTCTCACCACCAAGGAATCATGAGACTCCATGGCAATGCCAATAAGAAAAGGAATCACAAAATGAGAGCTATCAATCAACAAATATGCAATAATTCCAACAGATCAACGAAGACACAGCACATGCACTGATGACTAACAATGTGAACACTCAATAAAGACTTAATAATCAAGTAACATAATAATCAAGTAAAACAAGCAAATGAAACCTCTGTAGGATCAAATTCTTTCCTGCAAATGCAAGAGTGAATATGGGCATAGCAAGAAGACGTGGAGAAGTATTTACAGGAAAAGTATATTCAATGACCACATAATACAGGAAAGCATCACATGCCAAAAAAAAAAAAGAAATCACAGGAAGGTGGCTGCCATAAGGGAATCAGAGGAAATCCAATGCCTGAAGCAACTAATGTCAAATTGAAGAACAATCCACCTGAAGGAACATAGAAATAATAAAAAGGGTTTGATAGAAACAACAATACTGCATAGAAGAGAAATAAGGCACCTGTGATAAATTCAAGTAAAGAAACTTCAAAAAAAGCTAGTGAAAAATATATGCAATTAGGAAACAATAAGTAATGAAATCTTTCAGTAGAGAAGCAAAGCTCTAAAAATAACTGTAGCAAAGCGTCGAAGAAGAAGAAATAAAGTGCAAAATACTAAAATCAGTGAAAGAAAACATGCAGAGGAATTTAACAGATGAATAGCAAAGAGCTGAAGTAACAACTAATGGAAAGCAAAAATTTTGCTCCAAGTATAAACAAAGAGATAACAAGAAACCCTGACGCTTTATTTGGTAGCTGAAAAAGATCCAATGACTATAAATTTTAATACGCAGGCACTGAAAAGCTAAGAGCAAATAAAATCCAGCTCAACACAGCTAAGTCTAACCACTATTTTCAATATATATAATATGCATGTTTACGCGTATATATATGGTACAAATGTAGAAAGAGACGGCAGAAACGCACTTCAGTCCCATTTCACTTCGTTTCAGCTTCTTAAATTTTCTCAGCAACCAAACATTAAGTTATCTACTAAAACAAAACCTGACCCGAAGATTAAGATCTCCACATCCACTAAAAGCAAAGGGAGAAAAAAAATTGAGACACAGCTGACAAATTAAATAGAGAAAAAAAAATAATAAAAACATCACACACAAAAAATAAAAATAATAATAAAAAGAGAGCTCAAAAACGAAAGGAAAACCTCATCGATCACAGAGCTTCGCCGGAGAAAAAATCCGGTGAGCTTGCTTTCAGAGTGTCAGCCAAGAGGTAAAGCACGGCAACACGTAGATCGCTTAAAATTCCAGTAGAAACAAAGAGAAAGAACTCGATCAAAGAAGATCCAACCGCCACCAAACTTATACACACACAAAGTACCACATACAGGCGCATATAAACATCTTTATACAGGTATGGAGAGAGAGAGAGA
This sequence comes from Carica papaya, assembly GCF_000150535.2. The sequence continues at coordinate 1,566,539 of NW_019014640.1, forward strand.
GAGAGAGAGAGAGAGAGAGAGAGACCTTCTCGGATTCCATATCTGAGCGGCGTTTCACAGAGTCATTGTCAGGAAGGAGGTGTTGCGGCTGCGGCTGCGGATGCGGATGCGGATGCGGCTGCGGCTGGTGCTGCTGTGGAGGTTGTTGATGCTCAGGCCCCAAGGGCATTGAGGCCATGTGCTTTACAGCTACTACTACTGCCTTCTCTCTCTCTTTCTGTGTCTCTCTCTCTATCTATCTGTTGGGTGTCCTTTCTTGTCAAAATTTTGGTTTGGAAATAGATAAAAGAGACAAAGAATAGACCCACGCGAGGCCCCCTGGGAGAGTGGCGTCACGCTCTTACGAGAATGGTTCATGTTCCAATCAAGTTGTCCTGTAAAACGGTGCGTTTCGAGTCTGTAACCAAGCGCATATGTCGGCTTTATTTATTTATTTCTGAAAATGTCTCAACTTAATGCTTCGCGGAATTTTTATCTTGTGTTAACACTTTATTATAATAGTACTAGAATTTCTAAAGATAATAATGAAGTTTTTAATTGCAATATATTTTTTAGTTTATTAGTATTTTCTCCATTGTAATTTTTTGTATTACATAAAAGTTATAATGTTAAAAATTAATTGTACATTATAGTTAATTAAAATTAAAATTTTATTTTTATATTTTAAAATTTTAAATGTATAATTATTAATGTTAATATTATTTTTAATTTTAGAATAAAAATATCATATAATATTTTCTGATACTACTTTTATATATATAATTAAATTTTAATTAGATAGTTAACAAAATTCTAGTTAGATAAATTAAATTTAGTAGCGTATTTAATCATTAGATTGTTAAAATTTGTAACATCTATAATTTTTAATTTAATTTTATTATGGTATTTTTTTTAGTGTAGTCTTTTTCTTTAAAATATATATATATATATATACCTTTGATCTCGTTTTATAATTTTCAATTAAAAAATTAATAAAATTGTGACACTTCAATTTTTATCTAATAATTATAATTTAAATCAAAATTTTAATTAGAAATATTTAATTTCATATTTAGTTTATTTTTATTTAAGCTTTTATTTTGTATAATACTTCAGTAGACAACTAATATTACTTTGTTATTAATGTATTTTCATTTTAAAAAAAAATTAATTAAAAATTTTATTAGAATTATTACACATCAAACTTTAATATGAAGTTAATACAATTGTGACGGGTGACCATTCTACTTGTTACTTTAATACTATATAATAAATATCATACCAAAAATGTAAAAGTCTATAACATTATACCCTCCTTTTATTTATATTTAAATAAATACTCGTGCTAGATTTTAATATAATAAAAAATTATAAGAAATAAGTAGAAGCTTTTACTCACACTTTCTCCCCATTCATTACTTCTTCACCCATTTTCGCTCTACATCTTATAAAATTAATTTTATTAGTTGTTAAAAATCGAGTAAGGACAAGTTTATCCGATAGCCCGATCCAAATCTATATCACCCCGGAAATTATAATTTTTAAGTAACAAAAAAAATTTAATCTAAATTTTTTTATTAAATTCAGTACTAACTAGAATTGTATGAATTCTACTAATAAAATTAGAAAAAAAGTAATTTAATATTGACTATCATATTCTTCAACAACTTAGGATGATTAAGATTTACTCATATACGAAGAATTGGATGCAAATCTTGTATTATAAAGTTCCGACAACATTGCTGTTAAGCGATTTTTCTGTGATTGGTTTGTTATGTTCTGGAGATTCTTTCAATATCTCTACATTATAGGTTTTGAAATTATTGCAGAGTTCAGATGGTGGAAACAAGAGACAGATCGGACAAGCAGAGAGGAAACATGAGAGGGAGGTATTTATAGGCAATAAAATAAGAAAATTGATATCTTAGACAGGAAAATGACCTGATATAATAGCATAAGAAATTGTTAATTCATCTATTGCCAGCACCTTCTATCTGTGGTACATATAAAGGAGGAAACTCAATATAATACAGAAATCAACAGTGGCTGGAGTCTCCCAATAGTAAATCAAGCATGTCATCGGGAGTTAGAAGAGTTGTTCCACCAAGAATCAATTCAATATCAGGCCTTCCAATTTCCGATAATGCTTCTTGGGCTTCGGATACCTGCCCGTTAAAAAAGACGAGTCACCTCCCTTTCTCAGTAGAAAAAAATTAAAATTGAAACCTGCGAGCTAAGACACACCAATGGTGGAGAATAGAGCTTTTATCTGTAATTAAGGTAACAAATCTTTGAAGTCTGTAACTAATAGTGTCAAACACTAGCACAAGTGTCATTTGACTGCAACATTGTCAAAAAATGCTGATATAGATCCCACATCACCAACTTGAATTCATCCAGTCTGACCCTTATATATCTATCTGACCCGTTTGAGACCCATTACTACCTAAAATAGTCAACCGACCCTATTGAACAATGTTCTTCATATCATCTACATTTCATCTGACATATAACTGAGTTGCTGACCAAATTGGCACAAACGGCTCGAAGTAGAACAAACCACGGGGAATATTAGAAGGGTCATCCAAGAAATTTTTACTGACATTTCAGGTCCAAGCACTCTTATAAAATCACAACGTCCTTGGAATTTTTAACATTGATCAAACCCCAAAAATAGCAAACTACAACAAGGCTTGAAAAATGAGACCATAACAACTGATTATAAAATCAGCTGACTAACGGCTGCCATAATTCCCTACCTAACAAAGTAATCAACAATAAAAGGTTGAAAAGAACATGAGGACAAGCATATTTTCTCTTCTAATTGAATTAAATGGAGCAAAATTTTCACTTGGAAAGGAGTAGAACCTTGTTTGAAATAAAGGAGTTAAAACAGAACTAATTTTTACTTGAAACCAAAACTACACTTTATTTCCTCTCCCCTTTTCTTTGCTCTTCTATATGCTTAAGTTTCTCTCTCTAGCTCTCCTTACCAATACCTATACAATTGGAAAAGAAAGGATCAACATCTCATTTTCGCAAAAGCTATCTTCAGAACAAATAAAAAATTCGTAAAATTCGTTTGTGCAGAATTGAAACAACATAATCGCCCAATTCCATTTAAAATTTCAAATGAAATCACTTTTATCACTTTAAAGAGAATTTGCCAATCTTCCAGTCGAACTATGTAGTTCCGAAAATCTTTTAGGTAAACTGTAGATATACAAATAAATTCCACACAATTTTTAATTTGCTCCAAAATAGCCCAAAACTACCTATATAGTGTGTGCATGCAACGTGCAGCCATAGTATAACTAGCAGTTCTTTGTGCTCCTATTTCCATTCTTTCCAGTCCAATTCAATTTTCAATATCATCCTGCACCCACTAAACCATGCACTAGATTCTCACACCATGCCCTATTTATTTTCTCTTTAGTCTTCTAGGTTTGAAAATGATTATGTGGAAGGATCCCTACACTGTCTTATAATGATGATTCCGCTCTATGTGGTGATGATATTAGCATAGGATTCTGTTCAGTGGTGGAAGATCTTTCTGAGGACCTATGCTTGAGAACCAACAAATTTATGATGATCTTTGTTGCCTCTATCGTTTCACTTTATCTCGACTAAGGATCCATGCAGCATGAACTTCAAATTTGTCACTGCTGATATGTTGTAGAACATCATCAAGTTGATCATGATGGGGTTGTGAACTAAATTTGCCAAGAATGGAGGACTAGAATGGATAATACCTATCCTTTTTCTCTCCATCTTGCCCAACACGTGCCGAGGCATTCTTCCCCTCCTCATTACCATGAGTGGCAAGTTCTCGAGCTCTCTCATGGCCCACATCATCATCCTCCAACATATCTAGTATATCCTTTCATGGATCGGTTTCTAGAGATCAATGCCTCCGCCATCCCTGCCTAAGTCGAAACCAGCATTGTCACCTTGGACAACCAAGACTTCATGGAGACAAACATGGAGATCGATGAGGATGGGAAGCTCCACGTGACGATTAGGAGAAGCAACACCTCTAGACTTAGGAGGCAAGTGGGTCTCAAAAAGTTCAGCAGGTATATATATGTCTATTGGGGTAACTTTAAGGTGGTGATGTGGCAGCCATGTTATCATATTTTGATGACATAGTGGTCACATGGCATTTATATTAGTATTTAATTGAATTAATTATGAAGATTAAATTAAAAATAAAGTGAAAAACTAAATCTTTAATTCTAAGATTTTAATAGTCAAAGGACTATTTGGAAAAAGTATCAGAAGTCAAGGACCAAAATGGAAATAAGCCAAAGATTAGATAACAGCTTGAAATTCACCAGAAGAGAGATAGAAGGAAAAAGGTTATGAATTCAAGAAAGTCAAACCTCAAGACCATTGATTCCTCCAATAACAAAAACAAGAATGACATTTTGGTCAGCGATACTTGGTTTTGCCTGCAGGATATGCAAAAGCAAAATACAGTTGTCAGACTGAAAAGCACGAAGTAGGATAAATATGAAATGTTGTGAGCTAAGAACTTACCTGCCCAAGGCCAAACCTCCCAAAACCACTTTTAAAAAGACGCCCTACAGTAGAAGAATGATATTCCAATCCAGGAATATCATGCTTGCTCAACACTCTTGCTAGAAGCCTATAAAGTAATCCCTTGGTTACATATGGATCACCAAGGAAGTTGTTTTCAGAAGCCAACGCCCCCTCCTTTAATGGAATATTTTTTCTCCTCAAACCCGATAGCTTGTGCATGAATTTGAAAAGATTGTCTACTCTATCACGCAGTTCCAACTTTAGTTGTACATCATCATATGCCCGGTCTTTATTATCACTATTACCACTATCTTCATCTTCCCTACCCCACTTGCCCCACTGATCATCATCAAAGTCATCAATTTCTAAGTGATCTGGAGATGTTTCTTTGGTTTCCCCTGATTTGGCCCTATCTAAATTGGCCTCGAGTTCTTCTGAAAGACCATGGAGAACTTCAATTTTGATACAGAAGGTTTTCAGGATTGCATCCATAATAGCTTCTTTCAGAATCGCTCCTCTTG
>NW_019014640.1:1664339-1684465 GCF_000150535.2 Carica papaya
GCCTGGTTGATGTTTGCAGCTATGGCATTGCAACTCATTGTTTATATTATAGAATGCATTAATCATAATCTTCTGGTGTTTATAAGCATTCTGTACATAACATGCTACAATTGTTAGTTAACCATACTGTTTACATTTTTCCTTTTTCACTTTTAAGTGAGGGAAGGGCCTATAGTTAGGATGAACTTATGCATTTAAGTGCATCCAAAGTCCTCGTAAAAGCACCAGGCTTCTGAAAAAATTCAGAGAAAATTACAGAAGTCTCCCTGAGGAATGACCCAATATAGGAAATCCTGTCGAAAACCTTTTTCTTTTCTCCTTTTTTAAAGGAAACCTACAGAAAACCTGTAAGGTACTTATGAGTGTTAAATCTAACCCCAAAGAAAAGCAATTATATAGTGCGCATTCATTTTTACTTTGAGTTTCTTAAGCATACATAACCTATGAAGAAATAAAATAAATAAATCAAATTCAATGTAATTCAATATTCTTTTTAACTATTATAAAAATACATAAATTAATATATTAAATTAAAAATAAGAAATAAAAACTGCATTTAGTATTTTAGTTAATACCAAAAATAAAATATTTTACTTATTAAAACAAAGAGAAAAAATGACCTGACCATCACTGTTGTTGGAGGCTCAGACGTGAATTTTGTCTTGCAAGTTGTCTCCATCCTTTCCCCATGCATGACAAATCTAGCCACCACAAATGAGCCTAAAGCGTGATGTATCTGACTGGCATCCCGTGGATGCAACAATGCAAGCCTCGTGCAAACAAAGATTGAGCTAGCAATTCTGTTCTTTGATTTGACTTGTGCAATTGACCTGGGTACGCAAACATGAAGTTTAACTATTATGGTAATATAGTTGCTTTGTTCAGTATGTCTAATAATTATGCTGATAAAACAATCCATTTCTGCTTATTCCTAGAAGCTGAATGAATGCATAGTTTTACTCAAATCTTTTCATGGTTTCTTTTGGCTACTTTCCATGGTTGTGAATTGGTCCCCTCCGCTTTTGGGTACTTTATTACTCATATTTTGTGCAAAAAGAATGAAATGGTGATAGAAACTGATTTTATAGTAGCAGGAAAATTGTCTAGTATAAAGCATTTTGATATATTTGCTTAATAATGAATTTATGGATTACTTTTAATTGGGTTTTACAAATAATTTTGTTTCATATCTAGGGTTTTTTGGAGAAGTTTTTCGTGGTATATGGAATGGAACAGATGTTGCCATCAAGGTGTTTTTAGAGCAAGATCTTACTGCTGAAAATATGGAAGATTTCTGCAATGAGATTTCCATTCTTAGGTACCCTTCTATTTTCTATTTTATATATCTTCTATTTTATGTTTTCTATTTAGTTTTATTTATCTGTGTTCTCACTTTGAACTGCTTAATTCTGTGATATTTGTTTGCATATTCATGTCTTCACACAGCCGCCTTCGACATCCCAATGGTACTTTCTCCTGCCATCTTTCGGTTACAAATTTCATTGATTTCAAGATAGAATAGTATTTTCAGTTTTCCTAGAGCTCGAGAAACACAACCATGAATTAGAAGTATTTAGCTTATTTACTCCGTTGCTGATTTTGGGACTGCTGGGTTTTGCAGTTATCTTGTTTTTGGGTGCATGCATGAGGCCTCCACGTTTGTCAATGGTTACTGAATACATGGAGATGGGATCACTCTACTATTTGATCCATTTGAGTGGACAGAAAAAGAAGCTTAGTTGGCGCAGGAGACTAAAGATGCTGCGTGACATTTGCAGGTGTGTTAAGCCTGAACTGTTTCCTCGTGTTAAATCAAGCATGGATTTCTGCTTATGTTACACCTCAAGGGTTATTCCTTGTTCAATTTCTAACTAAAATCAATTGATCCTCATATGATGATTTTTTGTTTTTCATCACCTAATTCTTGAACTTGTTGTCTCCTATATTAATGATTTTAGGGCAGATGAAAATGAGGTTAGTCTTTAGTATTTTTTGTTGATTTTATAAGTACAGGGTTCACTCTCCCTCCCTGGAACTAGACCAACATAAATCATACTCGTGTTATAATAGAAACAGAACAATATTATAAACAAGGCACCAATGGGTTTCGGCTCTATAAAGATAGGTACCATTGAGCTATTAGGAGTCTAAATATATGTAGGATCCAAAAGATCCTCATCTTTTCCACAAAAAATGACTACTGATATAAGAATACAGGTTCCTCAACCAAAAATTCTGAACTTTTTGGAAGGTCAAAATATTCTTATGATGTGTAGGACTAGCCACTCCCTTTCAAGCTCTACCATGCCCAAACGTCATCCTGAATGAAGTGCACAACCACAAGTACCGCACTACTGCTCAGCACTGCCATCACACAACCTTCGGGTGCAGCTGTATCATAAGAGTAGGCAGGGAGATTATACTGCACTTTTATGCATATTGCTGCATTAAAACTGTTGTTTTCCTGGACAAGATTATCTAAGATTGAGCTGACATATTGCTTCTTATGCAAGAAAATCTATTCTATATTGAGCAGAGGTTTTCCTGATGATTTTCCGGGTAAAGACATGAAAGTTGTCCTTAGCGACAGGCCTGAAGTATTTCAGAAACTTGTTATCATAGTTTCTGTTTTCAAAGAGAACCCCTTCTTGGGTTCTTTTCTAACAGCCTTGCCCCTTTCCCTATGCCTAAAATTCGACCCCATACAAGCAGCATAGAGATATCCTTCCTCAGTTCTCTAAGAAAAAAGGAGATATCCTTCATCAGTCATTAAAATTGTGACCTCAGCTGAAACTCTTCAAGTAGACAACTTTGAAACAATCTGACACCTAAGACCCATATTGTGGTTCTTTCATGTTCTGAGAATGCGATCTGTTGAAAATTTAATGAAGTGTTTTTCAGAGGAAGCTATTTGGGTGTTGATTTTTATTTCCTCTTGTTTCGAAACATTAAATAGTTCCATTTGTAGTTAAACTTTTTAGGAAAGTGGGTAGAGCCAGTTAATGAAATTGATTTGTTTCCTTCATATAGAACTTTTTTTGAAAGACTAAAGAATCAAAGGTGGTGAATAGCACGCTAGAGCAAAGATAATAAATTACTAGTTTGACTTCTGAGTTTCTGATTACAAAATTCGTATAAATACCATTAGTTGTAATTTTCTAGTGGTTTATTGTAATTTTTCTTAAATAAAAAGTATGGTATATAGTGGTTCATTGTAATTACTTATACAATTAAATTTTTATTGGAATTAGAAGAGAGGTCATCTAGCTATACTAAAAATAGGTAAGGGAACAATATAGATATTTGTGGCAATAAACCTATAAAGTGATGATAGCTATGCTATGGAGTGTCAACTAAATTTTAGTTACTTTAGCAGCAGCTAGAGTAAAGAATAAAATAACCAGAAAACTGTTTATTTGAATTGTAAACTAGCATAATAACTAAAAACTAGTCAGTTATAGCTCAAGTACAATTTTACAATGTACTGGGATGCCAAACAGCTAATCAATTATATCTACTTGTCATATGCTAAATTAGCCAAGCAATGTACCGCATTTTCGTACCTATACCTTGATCCACAATGTGCCATGTTCTTGGTAACACTATCGTTGATTCCTCCTGTTGGTAATGTTTAGGGAGCATGTTCATAAATTTTAAGTACCTAACAGTAGTTGCAGTACTAGAGCAGCATCAAGAATTAAATAAACGAGAAATATGTTTATTAGAATAGCAGAAGGGTATGGTGACTAGTATAATTAAATTAATTAATTATAACTGAACTACAATTTTATAACTTATCTGGGATCCCTAAGAGCAAGTCTATTATATCTATCATGTCATACTCTAATTAGCGTAGCGAGTGCCTTGTTCTCATATCCACACCATGATCCACAATATGCCATGTTCCTGGTAACTATGGTGTGATTATTTCTATTGGTTCATGTGAGGAGCATGTTAAAAAAAAAGAGCATTTTAGAAATTGTGAATGGTTTTTTTGGTTAGATAAATCAATAAGAGAAGGTAAAAGAATTTAAAGCATTTTTACTTGTGTTGGCTATATTACTAGTGACAACAAGGGGAATAGAATGGACTTTGGATAGGATTGTCTCAAAGGGAATGATATCTGCTGCCCCCATAAAGGCATGGCTACACTAGTTGGATGCTCTAGGACATGGGGTTCTATCAGGTCAATTAATCTGTGTATTAAGGGTATTAGACTATTTAAGCAATGTCTCAAACCTTTGAATACGTGGAAAAATTAAAAGTTTTCAGCATAGCTGAATTTGCATTTCGGAAAGCAAGATGGTAGATTTAATGTATGTTTTATGGGTATACAAAGAAGCTCATATTTTAATTGATCAACATCTTGAAGGATCTCTAATATACACTGACTAGAATTTTCAAATGACCACAAAGGGGGTTGATGTGCATACACCGTATGAAGATAATCCATCGAGATCTTAAAAGTGCAAATTGCCTTGTGAATAAGCACTGGACTGTAAAGATTTGCGATTTTGGGCTCTCAAGAATAATGACAGACACAACCATGAAGGATTCCTCATCTGCAGGAACTCCAGAGTGGATGGCTCCTGAACTTATTCGAAATGAGCCATTCACAGAAAAATGTGACATTTTCAGCCTAGGGGTGATCATGTGGGAGCTCTGCACCCTAAACAGACCATGGGAAGGGGTGCCGCCAGAGAGGGTAAGCTGAGACACTTGAGTTGTCATTTCATTATTTCAGGAGATAAATCCATTTATAGATAATAACCAGACGTGTAGCTTTTGTTTTGGCTTTTCAGGTGGTTTATGCTGTTGCAAATGAGGGATCCCGGCTAGAGATCCCCGAAGGTCCACTTGGCAGGCTAATTGCAGGTTTATCAAAGTTCTAGATTTGCCGAGGGCTAAATGAATTATTTTTATGCATGTTCTCTTATAAAGTGTATTTTTATGAGGCTAATCTTCATCTCACTACCTTTTCACTGTAGATTGTTGGGCAGAACCGCAAGAACGGCCAAGCTGTGAAGAGATACTTTCCCGTTTGCTCGACTGCGAGTATTCGCTCTGCTAAGGCGGATCCGTTGTGTATAGAAAACATGGTAGAGGTGTTACAATATGTTCTCGGCTTCATAAGTTTGTAAACCATCATGCTTTTCCCAATCATTGTAAAAACATAGAATGTTTCATCTCTCAGTTTTCTTTTCAATGGGAGCAACTCCATTTCTTTGTGCAACCAAATAAAAAAAAAAAAGTGAAACTAGGGTTTAATCTCATTGATTCATCTAATCCAACTCTTCAAGAATGCAAAATTATTAGCTGCTTTTGTCAGTATGGAATGAGATGGAGAAATTACAATATGGGTACAGCAGAAACAGGATATTTTACATTTTTACAATTTTTGCACTAGGACTCCCAGACTTCATTATTGAGCTGACAATGAAGAAAGATTTGATAATTCACTAGGTTCAATCCGGTATCTGCCTCATATTCAATGCATCCTCAAAGCGGCTGCATGACTCAACTCTCATCTCTGTACTCATATCATTATCCGGAGCTGGATAGTACTCCTCTCTCAGCTGCACATTCCTGAGATTGGTAATCCTAAGCAGGAACATCATGAAATGCTCATGAGCAGTACCATAAATGAAAAGCGTTCTCAGGGTGAGACATTCAGCAAGCAAGCCAGCTGCTGGCAGCGATAGACTCCTTTGGTTTACATCCCTGTCTTGAGGCGGCCAGTAATGAAGTTCATTGAGGCTCAAATTCTTAATCCCTCTCAAGATGAACCTCTCCCACAAGCTGAGGTCCATTTGCCCTGATGGTGCAGTGAGTGCATAGCCTATAGTGTCGCCACAATCCAACTTCATTTTCGAAAGCATAGGGTATCGCACAAGGCAGCTCAATCCAAAGGCAGGTTCTGATGGTTTGTGGCGATCCTTGCAATCTCCCTCAACTTTTATACAAATCTCCGCTAAAACAGGACAATTCTCCAAACCTGCCATGGGCAATGGAGCCAGGAGGTCACCAACATTAATCCAAAGAGACAGGTAACTCAGCTTATCCCATCTCTTGCACCAAAAACCATTACCATTGCGATGAACATAGGAGCAATCTTCGTCCAATGCGTACTTCGATCTCTTATTCTTGTTGCTCCAATCTCCGTCTTTAATTCCATCGTAACTGGATTGACCCACCTCACCTCCCTCTTTCAGCCCATCCCACACACAATCAATATGCAGTCGCTGAATCCGATCACGAATTGGCTCCACAGCACGCAGAGACGAAGAAGCATCAAGATTCTTGCAGCAGGAAATCTTCACCTCCACCAGTGTGTTCCGGAGTAATGAAGCCATAGTCCTTAACCCATTCACAGTAATCATCTTACACCCTTCAACTTCAAACTTAGCCAACTTACAACACCCTCTGCCTATAGCCACCAACCCCATATCCGTCAAGTCCCATGAATTCTTTATAGACAAAGATTTCAAATTCCCACACAAGGCAACTCCAGCGAGCTGCCACTCACTGGCCGAGCAGATCCCATGGAATTGCCCTAATTTAAGCACCCTCAACTTCTTGCATTTTGAATTCAAAACCTCCAATGCAAACCCACTCTCCCTCACGTTCTTCGCAACGTCCAAAACCAGTTCCTCAAGCAGAGGCAAGCTTGAGAAAAACTCCACCAGCGTTGCTCCGGTAATCCTCGCCTCCTCTGACGTTAACTGCTCGCTCTCCGGATTTCCTCTCACCTTGGACAACGAAGATGTATCCACCAAATGGAGAACCGACAATTTTTGGCAGTTACTCGCTATGGCCATCAAAGTCTCGTCCCCGACAAATCCAATGTACCTCGGGTCGAATATACAGGCTACAAGAAACTTGTTCAGATTGGGACAAGCACGAGCTATGTCGCTAATCTCGTTCGCCTTGAATCCCTCCGACAAGGACGCGGTCAGCAGATCCAAGTGTGTAAGCGACGCCGATATAGCGGGATATGCTTGGAGAACGGGAGGTAAATCTTCAGTCCAGTAATAGAAAGAGGAAAGATCTAGATATTCAAGAGATTGGCAGTGCTCGAAGATGGGAATGAAGTCGTCGCCGATATCAGTTTGGGATCGCTGATGCCACCGGATCAGCTTGAGGCGGCGCAAACGAGGCCATTGGGGAAGAAGGTACTGGAGAGTAGAGGGAGATCGGGAGTAAACGGTGAGGGAGGTTACGGCAGGGAAGGCAACCTTGAGGCGGTAAGCGAGAAGGTGAGGATCGGAGGAAGGAGAAGAGAGTAGAGAGTGGCCCCATGGGGAAAGAACAGAGAGGTCCAAGTGGGTCACAGATCTGAAACAATTGGGGATCAAGAAAAGGTCCCGCGCGTTTCCCCGGAGCGTGAGAGAGTAGCGCGTTGCCCTTTCAAGTGCCATGAATTTCCGGCAAACCAGAGCCAGAGAATTCCGGCTTCTGGTATCAGTAACCATCGAAAATATGTGTAATAAAATCACATCGGGAAGCTCGTTTATCGTGGTTGTAGCAGCGGCATCGGAGATATTGTTCGCCATAGCTGTGAGTACAGGTTGTGGGGGATAATCAAGAGGTTTAGAGACTGAGAAAAGGAAGAAGAAGAAAGGGAGGTAGAGCCATGGAGGAGGAGGAATGGGTAAGGGATGAAGATTTTGTCGTGGAATGGAGACCCACGTGACGACGACGTATTACTTATCACAGTAGTCTGTGTTGAAAATTTTCACACCTTTTGTTGAAATTTTAGGGGTTGAGAGGCGCGTGAGAAGGAGAGTGGAATAGTGAGAGTGGGGGAATGGTGATGGAAAAGGGCAATCAACTGTTTATCCAAAATGCATTTGCTTTTTGCACCAACATTTTTCTGAGATGATCCGTTTCCTACCACGCAAACAAAACTCACCACACGTATTCCTACGCTCCCCCTCTCATTTTTTTTTTTTAAAAAATCTACTTTTATTTATTTTATTAAATATATTGTTGATAATTTAATTGAATAAATAAAAAATAAAAAATTATTTTTTAATATGTAGTAAATTGATGCCTTAAAAAATGTTAATAACACCTATTTTTAAATAAATTAAATTATCATACACCAATTTATATATTTAATAAAATTTTGAAGAGTTTTTAAATGATAAGAAGGCAAATATTAGAAGTTAAAAGTCTATTTTTTAATTTATGAAAATATTTTTTACTTTTACCAAACTCTATACTATTTTATTTCAAAAGTAACTTTTACTAAAAAATTAATTTTTGATTCTAAAGTATAAAAACTTGTAGATTAAACATGAACTTACTTGATAGTAAAAATGATGTATTAGTAACTAGTTGAAAAATAGAGTAGAGATGAAGCATATTCAATAATACTTTTATCCAAATAAGCTTATATAAGACGTATTGAGTGTGATGTGTAAGCGATCATTAATTTTGAAAAATTTATATGATTAAACATAATGATTTATGTACAATATTATCTGCAATTAAAAAGAATTCAAGAAGATCTACTAGACGAGATTACAGAGTAATATTATTATACGATTGATAAATTTAATAATCAATAAACAATGACTCAAGATACGTGATAATAAAATGCCATATTGAATTACTAGATTTTCACAATTATAATTGTAAAGAGGGATTTGTTCACACGTTGAGAACATGATTTATCCATCTAGACTTCTGCATGCTACTTATAAGCTTAATAAAGATGCAAACTTTTATTTATATCCTAATCTTTTGACGATTATGATACTGTTACATTCGATACTATAAAAATATATAAAAAACTTGCATGCTAGTTAGAAAAATTATAAAAAGTTGCCATCCATGTAAAATTTAGGACCTCATTAATTATATAATTATGAAATCCTCGTAAAGGATTCAACTATTTATCCCAATGAAAGTTTGAAAAACTACATATGTTACAAGAAAGATCTTAAGACTCTAACATTTTTAATAAAAAGTTAGTGCTCTTGTTCATTGTCTTTGGGTTAGTTCCTCTTTCCAAGTTTTAAAAGTGCCAAGTCTTTTATCATGAGGTTTCATAATTTAATCCATTCATTTTGCATCAATTTATATATTTTATTAGTTAATGAAGTTCATAAAATGACAACAAGGTATCACATGCACATGAAGCTTTTAGCCTACGATGATGATGTTAAGTTCCATGTCGTAGAGAGTACAAAGCAAGTATTAAGAACAAGGAGAATCACCACCTAGATAGAACTCGAGAAAAAAATTATATAGCTTGATCTCTTAAAGAGGATTGAAAAATCATCCTAGTTAAGAGTTCAAAAATCGAGTACAACTTAAGAAAAATTTTAGATATCTTGAACTGCTCCAATTATTAAAGTCAACTTAATCATGATAAATACATGGCTAGATATCCAGTCATACGACATGCATCACGCATATATACAATAAAAGGAACATTTATGTTGATGAGCCACATAAAGAATACACAATATTCATACTCATTATACATAAGATGAATAATATCCGTCATCATAAATACTCAAATAAATAAACAAAAAAAATGATATTTTTTATTAATAGAGAGGTTTAGTTGATTCGACCGAATCATAGAACCTTAAAAATTTAATTACATGTAACTTTGAAGATGAGTGACGTATTTGGACCTATATTAGAAAAACATAGTCAATGCAATAATTAAAGCAATAGTAACTGACTTTAAATTAAATCAATAAATAAGACAAAATAATTATTGATATCCTAAATCTAAATAGGTCTTGTAGGTTTAGAATGTGTTAAAGAATACTAAAAAAGATAATGATTAGACAATTAGCTATAGTTTGAACATGTTCTTTTGTCTTCCAAAGAAGATGATGGAGAGCTTTATTTATAAAGCTCATGGAAGAGAAGAAAAAGACCAAAATGATCTTCATGTAATTACCAAAAAGTGCTTTTTTATTCGAGTTAATTTACCACAAGTTAAATGGTGTCTAATTAAAAATCTATAAATAATAGTTTTTAATTATATAATTAGAATAGCTTTGATCACGAGACTCTATGATGTTATGATCCAAAAGTTATCATTAGGTAAAACTATTTATGGCTTGTACATCTTATAGCACAATCGTGTCTGAAAGAGATACCTGTGGATGAATGACTTAGATGACTTTGGGTCATGCAAACTTTCTTAAGGGCCAGAGGACCTTAAATCATTAGTTTAACTAATTTGCTTGAGTGCTTTTGATCATTTAAATTTTTGGATTAACTAAGTGTAGCCGGTTTATTTTTAAGAGACATTTCGAGATTATTAAATACTTTGATTCTGTATTAAATTCATATAAAATCTCAACAAATATGTATTTTAAAATCAAAATTTATGGAATATAAAATCTATTAGTTCAATTTGGGATGCACATAATTCTATTTAAGGTAAATTTTTATGGTTTAAATAAAATTTACACGATCGGCATAAATTAATAAATGAATTTTATAAAAATTTATGAATTTTATTGTATACATATTCTAACTATAAATTTCTAAATTAATTCTCCAAACCTTCAAAATTCATTTCCAACATAGCATAAATCTTAATTTCAATAGTAGAAATAAGTTAAGCCCAAAAATACAACCAAATCCGAATTCGACTGTTGAATTCAAAGAGGCATACAAAATCACAAACACAGCCCACAAAATACATAGATTAGTCACAATCCATAAAATATCCCCCAACAAAGTGATAGTTTAGATTGATCACACCTGTCCACGTGTATAATATATATATATATATATATATATATATAGTTGTGTATCATTTATCTATTACATGATAGAGCAAGCATGGGGATTTTCATCACTGAATTTGGAGCCTGTTTGGTGATCAAAAATGGAAGAATGAAGAGGTTGGCCATGATAAGAAACATCACTACTATCATATCCATGCTTGTAGTAATTGTAAGATGAAGAAGGTTGAGGAGCAAAGTAATGGTTATTAGGGTTTTGGCCAGTTATACACTGTTGTTGATTGTAGTGGTGGTGGTGGGGATTATAGGGCAATTGCCACAATTCTGCCCTCCGTCCAGTCTTTCGAACCGTCTTTAGTACCTTCTTCTTCTCTGCCCATCCGGTCACCGTCACCTTCTGCAGTCCCATATCGATTTCAACACTGTCCACCCCTGTGTACATACAAATAAATAACCATAATAATGTTTTCATGCACAAAAAAACCCCCTAAATTACTAAAGTTAAATATTTAATTAAGTAGGTTTTACCTTTGAGGTTTTGTAGAGCAGTCTTTACTTTGTTCTCGCAACCGGGACAGTCCATATGCACTCGCATTTCAGTGATCTGATGAAATTATATATATGATCCGTGTTTATACCTCAAGACTTAGTAATAGGATTATAAGAATCATATATATATACATACATATATTTATATACATAAATTTGTCTAGTGAACTTTTTAGCAGTATCAGAAACGACTGTACATATATATTTGTATGTATCTAGTGAACTTTTAGCAGTATCAGAAACAACTGTACGTACATATATATATATGTATATGGTTTTAGTCCAAAAGCAAAATAACCCGTCAAGATAAAGAAATTGCTTACCGACGTCATTTTGATCTTGAATCTCGAAAGGCTTCCAGAAATCCAGAGAAGATATTGGTCTGAAGTTGAAGCTTAAACGGAGTGAGGTACCGAATTCTGAAAGGGATTTTTGATATATATATATATATATATGTATATGCGGTTTTGAAGATGATATGAACGTGAATACAGATATATGTATATATATTAGGTGCTGCTCTCTCTCTTTCTCTTTCTAATATATATATACATAGAGTTATATTTTGGTGAGTTTATATAATATAATATTGGCTTATTGCACCGACTTTTTCTTTGAGTGTTGAACAGAGTCTGAGATCTCGAAGCAATGCTTTAGCAGACGTTAATTTGCTTGCATGGACATTCACCTTACCCATCCCATATTGAATTTTAATTTATTAATTTAAATTAAGTCAAAATATATTATTATTATTTTCTTAAATTATGGTATATATATATGTATTGTAATTATTAAGACATGAAATAATTGATACGTACTCCATCTTCCATGTGCATGGATAGTATCAAGCATTAATTAATACTAATAATTACTTGCTTATTTTAATTATACTAATTATTTTTTAATATTAGTTTTATAAAATATCATTTCACATGTCTACCCACTCAAATTTCAACCACGACCTTATAAGAATTTGAGAATTGAATTCTTGCGGTTGGGACGGATCTTGTTTGAAGCTCCTCATATTTTCCTCAATAATTAAAGTCATACACTATTATTTTCTCTTCAAACCTACCTTTAATAATACTAATTATAATTTATTATGTAATAAAAGATTATAAATTCGAGTTTAATTATATTTTTTATATGTATTTTTATTTGTATGCTATTTTTTTAATTATTTTATGATTGATATGTGTATGTTATATAATTTAATAGATAAATATACTTATTTATTGTTTTAGAAATTTTTTTTATCATACGTTAGTTTAAGTAAGCTTCGTATGATAAAATATTATACTTGTAAATTTAATTTAAAAAGACTATTTTTTTATATATTATTTATGTACTTTATTGATCGATTGCTATAATATATCAATCATCTAGGGAAAGAGTTTATAATTTATCAAGATGACATTCAAAAGATTATTGTGACTTAAATACTATTGAATCTAGATAGAATTATAATGGATAAATAATTCACAAAGTGTGTTTATGTAACGGCTCTGGAAATTAAAAAAGAAATATATATAATAATCTGAGTGCGGAAGCAAAATAAAAAATTTAAGTTAATATCTCTTACATAATAACTTAAAAATACTAAACAATATCAAAAAAATAAGTTTTCTGAAAAAAATGCTAGAAATAAAAGAAGTATAAAGAAAACTATAAGACGTCTAGGATCTACTCACCGTCTTCTTGTGGGTCGGGCTTAGGAACCTACTCCTTTTGATATGAATGTGTTAAATAAGGAATGAGTTACACTAACCCAATAAGGGCATCACACTATTCACCGTCACAGAAGTAAATGTTGGTAGAAAATCAAAAACAACCAATGGAGTATAAGTTTTAAATAAATTCATTTATCAATAATCAAACCATTTACCGTCCACTTACCTCAGTGAGATTTATAAAAAAATACGATCCATGGAAATAATAACATCATAGATATCATGAATTCATACAAAATCTGTAACATAACACATGTCATACTTTTATATTTCAATCATCAAACAACAGTTGCCCCCTTTTCATCAGCCTACTAGTATCTATGGGGATCCATAGGGGTCCCCGCTACACGTGAACCATTCCCTTAACAAACTTAATTTCCAGGGTCGTCCCCATACTCTATCCGGTATGGCACCAAACAATAAATCTCAATACCCCATCTGGTATGAGGGTAAAGCGGGCCGTCCTCATACCCTATCCGGTATGAGTGCCAAAACATTTAAAGTCTTCATACTCCGTTTGGTATGAGACAACATTCCCGGTAGGGTTTCTTATAGACCCAGTCCGTCCACCATCTCTTAGGATATCTAGTGAGATTATCATCTTATCCAATTATCAATTCACACCCATTTTCTATTTTTTTTTAGTCTCCATTACCCATTCAAACATGAATACTTAAACAAGTAACGCGTATCCAACAAAGCAAGCATATCTTAGATTTATAAAATCAAGCAGTAGTGAAGTAAACGGTGATTCATGCATTCAGATCATAGAATAAATAAATCAGATACCATATGTATTTAAATTGTAAATAAATCAATAGGAATTAACAGAGAAATATGTCGATTCAGGTAAATGTTATAAATGTGATTCACTAGTAAATTTAATGTAATGAGATAATCAAAATATTTTTTTTGACAAAATAAAACGATTAAACCGAACTTTTATTTCGTTGTGACTACTTTAATTAAGTGAATTTTAATTATCGCAAGATATGCGTTCTATTATGATACATTCTGACTTATTGAGATTAAGTCTAACTTACTTATTATAACTTCGACAACCCAAATAAGTTAAATCATTAATTTTATTGAATCAAACATTATAAACCGACTATCATCAACATGCAATACACCTATAAAGTGACGAATTATATATTTTTAGTAAGTTTAGACTTATGACATTCAAATGAGGTACAAAAACTTAGTTGGTCAAACACATTAATTTAATATAATTTTGTTCTCTAAGTTTTCAGTAAGTGTATAATGTTAATAAATGTGATTCACTAGTAAATTTAATGTTAATGAGATAATCAAAATATTTTTTTTTGACAAAATAAAAAGATTAGACCGAACTTTTATTCCGTTATAATTACTTTAATTATGTAAATCTAATTATCGCAAGATATACATTCTATTATGATACATTCCGACTTGTTAAAATTAAGTCTAACTTACTTATTATAACTTCAACAACCTACTAATAAGTTAAATCATTAATTTCATTAAATCAAACATTATAACTCGACTACCATCAACATACAATACACCTATAAAGAGACGAATTATATATTTTTAGTAAGTTTAAACTTATAACATTCAAATGAGGTATAAAAACTTTAATCATTAAACTACTGTATTAATGGTAATTAGATAATCAAACTTAATTGGTCAAACACATTAACTTAACATAATGTTTTCTCTAAATTTTGAGTAAGTGTATAAATTATGTGTTCAATGTACCCAAGTAAATTTTAAGGTTTAATTTATAAGAGAATTAATTTTAAGAAGAGGTCTTGATTGAAGAGTTCAATCAAAAGTTTTGAAGGCAAAAACATTGTTTTATTTTTTTTTTTCTAATATTTTTTGACTTTGAATGCATGTATGTAAGAACTTTTATTTATTGTCTTTTTTTTTTTCATTTTTTTAGTGAGTGCTTTGCTTGATATGTTTTTTTTTCCTGTTAAAATTGTAATCTTGTAAGAAAATTTTGTCTTGATATGAATTTTAATTTTGAATGATGTTAAAATAAAGAAAATTACATTGTAATATAGTGGTTAAATAAATAAGATAAAATAATTTTATTTTCTATTTATTGTATAGGTTTTACTTCGAACGTAATTCAATTGCATGAAACTTTTTTATTGAATAAATAATATTTAAATTATAGTACGATGATATAATGTAATTTTTTAAACTTAAACAAAAAAAAATTTATGATTAGAAAATTTAAAAATAAAAGAATATTTATTCTAACTATACATGTATATGTACACAACATATATGGCAAAAATTTAATGTTAAGACAAATCTGTATTTATAAGGTAAAAAGATATCTATAAACATACAAAAAATTTCATGAGAGCACACAAGGAAATGAATGTGGACAGAAAAAATGGTGATATATATATATATATATATATATATATATATATATTTGCTGGAATATAAAAAAGAAATTAATTATTGGGTAAAAAAATATCTGCTTTTATAGTAAATCATAATTTGAAAAATCTAAAATGTTTTATAAGGAAAAAATTATCTATTAATATTAAATTTATTAGTAGATTTATCAAGTCTTTTCACATTTAAATTTATAATTTATCAAAATTAAAAAAATTAAAGTTAATGGTGTAATTTAACGGATTAATTAGTATAAATTTTGAAAAGAAAATATCAAAACTTGGCATATTAGGACTGACAGACTTTGAATTTCGTCATATCTATACAGAAAATTGACTTGAAACTTTGCATGTGTATAATGCCCTATCTTAACAGATACATCCCACTGTATGCTCCACTTTCCAAATCCATCTTCAAAACCACTACAAAATCATGGAAACCCAGAAGCAAATCATAAAAAAAATCCAAACTTTGCACTAGATTTTCAAGAACAAAATGAATTTCAAAAGAGGAGACGAATCAAAGTGAGCAACGGAGAGCAGGGTTATCTAGGCTCCTATTACGAAGTAAGAGTGGCCAAGAAAATCAACAAAACTATGTTTGTTGTGGAGTACAAGACTTTTGTTGAAGAAGATGGGTCAAGACCTCTGAGAGAGGTTATCGACATAGGCAAGATCAGGCCGAGACCGCCGGTGGTTCCTTTTCCGGCTGAAGATTTGTCTCCAGGTGATATGGTTGATGCCTTTGATTATGATGGTTGGTGGCGTGGAACTATCTGTGAAAAGAAAGGGTATGGGTATGTTGTGCATTTTCATACCACTGGAGAGACCATGACTTTCAAATTTCAACCACGACGTTAAAGAATTTGATAATTGAATTCTTGCGGTTGGGACAGATCTTGTTTGAAGCTCCTCATATTTACCTCAATAATTAAAGTCATACACTATTATTCTCTCTTCAAACCTACCTTTAATAATACTAATTATAATTTATTACGTAATAAGAGGTTATAAATTCGAGTTTAATTATATTTTTTGTATGTATTTTTATTTGTATGTTACTTTTTTTATTATCTTATGATTGATATATGTGTATATATATATATTTTTTAATTGATAAATATACTTATTTATTGTTTAGAAAAAAAATTTATCATATGTTAGCCTAAGTAAACTTCGTATGATAAAATATTATACTTGTTAATTTAATTTAAAAAAGACTATTTCTTTATATACTATTTATGTACTTTATTGATCGATTGCTATAATATATCAATTATCTAGGGAGAGAGTTTATAATTTATCAAGATGACATTCAAAAGATTATTGTGACTTAAATACCATTGAATCTAGATAGAATTATAATGGATAAATAATTCACAAAGAGTGTTTATCTAATACTAATGTTTGTATGTGTCATTATTTGAAGACAAATTTATTGTATTGACTCAAAGTGTATATGCTTTCATAAAGGTGTATTAGTATGAAGTAGAATATAATCATATCTATATTCTAAGAATCATATCCAATGAGTTTATTAACTATTATAATTTGAATACATGACGCGTAATAAACTCAACAATTTAAGTAATCAGGATAAGAAGAAATTGTAAATAATTAGATTCTTACTTGACATGTAATAAACTCAAAATTTTCAGTAAAGGTTTTAGAATTAATGAAGAATTTTTTTTTAGCGTTTAGGACTTAAGGTTGATTTTTTTCTTGCAAATAAATAATCAAAGAACTAACAACTTTTTATTAGTATAAACATTGTGAAGCTATCTACATTAATATCTAAACTATTTACATGTATATGGATATAAAATAATGCGTGTGTACTGCCAAAGAACAATCAATTAATAAATATAGTTAATTAAATTGTAATGTTAATAAATGTGATTAATTAGTAAATTTAATGTTAATGAGATAATCAAAATATTTTTTTTGACAAATAAAAAGATTAAACCGAACTTTTATTCCGTTGTGACTACTTTAATTAAGTGAATTTAATTATCGTAAGATATGCATTCTATTATGATACATTCTGATTTATTGAGATTAAGTCTAACTTACTTATTATAACTTCGACAATACACTAATAAATTAAATTATTAATTTTATTGAATCAAATATTATAAACCGACTATCATCAACATACAATACACCTATAAAGTGACGAATTATATATTTTTAGTAAGTTTAAACTTATGACATTCAAATGAGATATAAAAACTTAATTGGTCAAACACATTAACTTAATATAATTTTTCCCTAATTTTTGAGTAAATGTATAATGTTAATAAATGTGATTCACTAGTAAATGTTAATGAGATAATCAAAATATTTTTTTTTGACAAAATAAAACGATTAGACCGAACTTTTATTTCGTTGTGACTACTTTAATTAAGTGAATTTAATTATCGCAAGATATGAGTTCTATTATGATACATTCTGACTTATTGAGATTAAGTCTAACTTACATATTATAACTTCGACAACCCACTAATAAATTAAATCATTAATTTCATTGAATCAAACATTATAAACCGACTATCATCAACATGCAATATACCTATAAAGTGACGAATTATATATTTTTTGTAGCGCCCGGACCGAGAAGGAGGAAAAAAAAAAAAAAAAAAACGAACCGGGGCCTGCCACGTGGCAAGACCACGTCGCTCCGAAAAGGGGCCACGTTGGCGATCCGCGTGGGTGAGATCGGACAGCTCAAATTCAATCAAAAACGAACGGCCCAGATTAAAACAAAATGAACGGTTGAGATCAAAAGGCAAGGGGTTATAAATAGAACCCCCACACCAGACCACAAACCCTAGCCGCCTGCCGCTCGCCGGAGAAGACAAACCAGAAGCCGGCCGCCGCCACCCGCCGCCGCGCCGGGGAAATTTTCGACCGCCGATCGAGGTAAATTTCATACCCCCGACTCGTTTTTCCACGCTGATTCCTCTTGTGGCCGGCCGGAATAAGCAGCCAAAGGCCAGCGGCGCCGCCGCGCCCCCTCTCGGTTTTTGCCTCCGATGAGACCTTTCCCGGCCTCCGTTTGATGCAATTTTTATATCATCGTGATCACCATTCTTTTCTCTACAGGTTGACCGGAGCCGAATCACCAAAACACGAACCTCGCCGGAGAGCCGCCGCACCCGAGAGCGCCGCCGCCGGTAAGTTCCGTTTTTCCGTGATTTTTTTGGCCCCCTGAGGGCTCTAGGGTTATTTTCTCACAGGGACCGATGCGAGTGTGGCCGAATTCGGCCAGAAACGGCCGAAAACAGCCAACCCGAGGCGACTCGCCGCCGCCAGCGGCGGCGCCGTCGCCGGAGCACGGCGGAGCCGCCGTGCCGGAGTTGCGATTTGGGCCGAAAGGGGCCCTGGGCCTAATTTGGGATTTTTTTTGGAACACGTGCATATACCAGTAGTGCGTTTCAGTTCCCCGAGGAAAATTCAGGAAAAATTAGGGATAGCCTGCAAGCGCACTGCAAAGCCGTGTTCGGACCCCGAAACGAGTAAGGACCCCTCATCCTATTTCCTATCACGGTATTAAAGTTCAAAATGATAAAACGGTATCTCTTGAATTAACGCATGTGTGAAATTGCTTAAGGTTGCTAATGGAGCCCAAGTCTAGTGTGATTGATGATTTACTGTTATTTGGCCTGTTTTACAGCTTTAAATGCATTATGAGGTTTGATTTATTCATTTTATAGTTTCGAGTGCATATATTACTGTTTTATTAATTATGGGTTGAAAGACTGAAGAACTGATACTGTATGTTGTCTGTTTGGCATGAATTACGATTTGCTTGTTTAAATATGAATTGATGATGCTTATTGAGAAAAAGGAAAATGAAAGATTGTGTAGACTGATAATTGTATGATGGAGTCAGCCTGACGAGATATCCTGAGAGATGGTGGACGGACCGGGTCCGTAGGGAACCCTACCGGGATTGTGGTCTCACATGCCGGACGAGGTATGGAGATCTTATGGTTTGGCGCCCATACCGGACGGGGTATGGGGACGGCCCGTTTCACCCTCATACCGGACGGGGTATTGAGGTTTATGGTTTTGGCGCCCATACCGGACGGGGTATGGGGACGGCCCTGGAAACTGATTATGAATGTTAAAGGTTAACGGGTAGCGGGACCCCTATGGACCCCCATGGATACTAGTAGGCTGGTAAATGAGAAAAGGATATGTGGTATAATGATTGAATTACAAAAGGCGTGATAAGTGCTATGTTTTACAGCTTATATTATTCCATGATTGTGATAATGTTATTGTTTTCTTATATTATTTCATGAATTCCACCGAGGTAAGTGGATGGTAAAGGTTTTATCATGAATAAAAGGATTTGTTGTAAATCATGCTCCATTGGTCTTTTGTGTTTTTCTACCCACCTTTACCTCCGTGACGGTGAGATATCGTGATGTTCTTACTGGGTTAGTGTAGCTCACTCCTTATTTAACCATTTCAGATCAGGAAGACATGGTTCCCGAGCCCGTTCCGCAGGAGGACGACGAAGGGGATGCTTAGAGATTCTGTAGTCATACTCATAGTTTTATTTTCGAGTTTCTCTTTTAGTTAGTTTAATCTTTTATATTTTAAGTACGTTTTTGGTTTTCGTGTAAGGGATGTTAACTGAAATTTTGATCTCGCTTCCGCATTTTATGTGTTTAAATACTCATTTCATTTTCACATTTCCGGGGTCGTTACAT
>NW_019014640.1:1831939-1847555 GCF_000150535.2 Carica papaya
CAAGTATAGATTTGCGTATTTGAATAAGTTCTCTGGAATTTTTCGAAGCCTGTGTTTTACGTTCAGCTGATTGCATTGCCAATTTGTTGGTGATAATTTGCTTTCTTAATAGCCTCGTGATGGTTAGAGTAATGTTTATTCATTGTGATTTTCATGATATTTTTCTGATATTAATGTTTCAGTTGCATATCAGACTTCTGCTTCGAAGTTAAAGCGCAACCAGGATTTTGGAGGGAAGTTCTATTTCGGGTGTAAAGAAAGAGAGTCTTGTTAGAAAGGCAAGAAGCCATCACTGTAATTTTTATTTGATTTATCGGTCAAATATTTGCATCATGAACCCAGAAAACTGTCACTAATATGGGAATTAGATGATTTTTTCTTTAATTTTTTTTAATCTTCGTGTCAGTACAATGTATATGTAGAAATATTCGTAAAAGTTGAAACTGATTGTTTAGTATGAAAGAGAGAACATAATTATTGAACTAAAATCCGTTGATTTTGTTTGGTTTAATACGTGTGAAGAAGATTTCATCTTCAATTCTCAGGAACCTCATTTTTGTTTTATTATTTTTCAAGTCTGACTATTAATCTGTCGATCTTGACAGTAGAGAGTGAATTTCACAGCTTAAACCTGGGAAGCTTTTTAACTCATTTCCTTGTCGAATAACAAAAAGAGATGCTTGATTAGATAAGACAGACTTGTGCTTTTGCTTTTCTGTAAGTTGATCCTACAATGCCATGTAAAAAACATACAGTTTGCAGCATTAGGAACATCAGAATATATTAACATAAACAGTTTGACAATTTATTGGCTATTGGTTGAAGAGAAACACATTTGTTCGTCCGAGATCTATATAACATCGAAAAAGGGTGACATACATACATAAACATATTTAACATTACGGGGACACAAAAAGACCTCCTCAACCAGTGTTCTGCATGCCCGCTGCAATACCCTTCATTGTCAAAATAAGGGTGTCCTCAAGGCCAGGTGCATATTCACTTGTGGGGTTAAGCTTCACAAGCTCTGCCGCAGGCTTGCTTGATTCCATATAATCTTTCGACAAATGTGGCCTCACCTTAACATGGAAGTTGGGATCACGGATCTGCTTCAGAGTATATGCTTGGCATACGTTGAGTGTTGTAATGTATGCATCACGAAGACGAAGCCTTTGCTTCAAGTAGGGATCTCCTTCGAGGAGATCTTTATGCCCAGCAATCTACAAGAATACGAAAAAAAAAATTGAAGATTGTGTTAAAACCTGGCTGTAGCAAGCAGTTATTGGCGATGACTTTATCCCTGATTTGCTTCACTCTGATTATAGAAGTGCATTTACCTTTTAATATATATATTCAAGGATTCAAATTTCCATTGGAAACTTTCCGTTCCTAATAAAATATCTGGAATTAAAGCTAACGAACTTTCCTAATATATAGATCTTTAAAAAAAAATAATAATACTAATAAAAAGTGTAACCAGTATAATAAATCTATAGTACCAAATCAAAGAACCAAAATAATGTAACCATCTCTAATTTCGACATTTCATTCTCTACCTCTTAAAAGCTCTTTTATTCCTCTCTTTCCACACCACCCAAAAATTTGTCAAAAGAAATTTACATATTTTTTCTTTTTACATATTCCCCTCTAAGCCCAAATCTCCTCCCTCATCAAACCCGCAACAATCCAGTTAAACCCCTAATAATCCATACACCATTGACCAAAGATTATATACAACAGGATACTATAAAAGTATGTGATTGCAGGATTCAGCTGCATCCTTGGCAAAGGCAACATTCCCTAAGTATATAGATAAAAAAGGCTTAATATGATGATAGTCTTAAGAAAGTAAACCTTAGCAACCAAATGTCATGGAGACTTCTATTTTTGGATTTTCGGATTTTTAGTTTTTCTTTTCTTCACAAGTATCAAATGTCATGGAGACTTGTCCTGTCCTACTTGTCATGACACAAGGTCAGATAGGAATCCTGAGTCCCCAACTTCTCCCTTAATTTTTAGACAAAGGTTAGAAAGTGCATAGTAGATTGATACCTGGAGGAGAAGGCTCTTTGTTTCTTCATAGTTATTCCTCAAATGCTCACCAAACGACCATAACTCTTCTGACACAAGGAGTTTATCGTATAAAGCAGCAATTCCTGGGTCTCCCTTGGCGAACACCATCTCAACTAAGTCAATTGTAACCCTAAAAAAAGGCCACTGATTGTACATCTCCTGGAGCATGTGAAGATTCTTAACATCTTTCTCAATGATATACTTAAATGCAGCTCCAAAGCCAAGCCACACAGGTAGATGGAATCTCGTCTGCGTCCATGCAAAGATCCATGGGATTGCACGGAGTGATTCAATTCCGCCACTTGGCTTTCGTTTTGATGGACGACTCCCTATGTTCATCCGACCATACTCCAACTCTGGGGTTGCCTGCAGCCATCAGATCAAAAATTTTAATAAAATGTTGTTCTGATGGTTATCACAAATTATTATGGAGCATTTTGTTTCAGGACTGCTCGGCAATATTCTTAATAACAACTACGCCACTTATTCCATGCAAGAAACTGACAGTGCCATTAATTCCAAACTTGAGCAAAGTAGACATAATTTTGTAAGACCAAATTAAACTGAAAGACAATAATTAGTTGAATGATTACCAGGCGAAAGTACTCGACAAAACGAGGTTCCTGGAAAACTATAGAACGGTATTCTTTTGTTGCAATGACTGCCATCTCATCCATGAGTGCACGCCATTCTGGCTTTGGGGAGACTGGAGGGTGCATACCGTGTTCAAGAGTAGCAGCTGTAAACCGCTGTAGTGTTCTGAAGCACAAATGTTCCTCTCCAAAGGATTGTTCAATAACTTCACCTTGAACTGTAACTCGAAGTGATCCATGAATTGTGTCAGGGGGTTGAGACAATATAGCAAGGTGAGTCGGCCCACCTCCTCTTCCCACTGTTCCACCTCGGCCATGGAACATTGTAAGCTTAATGCCATACTGCTTTGCCACCTTTACAAGCTCTTCCTGAGCTTTGTATAACTGCCAAGCAGCAGAGAGACGACCAGCATCTTTTCCCGAATCTGAATACCCTATCATGACTTCTTGCTTCCCATTGATCCGATTTTGGTACCAATCAATAGAGAAGAGACGGGCCACAGCTGCAGGAGCAGCTTCAAGATCAGCAAGTCTCTCAAACAATGGAACAACTCTAAGTGGATGCTTCACTCGACATTCACGTTGTAAAAGCTCAACAAGTAGTACATCAGATGGGGCTGTTGCCATTGAGATTATATAGGCACCAAAATTATCTGCAGGAAGCTCAGCAATGACATGAAATGTGTCTAATACATCAGTTATTTCTTCAGTTTTGGGAAGATCAGGACCAAAAAGGGGGCGTTTGCCACTGAGCTCAGATAAGAGCCATTCTTGTCTCTTCTCTTCAGACCATTCACGATAAGATCCAATTCCCAAGTGTCTAGTGACTGCATCGATAACATCAGTGTGTCTGTCAGATTCTTGCCGGATATCAAGTCTAACAAGTGAAAGCCCAAAGGTAGACACTTGACGTAAAAAATCAAGAAGGCTTCCATCAGCTATTGACCTATCACCGCAAGAGCAGAGTGACCCATAACAGAGTTCAAGAGGCTCCAGAAACTACAGCAAAATAAACATAAAATTAGATCAGATGGGAGAAAAAAACAAATTAAATCAAATAAATTCCAGTGGGAAAATTGAACAGTGGCAACCGATTTCTCGTGACTTGCACTAACCATAATGGTTTTCAAGCTAAGCACGTGGCTTCTTACAAACAGTAGTTGACTACTCAGGGCCTTAATCTATAAATGAATAATGCAAACACCTAGCGACAAGACATTCCAAGTTGATATAAATAGAACTTCAGTCTCTTTCTAGAGAAAAATCAGCAAAAGAAGTTCCATTTCAAAATAATACAAATATATTTCATATTGACTGCTCATATGGAATTAACTTTACTTGGTGCAGAAATATTTCAACAATATGATCAGTAAAACCAGCCGCATCAAATGTATGATAACCCTTACCCAAAATATGAAGGGTTTTATACCCATGATCCTTGATACTTTTTTGTTAATCTCCCCTACAAACATTAGGTTTCTATACTTAGGTACAAGCATATATGCAACCATTGCTAGTGATTCATGCTATAAAAAACTTACTAATAACCTCTCCTGTTAGCCAATAGCTCAAAATTTCCTAATGTTTTGAAATATTTGATCTTGCATCAAGGAAAAGTTAGTTTTGAGAACTTTGAACAATCTAGTCTCGATATTACATTCCAGAAAAAGCAGTTAGGATACATAGAAATGTAAGTTCAAATGTTCTTCAAATCAAATTACAACATGCATAATATGGTGCGAATTTTTAAGATATGAAAATTGCAGCGAAGACCTGCCTCACACAAAGGGCATGAACCTACTGGTTATAATATGAAGAAAGTTTGGCAATCTAGCTCTTACTTACATCTTTATGTAAGATCCTATTTCATATTTTCTTTTGAACTATTTTACATAGATACAAATCTTTATTTAACTTTAGTAACAATATACTTTTTTTTGAGATACACTTTAGTAAGAATTATGCATTTCAAAGATTACTCAATAAACTAAAAGCAGCCACAAAGACCATAAATTTTAGTGTCAAGGCAACAATAAGAGTCTAGCACCACAACAACGTATTTTCTTAGCGCGCAAATCACCATACTTAATATCATCTGATAGAGGAACAATATTTTTGTTTATGCTGTTCAAGAAATTTATTAGAATTGCAATCAATAACTTCTTCTGAGTTGCATAAAGATAGAAAAGGAAAGGACCTGCTCAACATTTGTAAAAGTTGCATCCTCGGGAATCTCAGAAATCCCATTGGCTAGTAACTGACGAGAACGTTCACGTGTATTGTACAGCTTATCCCTCACATCACCAAGAATAACACGGTAGGGTTCATTGGGAGGAATTTGTTTCCAAAATTCTGCATCCATGAAAGACATTGAGGAGAAAGAACGTACTGTACTTATCATGTCCAAAGTGTAAACCAATTTAGCAAAGCTAATGAAAATATCTTAAAAGAAATTATTCTCCCACTCAGCTTAAAAGTTTGTGGAGATTTCTGCTGAGAAATATTGACATCATCACTCTAAAAGATCGAACACAACTGACAAATAAGAGCATTTGAAAAAGAAAAAAGGAACACTGATGAGTTCTCGTAAAAACTACTTCCAGTAACTCTGGAGATTGAAGTAGAAGAGGGCACTAGAATAAAAAAGAACTAGAGTTAAGTTTAGGAAAATATAAGAAAGATGAACAGGTTCTAGAACAGAATGAACACAAAAAGAAAGGAAAAGAAAATGCCAGAAATGAGTTTCATGAAAGCATCAATAATTTAGTCCAGAGCGTATGGAAAAATCTATTTCTTCACCTATATAATGTTTTGCATCCCTCCTTGAGGACCTATGAAGTTCATCTGCACGAGCACGTAGTTCATCATTGCAGCGCCACATTGACAACTATGAACATAATTGTAGAAACAAGAACAAGCGCAAATGTCAGTGCCATAAAAAATTATATACGCTCAAAGATTAAAATGGAAGAAAAAGAATGTCCGAGAAAGGAAGATGACTTGAGCACTAACAAAGTAATAATGCTTCAAAGACTAAAATGACAAGGGAATGCCTAAGAAATCATGATATTCCTTTGATACCTCAAACATAAGGTCTTCTATTTGGGAGAAGTACATGTTAGCAGCCATCATTCTGGCCAGTAAGCATACATCTCTGGTTACTTCAGGAGTTACCCGGGGATTTCCTGTAGTCCACAGACATGTCAACAAACTACAACCAAGAAAGAGCTCATGTTTCAGACAACTATGATGCATAAATGATTGGTATGGGCAAGAATGACAGTGAAGTAAAGAGAGAAAAAATGAAAAGGGAAAAGGAAAAGTTCACCTTTCCCGGAAGAAAAGAGTTAAATCTCTAAAAAGTTCAAATATTTTTATCCTCATGTCCTGTGACGTGGTATAGGACAAGAACTCAATGTTTTTGTGTCAAAATAAGAAAGCCAAATAACAAATGTTTCATTAATCAATTTCTTCTACATTGTAATTCCAAAACAATGATGCAGAAATAAATGTGTTTGTATCCATACATATTTGTATATCTAAATCCTGCTAGTAATATCTTCACTACATACTTTCATCCTGATGCAGAAAAGGAAGATCCTAAAGGGGAAGGACTACAAAATTAAAGATATTTATGTAATTACGATATTTTACATATCAGAATATTTACACTCCATTTGGTACTTCAAAACATTTTTCTTGTTTCTATTTCCTAAATTCATATATGTTTATACATAAAACATGTATTATAACAATAATGCACAGAAAATGATAGTAAAAATTATGGAAGGAGTTTGAAAGAATTAAAAACAGTTCTTAAGATTTTCTTTTAAGAAACGTATCAAGCAAGCCCATTCTACCGTACATACAATTACATAGAGAAATATATGAAGTTAAGAAATAAAAACTAGAAAATGTTTTATTTACTAAATAGGGTCTTAGCTTTTCTCGGAAATAGTAAAAGGATTAGAAGGTTAAGAAATTTATGTTGCTTCTACCATAGTTTAGTTCATATTACGAATTCCTATTTGGTTAGGTGTTGTATGTTCTCTCTGTTTGCATGGTCTATGCCTCCACAAAGTGTAACCCTATTTAAAGATCTCCAAGTTTTGCTCATTGTTAAAATTTTCTTTAGTATTACTTCAAGGCCCTCTTTCTCTTAAATCACATCCTTTAGCTTCAAAGACCAGAAAGAAGTTAACATTTGTTGCAGCAATGGTCTCCTCCACCAGTACACAGAAAAGAAGCATGACAAACAGAAGAATGGAAAATTAAAAGGTCAGGAAGGACATAAATCCAGCAACTACAGCATGTGGAGAAATATGTACCATCACGATCTCCACCCATCCAAGAAGAAAACTGAATGAGCGGGGCATTGTAAGGAACACGTTCATTTATTCCTATGTTCTTCAAAGCAGTGTCAACACGCCGCAAAAATTTTGGCACGCCTTTCCAAATTGTTTCATGGAAATACTCATTCCTGCTCTCATTTCATCTTGTGGAGCTGGCTGAGTTCTTCTGATCTCATCTGTACGAAATGCAGCTTGAATCTAGCAAAAAGAGAAGATGGATGTAGTTAGCCTTTTGACAAACATGTTCCTTCTAATATTGTATTTCTTTGATAATAAAAACAAAAAGAGGAAAGAACCTCAAATATCCAATCATGATTAACAAAATAATGTGTGATTGGCAGTATTAGGAGTTTCTGATTAACACAATTCCCAAATACTTTCGAACGGTAAGAAGACGACAATTAATGCCAAACTCTTGAAATCCAGCATTATAAATTTACTTTCCAATTTCAAACAAGAAAAGGACCTAAGCAAATCAACTAAGAAAACAAAACCAAAAGTCATCTGTGAAATCATAACTGATAGTTACACAAAGGAGTTTTAACTCTCTTGCATAGCTAACCAAATCAAATAAGTTAGCACAAAGCAGATTCGCTCAAAATGAAGCATGTGATGCATGCCTATGTTACAAAAATGTCAAACTTACACAAATGTGGTTCAAATAAATCAAGCATATATAAAATTTCTTTCTATAAAAATGCAGCCCTTTCTAGTAATTCTACACAACCATATTGACATATGCACAGGTTACAAGGTATAAGTATCTAAAACATGACGTTACCTATGTGCATTTCTGGACTCTCATTACCTCAAACTTTTCAATCTTCATTTAATATCATACAAGAAAAAAGTTATTTTACCTTAATTTAGAAAGCAGTTCTGTACCTACATGCATCTGGACATATATGCACACAGATGTTAATGTATCCAGTGTGCATGCAGCCCATGTGTGAGAGACGAATTTAAATATTACATGATTAGCTCCGGAGACTAACAACAGAAGCACTATTTTTAGAATTCAGAAACAAAGACTGGTTTGTGATTCGGCATTTTAATATGCCTAATATTTACAGCATATGCTCTCATTAAAAAACGGGGTTCTTCTTCATTACATCAAATATGCTCAAACTCAAACATGTTATTTGCATGTTAAGGGATATTAGAATTAGAAAAATATAAAGAGCAAAAGAGAATTTTAATGGTATATCCTAAGTAGCATTCATGTCCTAAAAGGAAAGAACTAACTAAAAGTTTAAGAAAGGAAAGAAGCGCCATTATATTGTTACATTTACACTTTGATTTAAGTAGAAGGTCTACATGAATCCATGAGCCATGAGCCCTTTATATAAACACATAAGATAAACAGCATTATATCAACAGCATCTGCCTACCTCTCTTTGTAAAGCCTCATCAAGTTCCTGCTTATCATCAGGAGTGATATCCTTCGCATATAATTGGGTCAAGCAATTGCGGATCCTAAAAGGTTAAATTAACAAACAATTATGTCAAACTTCTAGTAGATACTATCTAATAACTGGAAAAATTTCTAAGAGACATTAATCATAATAGCAACTCTCAGATGCTCTCCAAAGACTGAGAAACAGTAAGACAATACCTTGCATGCTTCTGAAGCAAAGATCTACGGACAGATTGAGTAGGATGTGCAGTCAAGACCAAGTCAACAGTCTGGTTTTTCAAAGCATCAAACACTTCTTCAGGTGACTTCTTCAATTGCAAAAGCCTCTTGAAGGTTTCTTCAATGTCTGATTCAGTTGTTGCAGAATTCTCATCAGCAAAATCACCCTTCTTAAGTTTGATCCTTCGCCGATAAGCAATTTGAACTTCTTCAGCCAAATTGGCCAAGCTAAGCATGTGGGAAAATGATTTTGTAATAACTATTGAATCTCCAGGATCCAAACTTGTCAGCACATTCCCAAGCTCCTCTAATTTCTGAGGGTCATGCTTCCCTTCATACTCAGCTGAAAACTCGTAACATTCTTGAACCTAAACAACATTAGATTGCAAAATGCAGTTACATATTCTGTCCGTTTATAATCAAAACTCTGATTAGAACCTTCCAAAATCTTCATCAATCAACTCATTTAATAAAATTAACTTTACTAAGTGCAACAACATTAGGGGAAACAATTGATGAAAACTAAAGGCTTGACTCAATAAATCTCATATTTCCACAAGTTTCATTTTTCTTTCTCATTATCACTCCTCTGATTTGTTTAAATCATAAAAGTGAAGACCCAGAGAGAATGTATTTTTTCCCTTCAAAAAAAAAAAAGGCGATGAAAGAAACTTTTAACTTAAATCTCAGTCCAAGGCTTGAGCATCAACTAACATAACAACAATCTAAGGAAAAAAAAAATCCCAACTAGAATTCAAACTTAGCCCGTCAAAGCTCACACAAGGCAAGAAAAACAAGGTAGAACTTCGCTTGCTTTACTTTTCAAATTGAAATGAAGTCTGAAATTTCGATAAAACCGAAAAGGGTCTCGACGAATGTCGACCAAAACATCTCTTTTATGGTTGCATGCAGAAAAAGTTGGTCCCCAATTTTTGCGAACATAATTTTTTTAAAAAGAAAGAAAGAATTGCTTGGAAATGAAAGACAATACCGTTTCTCTAATCTCCTCTCCATGTAAATCTTGAAGAATATCAAGAAACCGATCCAATAGCAAAGCATCATACTCCACCAGCTTATCATCCTCAGAGACCTTCCTCGGTGCCAGTAGTCTCAACTGAGCATCTATCGATGCCATCTTCTCCAAATTCCTAGTCGGCATTTTTCCTCCTCGCTCTCACTTCGCCTTCTATCTGCTACTCTATATTTTTCTGCCTCTGTATTCAATAAAAAGGTGATCAAAACCACGCAGCGAATGATACAAGACAAGGAAGAGTTAAAAAGAGTAGAAATAATCCAAAACCCATTTGAAGAAAAAGAAAAAACAATTGAATTGAATCTGTGGATGAAAAGAGCAATACAGTGAAGTGAATCTCGTGACGAGCAGATGATAGAAAATGGCTGAAGAAACAAGTTTCTTATGAAGTTCAACACGAGAAAGCTGACGAGAAAGGAAGAGACTTGACTCACGAGAGAGGAAGAGGGGAAAACTGAAAATCAGAGTGATGAATATGCTGTTTATTTATAGACTGATGGAGAGGAGTCTGGTGTGGGTTTTGGTTCTTAAAGCTCATGAAAAAAGAAAGAGACAAAGATGGTGAAGCGTGTTTCTCTGTGGATCACCTCGATTTCTAGAAATGAAATTACAAAAAAATAAATAAATGGAAGCTTGTTCTTATTTCCATGGATCGGTGGGCGCCGCACTAAAATCCACCACCCTGCTAGGCCTGTTGTAGTTTCGTGAAATCAAAAGGACAAAAAAAAAAAAGGGAATTTCATGCAAAATAAAAAATAAAAATTATTTTTGATATAAATTTATATTTTATGTTAAAATTTATTTATAAATTTATATTATTTAATTAAATTAAAAAAATTAGCTTCATATGAAATTTAATGTAAAACTTAAATAATATTTTTTAATTCCATAAAATTTAGTAGAATTTTGAATGTAATTGTTCCAATTTTACTTAAGCTCAAATTTTATTTTTTTTATATGAAACTTTTATTATCTTTTAGATTATGTTTATGACAAATTTTAAAATATTTGAGAATTTATTTATAAATCTATAGGTTATTATACTTATAAAATTACATAAAATATATTAAAATGACTAGAAATTCTATTTAATATTAGAATAATGTATTTTAAATTTAATTTGCATTATTTTAATTCAATATAGAATTTGATATTATCTCCTTTTTTAATTATTTAACCTAAGAAAGATATTAGCAATAATTATTATTATAATAATAAATATATATTTCACCTAATTAATAAATATATAAATTATTTGCTCAAAATTATTGTCATCATTATTCATTTTATTAATTAAAGAATATTTTTTAGTAATAAAATTTAGTACAAAAGCAAATATAATAAGGAAACAACTACAAGTACCCCATATATAAAAATGACTACTAATTTCAAGACCACAATAAATTTGTGTTAAGATTATTTATTTGTAGTAGTACGGGATATAAAGTCAATAAATCTCAGTAAATTATAAAATAAGATTTATAATTACATAAATTATTAAAAATAATTTTAAATATAATCTAAATCAAACTATCGTGATTTACTGAAACTATTGAATTTAGAAAATAGTGAAGTAGTTCGGGAATTGAGAATAATATATAATGGAGAATGTTTGAGGTTTGATTTGATAATAGATGAAATTAAAGAAACCTAAAGCAAGGCATGGAATTTGATTCTTGTTGCTTTTGGTGAAAGATGATCTCCAATCCTTTTATTTTATTGCTTAATTTTCTCATAAAATATGCTAATTTTTTTAATAAAAAAAATTTAGTTAAAAAATGATAGAAACAAATTCTTTGAGATGATCTTGAAAAAGAAAAATTAAAACACTAACATTAATTTATTACACATGTTTTTCATTTTTTTCAATAGAATATGTTACATCTATAATTAGTTTATGTGGTCATAATGTTTTTAATTGTAAAAAATAATTGGATTTAATATGTAAAGAAAATAAATAGAATTTTATATGAATTCAAGTTATGAAGATGAAGTCAAACAAATGTATAGATAATAATTATTCAAACTATTCTTATAATATAACGTTTAAAATTATATTTGAAATAAATTTAAAATTGAAATTATATTCGAAGAAATTAGTTATGAGGAAATGTAAATTGTGTATTAGATAACAAAAAATTTAGAGATATATAAAATTTCATATACAATAAAAACAATAAATCTCAACTTTTCTCCTAACAGTTATATAAGTGAAAATAAACTTATTATCTTTTAATTTAAAGTTACACTAACGTGTTAACTTATACGTAAATTTGTTTCATTCTTAAAATCTTTCCCTTCTCATCATTCATTTATTATTTTTAGACAATATAATATACATCAGATTTTTCTTTCTCGCACAAATAAATCATAATATTGAAACTGAAGATTGTATTTAGTGAGTTTAACAATTTATTATTTAAATTACACACAAATTCTTATGCCTAAAAGTAAGTAACAACAATTTTTTTTTTTAAAAGAAAAGTTTTACGAACCAAATGCAAGTTGGATAGTTTCATTAACTATTAGAAGATGATATTGGTAGCCAAATGGTAAAACCAACTTGAGTTTCTTCGTGTTGTTTAATATTTCTTATCGGTATATTTAATAATTAAGTATTTTACAAGATTTTGTGTATAGTAATTTAGATGAAGATTTTTTTTTCTAACTCACAAGTTTTCATCTTTAATTTACTGTCCCCGTAATAAATTTTTTACGAATAACTTTTTCTCTTTATCTCCGATCTAATTTTACATTAAAATATTTAGAAAACAGATATATAATTACTCACTTATAAATAAAAAAATGAGTTTAATAGATTTATTTAGAATCATATCAAATTTAATTATTATTTTATTTTAAAAAAAAAGTAAATACGAAATAGCTTTTTTTCAACATTTTGCGGGAAATAAACATATGTAACAATAACAATATGCATATATACATATATATATATATATATATATTGTAAGCAATTTTCCAATGGGATGAATTTTTTTTTTTTTTTTTAAAGAATTAAAAAGTGGGAAATGGCCCTTAAAAAATTCGAAAGGGTAACTTTTAATCTTTCTGAATAAGCAAAGTGGGAGAGACAAGTTTCGGATGTGTTTCTAAATATTTGGACACAATTAATTGCATGACATTTATTTGAATTTATTTCTATTTTTATTTTTAAATTTAATTATTAATAATTTATGTTTTATATATAAATATTGAACTAATTGTATTCATATTTTTTATTTTTGTAATAATTATTTTGTATTTCTTTTATCATACTATAAATTATTTAGAAAAATAAAATAAAATTAACTTTGAAGCTAAAAATAATATTTTTTTTAAAATAAAATTTATTATAATTGTGATATAAAATTATTATTTTTATTTTTAGAAAACTAAAATTTAAGTAAATTTGTGGCTGGAGATGTTAAATACACCAACGAATTTTTTTTTCTTGATAGAAAAATCAGATACGTTTCTATTCGTTGCCTCATAGACTACTAGCTGGCTTTTGTGATTTGATTTTTGGCTTTTTCTTTAAAATTTAATTCTATGGTCTTGCACATGCACTTTTTTTGTCTTATATATATATATATATATATTATTTTTAAGAAAAATCTCTATTTGTTTAATTTAGTATGTATTTAAAAAATAAAGATGCTTTTGTTTGAAGGAAAATTATAAAAAATTATTTTTTAAATTAAAATTTTAATTTATTATAATTATTTAAACTAATAGAATTTAATATTTTTTAATAGAAATTATAGGGTATTCTTATTTATTAGTTGATATATAATAATAATAATAATAATAATAATAATAATTACAATATTTAATAATTTAAGGTTACGAATTTTTGTTTTTTTTTTTTAAATTTGAATAGTATTTTTGAATGTTACATATAGTTTGATTATAAAGTAACTCATGAGAAGAGTTATTAAGAGAATTATGATATTAATTAACATACCCTAAAGTTTGCTTCTCTTCTTCTCATAAAGACAATTAGTATGATAATATTAACATTGTCATATTAATATTAATATTATGTTATTTTTCATTTAGTTGTTGTACATCATAATTATTTTAGCAAAATATTTATAACAGAATATATAACATTAAAAAACTCTTTTCATCCCGTATTAAACTTGTAGTAAGACAAAGTATGTGGTGATAGAAAAATTAACTTAAAGTACATTTGGTGAGTAAGGATGAACATTTTATGTTTAAATTGAATTAACCAATAAAACTAAACCGACTAAACTAATCTGTAATACTCGGATCCGAAATTTGGTCTGGGATCAATTTTTGTGTTTATAAAAATAATTAAAAATATTATTTTAATTTAATTTAATTTAATTATTTGAGAAAAATAAGTTAGGGACATAATTAAAAGTAATTTTGGAGAAGATTTGTGAAAATTTGAGTTTGGATGGTATTTTTGAAAGAAAAATTAGAAATAATGGAATCAAAATACAAAAATGAGAAATTCGGTCACGTGGGACGACCCAATTAGTAGCCACGGCGAACCAAAATACGCCGTGTGGCAAAACACGCTGACATCAGCGCCATGCAGGAGGCCTTGAGGGCGATCTGCGTGTCCAGTGATCCGATGACCCAAATTCAATCCAATGCACGTGAACGGCTCAGATGCATTTCCTCCTTAGACGCGATCAGATGGATGAAATCAATTGCGATGAACGATCTAAATTTGCCCACGCAATCGACCTAAACAAGCAACGATCGGACGACTATTCTCGTTCCATGTCGACGCGAATGGACAGCCCAAATCGATACGGGATAAGTATAAAAATATCGCGTTGTAAGAGAACCCTAACCTTAGCTGCACCTGCCTTCGCCAGAGAAGGAGACCAACCCCCAGCTGCTGTCTCACGGAGCCATTACCGAGCACCAAAAATGGTAAAATTCTCTCATACCCACCGGAATTCAATTCTGAGTCTCTCTATGATCATATCGGAGCAAAAGAAACGGCAGGTGAGCCGAAAACTGCCGACAAAATCCAACGGAGCTGCCACGTCTGAAATCCTAAAACCCCTCAAATGAATCCCTTTTTGCTTCTCGTTTCACACGATTTTTCGACCATTGTGTTCATCATTTTTTTCTGTACAGGTTAACCGAAGAAGAAAATCCAGCCGCGAAGGAGAACTGGTGAAACCGTCGCACCCGAAGATCTCCCGCCGGTAGGTTCGATTTTTTGTAATTTTTCGATCAACTGAGGCTCCCTAACATATTTTTCTGCAGGGATACATGTAGAATCGATCAAAATCGGTAAAAACCAACTAGGCTGAAGTGAACCATTACCATGGGCGACAGAGCCGACGCCCGAGCACGGCAGCACTACCATGCCAGAACCCTAAAATTGGCTAAAAATGAATTTTCGACATCGATTTGGGATTTTTTGAGTATTGTTAGTTGTGTGACGATAATTTTTTATTTATGCAGGAAAATTCAGAAAATTTGGGACCCTTTAGGAGGCGTAGTAGATAGTGCGGTGTCTCGAAACATCAATTCAGGTAAGGATCCCTTATCCTATTCTCAATTACGGTAAATTGATGATTAATAATTGATAATTATATATTTTGAAAAAATTAAAAAATCTTTAAAATATTACAAATTACTAGTGGAGACAGAACCAGTTAGTTCATATTGTCCTGATTTTCTATATATTGTTTTGTACTGCCCATATTTGCTTACTATTATACTGTGCATGATTGAATTGATGATTTTTATTATTTCCTCGATTATTTGGTTATTTGGTTCGTCCTGCATTGTTTATTCGGTATTCTGATTATTTGATTATTTGGTTACGCTGAACAGTACTGCGTATTTAAATGTCATTTGAATTAATATGTGAATATGAAATGAGATATTGGTCTGCTTTAGTGGTTGTTTGAATTATGAGAATCTAATAATG
>NW_019014641.1:72174-121309 GCF_000150535.2 Carica papaya
ATTTTAATAAAAATAATATTTTTTTTTAAAATTAATTTATTCAAATAAAAAAACACAAAACGACAAATCTACCTGCATAATACTTCACTGGATGGAAATTCCCTCCCATTTGATACACAACAAATAAAATTCTCAACTTTCGCTCTCTGTAATTCCATTGATGCGTTTCCCTTTCTCTTTCTTCTTCGCTCCGAACCCAATCAAAACCGCACTCTTCTTCCCTACTCGCATTCACGCTCTCCGCTTCGACTCGCTTCGATCTCGCTGTATCGACTCGTTGTCACCCCCTCGCACGGCGTCGATTCCAATGGCAGCGGGGATTACCTCTAAGTCGGCATCTTCCATCACCGCCAGTACGGAGGAAGGGACTGCGGGAAGATTATGGATCAAGTTCAGAAGAGAGTCTGTTTTTGCCATGTACTCTCCTTTCTCTCTCTGTTTGGCTTCCGGGACTCTCAGAATCGAGATTTTCCGGCATTATATCGCTCAAGATGTTCATTTCCTTAAGGCCTTTGCTCAAGCGTGAGTTTATGTTCTTTTCTCTCTTCTTCTTGTTTTCTTTTTCTTTTTAGTGTTGTCTTCTGCCTCTTTTTTTCTTGCTTGCTGGGAAGGTGGAAAGAAATTAGGTGCTGAATCAGGACCCGGAGTTATATATGTTTTTATATATTTGAAATTATAGTTTCGAATTGGTTCCTTAGCAAGTGTTGCACCTTAGAATTTCTTAATTTTCTTTGTTTTGTTCAACGGATGATATTTTGGGGGCTTTTCCGAGTTTTCTGTCTATATTTATGGAATTTGGTCGTCCATTTCAAATTATAAGTTCATATTGAATGACATGTTTCTCGGACACGTCTGGGTGCTGATTGAAGTAGAGGTTGACCAACAAATAGTCATGTAGTTTAGATCATACGAGACTCTTCGTGTTGGTGAATCGAGATTGAATCTTATAATCATCTCATCTCAACAAAGGTAGTAGTGGTTAAGGGAGAAACTTCAATGATTTTGATTTTAATTTTAATTTTAATTTTAATTTTTAATTAATTTGGAAAGAAATTAATAATGCATGTACATGTCTCAAGTACTTCCGGATGATTGGATGTGATCTCTAGATTGTTTGAGAAATTAACAACTGAAGAAAGTATGCTCAAGATTGTCTTGGTAATCAAGAATGTCAGATTTTTAGTTTTTCTTTCCTTGCAATCGGGACGGCCAAATTCGTTTTTTTATAGAAAGACGAGTCAGATTAAATTAAACTTGCTATTGGAATATTTTTATTTTATTTTCTTTCCATTATTTCTTCCAGCTTTCCAAGAATACCAATATGAGGATTAGAGTAGATTATTTGGGAAAATTGGGTACTATGTACGAGGTGGTCCGTTATACTTTTAGAAACATAGTAAAAAATACAAGAAGTTACTGGAGAGGTCTATGTAAAAATAGGGGGCTAAACTTACAATTTCATTCTTTTCTGTTTAATTAGGTATGAATTGGCAGAAGACTGTGCTGATGATGATGATGCAAAGCTATCAATCACTGAATTGAGAAAGAATGTGTTGGATGAGTTAAGAATGCACAATTCATTAGCACAGGTATTACAGAAGGACTTATTTTCTTCTATGCCTCAAACATTGTCTAAAATTTTGTCAAACTTGAGGTGAAGGAAAGAAAAAGTTAATGCTTGAATCATATTTACGCTTTACCTAGTAAGTCTATGAACTCGCGCGCAATCAAATGGCTACAGTAGATTTTCCTTGGATGGGCTTCCATCTAAAGATTTTATTATGTCACCAAATATTATAACATATGCATATATAGTTCTTTGGGAGCTTTCTTGATTTTTTTTGTTTGCTTTTCAAAATAACCATTAGAGAAGTCTATCAAGTTTGATACTGATGGGTGTTCCATTGGTTGGTCTTGGCTTTGCTGTGAACTTACCCGCAGGGATTAGGGGTGCACTTCGTTCAACCATTTTAGGTTACTGATGGTAATGGTTTTTACACTAGTTTAGAGTTTTTGATGCCACAGATTGGTCATGTGGAATTCACCACTAGAAGAGGGACTAATTTATATTTACATCGTGTGCTTATGGTCATTAATTCGGTTTTAGGATAAAAGGAAATAAAATTTTGAGATTCTCAGGTTATTGGAGGTTGCTGTCACAATCCGAGAATACAAGGGAAAAGATGAGAATGATAGTAGGGGATCCAAGCAAGTGTCGAGCCAAGGGAATGTGACGTGTCTAGTGATTTAGATTTGACAGAGGATGAATGAAATAAATGGTTCCCAGCTTTAGAAAATGGTTTTTCTTTAGATTCCCATTCTGTTATGTTTGTTTCCTTGCAATTCAAGTAGGGTTTGTCTTAGTTTTTCTGATGTAAGTATAAAAGAAAATTTTAGCCTGATCTTCAGGAAAGGCAATAGTACCAGAATCAAGTCTAACCTAATTCAGCAATTCTTTGTGAGTTTGCAGGATTTCTCCCCCTTATTCTTCTCTCCTCTCTATTTATCTTCTTCTCTCTATTCTCTTATC
Organism: Carica papaya; assembly: GCF_000150535.2. The sequence goes on from NW_019014641.1 coordinate 74,705, forward strand.
CCCTCTATCAATTCTCTTCTACTTTCTTGTTCTCTTTTGCTGGTTCTATGGCTGGAGTACATGTCAAAGCTCTTGACAGTCGCTGGGGTCTGTTATCTTAGAGTGGGAATCTAGAGACTGCAATTATAATGTCTTAAATGCATCTCTTTTATCGTTGTTCTTCTATTTTCCTTTCTGACGATTGATTTTCCTTCTTGATTTAATCTTAAGCTTGTAGATGATGTTTTCTTTCTCATCAGAAAACTAACACTATAATTTAAGATCGATGTGATGCAGCTGCCTATTGAAAATGGTGGTACTTATAAAATTTACTGTTGCATTAAGCTTGTATTCAGACATTTATCATCAACTTTGTTAGGCTGCATCAGGGGTTAAGGGCAACCCCATCTTAACTGTTGTGAATTCTTGTTTCATCTATAATGTCAAGGAGTATATGGAGAACCTGAAATACTATACCTTGATGTGAATTTGTGTTCCAATTTTGAAAACAAATCATGAAAAAGAATTGGGAATGGGAGTGGTGTGTAGGTCTTCAGTGAAATTTTATAACCTTGCACATGCTTTTAGCTGTTTAGGCGTGGAACACTGGCGTGTATCAGTAGTGACTCTCAATGACGAAGCCATACTGTATCCTATACGGAAAGAAGGCAGAATTTAAAATATTGATTAGTTGTTTGGTATTGCTTCTTTGTCTCAACTTTATTTGCTATATTGATTGTAGCTGTTAGTTCGTGCCACTTATTGCTCCATTATGCAACATGCAAGACTTGGGAGTTGATCTTATGAGTCATCAAATTAATTAATTGTCTAGGCTTGGGTGGTATTATCTGATTGTTTTCGTTCGTATCTTTTGACAAAAAGGAGTTTAAGCTGTAAGGGACTGTGAAGAAGTATCAGAAATTATTGGGTGAAAAAAGAGCTTACAAATAGATTGAGTTTGACCTATTAGGCAGTAGAGCATTTATCAAATTAATCAGAGCGAATAAAACTTCTGGAATTTAAATTTTACTTATTTTGTGAATGAAATACTTTGAGAGGATGAGAACAAATAGGCGACTATTGGTAGGAATATATCTTCTCCAGTTAGTTTGAGAAACAATGCGACTTTTCATTTTACAACTTTTGGAGGTTCCTACAGTTCGTAGGATATTTAAAATGCAGATGGTTCAAGTGTTTTCTTATCACACCCAGTGAGGACCAACTGCCGTAGAACCATAGTCTACAATGTTGTTTCTATGAGATGGTTGGTTGACTACTTCATCAAATAGTAAAAGAAAATTTGCTGTCTAAATCAGAATCTAGCTCCTGGATGCTGTCTAACTTCTCATGGTATGGGTGTCTGGATTGTGTAGGAATGGGGTTTGGACCTTTCTAAAGAATACAACATTAACTCTGCAACAGTGAAGTATACTGAATTTTTGTTAGCAACAGCTTCTGGGAAGGTTGAAGGAGTAAAAGCTCCTGGCAAACTTGCTACTCCATTTGAGAAGACTAAAGTTGCAGCTTACATTTTGGCTGCCATGACACCTTGCATGAGGTTATATGCCTTTTTGGGTAAGGAGTTTGAGACATTTCTAGATTCTAATGGAGAGAATAGCCCCTACTAGAAGTGGATTAACAATTACTCTTCTGAAGGCTTTCAGGTACATCTTTTCAGCTGGGATTTTTTCTTTTGAAAAAAAAAAAATGGTCCATCTGATTGTTCTTGGCTTATTGTAAGACTTGGAGGAAATACAATTATGAAAATGAATGGTCTCTAAGTCCTACAGCTCAACTATGTATTGTTTGAATTTAGGCATCAGCTCGGCAAACTGAGGACTTGGTCGATAAACTTAGTGTCTCCTTGACAGGCGAGGAACTAGACATCATTGAAAATCTCTATCACCAAGCTATGAAACTTGAAATAGAATTCTTCTATGCTCAGCCACTTGCTCAACCTACTGTAGTTCCTTTGACTAAAGAGCATAACCCTGCAGAAGACAGGCTTATGCTATTTTCTGATTTTGATTTGACTTGTACTGTTGTTGATTCCTCTGCCGTTTTGGCAGAGATTGCCATAGTAACAGCTCCAAAATCTGATCAGAATCAACCTGAAAACCAAATTTCCCGTATGTCATCAGCTGAGCTGAGGAATACATGGGCTCTCCTTTCTAAGCAGTATACTGAAGAGTATGAAGAGTGCATAAAAAGTATTATGCCTTCTGAGAAAGGTAAAGTAATTTACTACTGCTGCACGGTCTTGTTGCAGTTTTAATAGTTCTGCTCTTTGTTTCAGCTTATTTGAAGTGTTTCAGGGAAGATGGGGATGACATTATAATCTGTTCTGTTTGGTTTTATTTTCGGGTTTTGCAGTCAAGGAATTCAACTATGAGGCTCTACACAAAGCGCTTGAGCAACTTTCAGACTTTGAGAGAAGAGCAAATTCTAGAGTGATTGAGTCTGGGGTGCTCAAGGGTCTAAATCTTGAAGATATTAAACGAACTGGGGAACGCTTGATTCTTCACGATGGCTGTGCTGAGTTCTTTCAGAAGATTGTAAAGAAAGAAAATCTAAATGCAAATTTCCATGTACTTTCATATTGTTGGTGCGGGGATCTCATCAGAGCAGCTTTTTCTTCAGGTATGCTATTTTCTTATCGGATTTATAGAGAAAGAAGTCATAAGATACTATAAAACCAATGAAGTCTTGGCTCAGTGACCAGACATGCAACCGAGAAGGGAGGGTCTTGGCTTGTGTTTCCAACCATTTGTTTTTTTATTGCTTGAATATATAAGGTTTCATTTACTACATGAAAATACTTTTTGATTTTCATTTTCGAAATTTATGTGTTATACATGTTTTTACTAATGAAAGAATGTAAGAGTTGTGTGATTGTAAAATAATTAAGCACGAAATAAAATACTTTTTAAGAAAATACTAAACATAATATCTTGGAAATTTCAAACATTATTGTCATTTCCATAATCATTTTTTCATTGTTAACTGACATTTATATTTTTGTGAATAAAATACTTGTAAGTTCAAAAAAATAAAAATTTGAAAATATTTTCATCATCCAATTGGTCTCTAGAATTTTCATTTATGCAATACAAAAGATTGCAAACAAAAGAACTGAGTTTTACCACGTTAATATACACTTCCATTCAACACAGTTCAATATCATTTAATGTATTTGCTTTATTCTTTTTCTAAAACTTGAACTCATGTAGGTGAATAGAAGGCTTTTACATTGTATGCTATAGTTCTTGGAAGTTTTGCTTCTCTAATGGAAAGAAATTTTTGGTTTTTATATGGAAAAAGAAAAATGTTATAAACAAGACACCAAGAGATGCTACCCATGTGAAGGAAGCATTTAAACATAAGCCAAGTATCGATTAGTTTCTCATATCTCCATTAAGGAGAGGATGGTCTTGAGACAGAATAGATAAGGCTTAGAACCGATATTCCTAATTGAATCAGAAGCAGTGCTAATAGCCGAAAAATTCCTACTTTCCCTTTCCTATATGATCCAAAGAGTTGCCAAAGAAATAGGGAGCTTCTTCCAGAACTTTCCACATTGCAGTGCATTCCTACCCCAAATCATATGAACCACCACTATGCCTTAGCTTATCTGAGAAAAGTTCAGAAGACGTAATGGGAGAATCCCCCAACTCACTAGGCTCCGGAAACCAAAGAAGGGCATGGTTGGGGGATAATTCTCATGAAGATGTGGGGCAGATATTGACCTGAATTCTTCCTCTCCTCCCCAAGTTGTCAATGATTAGGACCCTTCCTCAAGTGAGCCTTTGGGCCAAGATAGTCATTCAGCGAGAAGCTTTACTTTTCTAAATCTACTTCCAAGGGAGTCTAAAAGCAACATGATTATGGGCTAAGGTTTTGGTAGTTCGTGAGGACACACCATTCTTCAAAGGGGATCAGATTAGGAAGTGACTCTTGTTTGCAAGGAACTAATGAGCAGACTATTGAGCTAACGATACTAGATCATCCACCTCCCAGTCATTCGGATGTCAGTAGAGTTGAATGTTCTTAGTTAGAATTTCTAAAACCACTCAAATGATTCATTCGGGCCTTTCTTGTTAGGCTGAATATGTCCAGAGATGGTCTTTGAGGTGTTTTTCACCATACCAAAAACTCTCCCATAACCTTGGAAGACAACTGTTAGAGACTGTAAAGTGAATCAGATCTGCCACAGGGCTCAAACTCTTACTAATCTACCTCCATAACCTAGTGTGATAAGCTCATCCAGTTCTACACATCCTCCAACTTCTTCTAGCAATTGATATTTAGCAGTGACCTCCCACCAAAGATTCTCTTAAGACATGAATTTAGTACTGATATGGAGGCCTATCTAGCCCAGAAAAGATCTAATGCCTAGGAATTGCAGTAGTCCTGTGAACCACAGGCATTTGAACTGCCCTGTTCAGGTTTGAATGCAATGTTTTTCTTAAAAATCATTCTGGTTAGGCCTTTGTATTAGAACATTTTTGATCGGGTCATGCTTGGGTGTTGGTACTATTTAACTGATCCAAACTGAAAGTTGATATGTATATATATTTATTTGAGAATATATGAAACTATAAATTAGTAGCAATATAGTAGATATATTTATTTATAGATGTTTTCATATCAGATATTTTGATTACACGTATTTTTACATAATATATTTGTTGTTTATTTAAGATTTTTATATTCTTATAAAGTTTGAGATAGGCCAAGTGCGGTTTATTTTAAATGCCAGGCGAGGTAGGCCAAGCTGAATACTGATATTTTTTAAACCTAATAGTTTACATTGATTCAAGCATATAAAACTAAAATCAGAGGAAGGGGGAAGCGGACGGAGGGGGAGGAGGAGGATCCTTCACATTGCCATCCCTACTATTAACCTAGTTCTGAGGAGGAAGATGTCCTTGATAATTGCCCAAGTCAACAAAGTGGTTGCTCTTTTGGTCAGTATCTGCTCCATAAGAACCAACATTAATAGAAACCAACCATTTTGCGACTTTGCCAAGGATGAAGGGAAGGGACAAAATAGATCAGGGTATTTGATAGGTACTTTTGGTGCGAGTGAGCCTTCTACCACAGAAAGATAGTTCTTTTCTAGCTTGCCAGCCTCTTCTCCATCTTGCAAATGATAGGGTCCTAGAAACTTTGGTCTTTGAAGTTAGTGCCTGGAATTTGAGCATCTCTTCTACTGTTCATTTACCCAAGGGCACCGACTCCCTTTTTCTCAGTCATAGATCTCTCAGACGGCCTCGGGATGCATCTAAAAACTCATCAAATATGTCTTTTTTGGTTTACAAAAAGCAGTGTGTAATTCGCGTCGTTTAATGAGAAAAGTTATGGTTACTAACTCAGACCTTTTATTATTTGTGGCAAAATTTAGTTCTTGTGTTTATAAAATAGGGCATTATTTGAGATTTGTCTAGTTGTAAAATAATTTCATTAGTCGTGCCAAAAGTTAGTTCTTGTGTTTATGAAAATAGGGCGTTATTTGAGCTTCATCTAGTGTAAAATAGGAGTGGTTTTTTTTTTCCATTTCAGATCAGGTTTCTTTATGTGATAGAAAAGAAAGGTATACTTGCAATTTTCTTCCTGGGATATGAAAGCCTGTATTATTATCCTGCATTTCTGTCGTTGATAGAATGTGTTGATAGGCTGTTTTTTTATTAATCAGGCAGATTTGAACTGGGGAAAGCATTTTGCAGCTCCCTGGCCAGCTGCTCAGTCATTTAGCCAAAATGATACAAACTAGACCCAAATTCGGGAAAATTTGGAACTATTAACAATTGACTCTAAATGCATGACCTCCATTGGGATGGCATGTCTCCTCTGCAACTATGTACGCTTTGTAGGGTATGTTAAGTTACATGGATGCTATCTTGACTTGCTAAAACAAAGCAGCACATAGTTGCATAATCGAGCCATCTGTGGGATGTTGCAGGCTCAATTATTACTTGTAAAACTTAACCTGATGCCTATTTTTAAAAATATTAATTTCATGTTCGGTGTTGTTTCTTTGTCTCAATGCTAGTTCGCCATACGGATTATAGCTGTTAGTTCATGCCATTCGCATGTGATCCATTATGCAACATGAGACTTGTGGTTGATCTTGTGAGTCATCAAAATCATTGATTTTCTAGGCTTGCATGGTACTATTTAATTGTTTTTGCTCGTAATTTTTGGTAGAAAGGAGTTTAAGTTCAACCTATATAAGGCAGGAGAGCATGTATCAAATTAATCAGAATGAGTAGATCTTGTGGAATTTAAAAATTTTACTTATATTGTTTTAAGTTTCAAAGAAGTACTGTTTGACACCGAGATGATTGGCCAAATTACTCTAACTGATAAATGTTCTTTTCAAACAGCATAGATCCGTTTTTTGTTTGCTCAAGTAATATTGTTCATCTATTCATATTTCATTCTATATTTTATTAGTAATCTCTCTTTCTTGCCACATTTCTGAGGAATGGTTTTACACATATTTTTTCTTTCGTCATGAAAGTAGGTTGGTACTCCATTGCTGATCACTTGCCTACTTAAGAATTGATAGCTAAAGGCATGTGGTATTGCCAAAATTTCAATGTCTGATATGTGTAGCTAAAATTGAGAGTTCAAGCAACAGTGCTGTGTATTTTAGCATCGTTGCCAATTCTCTCAATGTTAGGGTTTATTGGCCTTTTAATTCAATACCCTTGTTTATTGGTTTTGAATGGTGATTAGAGATTTTTCAGTAATTATTTACTTGTTTTAAACAGGTTTAGATGGTTTCAATGTACATGCGAATGAGCTGAAGTTTGAAGAATCTATGTCCACGGGTGAAATCATAAAGAAGATGGAATCTCCCATTGACAAGGTTCATGCTTTCGAGGACATTTTAAAGAAGTGCAGTAATGACAGAAAGAACTTGACTGTTTATATTGGAGACTCGGTGGGTGACCTGCTTTGTTTGCTTGAGGCAGATATTGGAATTGTGATTGGATCTAGTTCAAGCCTAAGGAGAGTGGGGAGTCAGTTTGGTGTCTCTTTTGTCCCATTATTTACTGGCTTGGTTAAGCAACAGAAAGAATATGTTGAAGGGAGGTCTAATTGGAAGGGCCTTTCTGGGACTCTTTATACAGCTTCAAGCTGGGCTGAAATACATGCCTTCATAGTTGGTTGGTAGAATCATTTTTAAAGGGAATATAAAGATACAATTTGGTGGCTGATTTTATTAGAGCCACATCTGCTGTTCTCCCCCTTTTGTTATTCTACAGTGTACACAACATCTACCAATACAAAAATGGTATATACATATATATGTATATATATGTATCTCCCTTTTCGTTTACCCCAAATAAAACTGTTACGCTAGCTTATGACATTTCTTTTGTACATCATTTGACAGATATCAAGAAGTTTCTTTCCGGTAACTATGCTAGTGGGAATTCTACCCGAGCACATCCAGATTGATATGCGAGGTGAAATATTTAGATACATGTCTAAACGGTCTTTACTTTTCCGATATTTTGTTGGGATACGAATTTGGAAAACATAGCATGTTGATTTTCAGTTAAAACTTAAACTGGATTTTCTGGTGCCTGAGTAAGTTAATGCTGGCTGTTCTTTCATTCTTCAGCACCTTTTCACTGCAAGGGGGGGATTAGTCCTTGTTTGGTGATTGAAAATTTCTTAATAATAAATTATGTACAATATCTGTTGTGTACTGAATTGATTGTGGGAGAGAGAATATGTGCTTTTGAAGATAGATGGATCCAAATAAGAATCTGTAAGACATGCATTTTTATCTCAAAATACCTCAGTAATGTAAGTATTGTTTTTACATCTTTTTACTGATTATGATCCATAAAGAGTGCATGGATTGTTATTATGGTAATTAAATTTGAGGAATATATAAGTTTTAAGTTAATATAAAATATACAATTATTAGAATATATTATAGTATAAAATATAAAAGTACTGTCATTTACATGAACTCAAAATTTTATTAAGAAATAGAAAAGGCATGTCAACTGTCAAGCAACCAGACAAACTACATATTTCTTTTCTTTTCTTTTTTCTTGCCAGCCAAACACTGCCATGTGGACTGTACGGACGAGTAGGCTAACCTAAGTGGTCCTAACAAAATCACGGATCTCACAGAAAGTTCTTTTGAAGAGTCAAATGTGTAAGTAAAGTAATCATCATTCTTTCAAGTCTTAGTGGATTCCATAGAGAGAGATATATATATATATATATGTATGTATATATGTATTAGTCATATTGGATTATATTATCATATCCAGAAGAATCTAATTAAGTTAGTTCACTTTAGATTAAAAATAATAATAAAAAAAGGTGCGCTCTCATCTTAGTTTGAAATCAAAGTTTTAAATACATCAAGTTGATTAATATGAAAGAACGTATTTGAATTTTTTTTTTCTTTTTTTGGAATAGGAATAAATTCTAATGTCCAAATATTAGTTTAGCAATATTTTATTATTATTATTAAAATTGCAAAAAATATTTTTATAATTAAAATAAAACAATTTAAATTATTTATTTATTTATTTTATTGCTTTCAAATAGTTTCAAGGGGAACATCATACTACGTCCACTTCAACCACTATGTAATTAATTAATTTCTTTTCATGCTCTCTCATCCATCCTAATCTTAATTGTTGAAGTATTAAATCATATATATATATATATATATTTAATTTTAACTTGTTTGGGTTTAAATATTTTACGTGTATTTAGACAATTACAAGTTGTTTAAAAGAAATAGTTAGATTTAAATATAATGGAAAAAAAAAATTAAATTATCGAACACTAAATTATTATAAATTAAATTTTAAATGTTTGAATTTTAATCAAGCCATATCACAATATGTACCTAAAAATAGAATTTTTCCTTAATTTAATTGAGAATTGGTTCTTCAATTAGATGCATAATCAAGAATTATGAAATAAGCTTTTTTAGGTATTAAAAAAATTGATAAAATTCAAAGGGCATTTCAACATGAACACCAAATATTATAATTCTTAATCAAGTAAAAACAAAATAGCTTCGTCCTAAAATATTAATTTTATTAGATAATGAAATGGGTTAGATATGGAGGAGAGAGTAATTTAAGATTAATCCAAAAGAATATCTAATTATACATATATACGCATATATATAGTATTTGATAGTGTTAGGTGTCAAAAATCATCATGTTTGGTGCAAGTCTATCGAGATGAGCCAATTTCAAATTCTAATAGTGTCTTTATATATATATATAGTTTTTTCTTAAAGAGTTTATGGGTATTTGTCAACATGGTTTTTTGGGCATAATCATTGAATCTAATTAAATATTTAATTTAAATTGTAATTATTGGAGAATATGTTGGTATAGTTTAATCAAAACAATAATTCTAAACAATTATTTAAGAAGAATTAGTTTAAAGTTTATGGTAAGATCTTTGGAATTAAATAGTGAAAATTGGTTATTAGTAATTCTAATATTAATATTTGGTTTTTTTTTTTATGAATATGAACTTTAATATGAATGTAATCTAAATCCAAACTCGTATTAAAATTAAGACGAATTTAATTTTTAAAATTTATTTTAAATTATATTAAATTTACGAATTATTTGTTCGTATTTGTAATCCTGCGTAAAATATTTCTATAAATATTTTTTTTATTTTATTTTATTTTTTAACTTCATCAAGTGAGTTAAAATGCCTCATCACAAATTTATTTTTTGTTCTTATTTTAACATTATATATATATATATATTTTTATTATATACCTTTTTTGAAAAATAAAAAAAGCAATAATTTTATTAATTAGTGTTAAAACTTTTAAGTGACCGACCATGTTTGAAATTGTTGTTAAATAAACTTTATTTATATGTTTAGTGTCATACATACACTATATCTCCTTTTAAAAATGTTAGTTGTAAGTGCTTTGAACTGTTTTATGACCATAAATATTATATATATTTAATAATATTATCCATATAGATAATAAAATATTACAAAAATTTAATATTAAATAAATCATGTTCTTCCATTTCTAAATTAATAAAGATAAAAACGAAATTAAATTCAATTTATAAAAGATTTTATATTGAAAATAATAAAAAATTATCCTGTAAATGAAATTTTATATTCAATTCATTAAAAATTGAATATAAAAAATTAAATAAACACCAAATTTTATATTGGTTAAATATAAAATATATATCAACGCTTGTGTTCACCACGGTGGCAATACACATTCTATATATATATATATATATTGATATACTTGTGTCCACCACAGTGGCAATACACATTCTATGTATGTATATATGTATGTATATGTTCACTTTTGGGAGAAAATTTTTGGATGTTTGCAGCGGTTACTTATGAATCCATTTTCTTTCACCGTGGCATACATGGTAATAACCCTATAAATTTAGCCGGGTGAATCGTAAGCATTTTTATATATTAGTATGTATATGTGAATATATAAATATATATATATATATATATATATAGAGAGAGAGAGAGAGAGAACGCGTGTACATTGAACCCACAAGAAAGAACTAACATGACCTAATTATGTTTCACTTTGATTTTTGCTCACATATATATATATATATATGTATATATATATATGTACGTATTATACCCCACAATGCAGATTCCAACTCTTAATATATATACATATAAAAAGAGATTCTTTACTTACTCATTGAGGTATTGCCTTTATTTTAAATATCTTTTTCTAATCCTACACCAACTATAATATATATATATATATATATTAATCTAAACATCATAATTAATCACCATTTATATATATGTATGAAATACTAGTCACCCCAATTCTCACACAAATTTTTTTTCTATACTCTTTTATATTCTTTAAAAAATTATTCACCTACACACATGGCCCACATATTATATATATATATATATATTGAAATACATCATGTGTAAATTTCCAAAACATTCCATGTAATTATATATATTTATATATCAAACAAGTCCAAGAGTATTTCACACACATCTTCTTGACCTAGCTCTGACAAGAACTTATTTCCCATTTCATAGTTTTCATTCTATTCTCTGAATTTATTCTCAGAGCTGAGAGAAACATGGCAGTTCTAAAGCTATTCAGAGGAAGATTTCATGGCGGCCTACGGTCTAACTCCACGCTGAGAGGTAGGTTTGAGCCATGGCCTGAAGAAAAATTGCAGCAAAGAAGCTGATGATGATGAAGAAGATGATGAGTTGGCGTTTGTGCGTTCTTTTTGTTTGTCGATCGAGGAAATGCTAATGACCTCTAGGCAAGTCTGATGCTTGGCTTATTATTAATTTCATCTTTCCCACATATATCTATATATATATATATATATATGTACCTACTTTTTGCCGGTCGTTTTCGCTTTCAGAGATTTTCTTGTTTGGTTGCCGAGAAAATGAAGGAAAGTTATGCTGTGAAATAAAAATTAAGATATGGAACATTAATTCTTGATTTCCATGTAGTTTGATTTCTCTTATTTGATGCCATTTGGATGACCAAACAAGTTTTTTCTTTTGGGTGCGAGCTTAATTTGTATATGACACAGCTTTTTCTAAGTCTGTGTCTATATATATATAAACACACACATATATATATATATATATATCTACGACTGCTTTCTTGCATGCATTGACTTGATCTTGGTAAATACTAATTAACTTTCTCGGAAAATATTCAAGACAGGAATTGCAAGGTAGCTAGCTGCTTCATGTACTTTTTGCTCAATATATATATGCTTGTGTGTGTGTATATATATATATGTGTGTGTGTTTTAATGTTAGTCCAGAAAATTTAGATTAAGCAAAGCTCTAAAATAGTTTGTACTGTAGAATCTTAAAAAAGATCTATAATATTCTAGCTAGTAAATTTCATAAAGGAAATTGAAGTGTATATATATATATATATATATATATATAACACTATCATCAGTACAAATGATTTTTTTTAAGGAACTCATGGTCAGCAAATAATTGGTCCAATGTTGGAAGAAATTCAAGAAATATCTAGAGGTTTTTAAAGTTCTGTATACATATGTATGTACATATATATGTAAATCAATTCTTCACATGTCTGGAGATGAATCACTTGTATTGACAAAACTTTCATGCTTCAAATATATACATACACACAAACATGTGTACATATATGTGTATACATGTATGTGGGTGGACAAACTTAACGAATGTACCAGGCACACTCATTTTTAGCAAATTAATTAGTGATGCTTAATTAAAATTAGAAATTAATTAACGGAATGTTTAAATTGAAGACTGATATATATATATATATCCTCGAACACACACAGGTACATACACAAAGACATACACTTATATATATATATATGTATGTATATATCCCTTGAAACAGAAAGATTACATATGTGTGTATGTATATATATATAATGCACATGTCCCTCACCATGTGGAATTTATTCTTTGCAACTTTTATCAAGGTATAAAAAGCCAAAACATAAATAATTGGTAGTTCTGATCAGCCAAATTAATTCAGGATAAGGATGATGAATCACTATATATATACATATATATATATATATATTGAAATTAATTATTCACTATTTATAAAAGTCTCTTTTTTAAATAAAAAAGTAAAAGTTAATGAATTAGCAATTGTTAAAAGTGGATTAATTGTTAATTAATTCATCAATTAACAATTTTCTATTGGTTAATGACTCATCATTATGGACACAATTATAAATATATATATATATATATATATACATATAAAGATGGTGGGTTAGTTCATAACTAACAGATCACTACTGGAGAAAATTTTCTCAGATGCCAAACAGATACAAGCAAATTAAAATGAGATTTATCAAATCAGAGATCTTTACCTTTTTGTTGGATGGCCATGTAGGGTTTTGACTTTGTGAGTTTGTAGTGTTGGATTGTCTGGCTAGTCCCACATATACATATATTCATCTTCTTTGTCCATATACGATAAAGTTGATGTTGCTTATCATATTTTATTATATATATATATATATTATATAATTAATGAATTACCGAAATATTTTGAATACATTATTATCATTTATTTCAAATTTCTATCTATCTATCTTTAATATTTATCTTTTCCATTTGATATTTTCGCTCTATCTTTCTCAAATTCTTCTAATTCTTTCTCTCCGTGTTCTCTCTTTTTATTTCAAACCCGAATACCTAATTTTTTAAATCAGAACTATATACTCGGGTCATGACATAGAATTATTATTTTTTATAATAAACATACTTGTTTAAATTAATTATTGTTTCATGTGTTATTAGGATCAATCTTCAGTTTACAAATTATAACAATTTATGTTGCAGTTAGTTTTAAGGCTCTGTTTTGGTTTAATTAGTTCTCATTATATTATATATATATATATATATATATGCATAGAAAGGAAGAATGATAAAGTGTGGTGATTAGTTTGAATTAATTATGGTCCAGCACTAGCCAAAAGACATGGTTGGAGTAGAGGGTTATGATAATTATGATGAGAAGCAATCGTATATTATATGGTTTTGATTTGAAAGGGGGACCCAATTCATATTGTCTTCTTATAATTTTCATGGATTTTGTCAAAGATATGTTTTGATTTGTTTTGTTTTTCACCCTCATCAACCTACCTTATGCCACACTTGTAAGTTTTTCTTTTTTCAAAATTAAAAAAGTTTATATCTGTTTTCTTAATTTATTATTTCATACTTTATTTAAGAGAATATGTAACATCCCAGTGTTTTTTTTTTCTCTTCAACAGCGTTATCTCAATTATATTAGCATACAGAATACCCATATCTCATTTCAAATCAATCGTACACATAAAAGAAATAGTGAAACCAATTATTCAGTTTTTAAAATAAATTCTCAACTATACACGCATCAATATAATAGCTTAAGAACTTCATAAATCCTTGTTTTTACACATAATTTACATTGCTACCAAACACGTAATTATTCCGTTTTACTAGACGTAAACTCTGGTTCGTTTTCTCTATAGGTTGGGTTCGGAACCCCGCAACTCCGATCCAATCTCCGATCCTACTTCATCTGTGATTGATAGGGAATGAGTATATACAAATTAGTACAGTAAATTTAAATCACAAATATAGCATGGAAACCCAATTAAAAGCCAATTCTTCTATGTTTTCCCTTCCTGTTACATTGGTCATGCTTTCTTTTCTACCTATAACCCCCACTACCAGTCATCTAACTCTATTGTAACTACAACATCTCCTTGATGATAAATTGTTAATTATACTAGGTACAGTGTAACGGCCCCGAAAATTTAAAATGAAATGTATATTAAAAAAATATCAAATGCGGAAGCGAAGTCAAAAATTCGATTAACATCTCTTACACTAAAACCAAAAACGTGCTTACAAAATATAAAAGATCAAACTACCTAAAGGAGAAACTTGAAAGTAAAAGCTACGAATATGACTATGGAGTCTTTAGGCGTCCCCTTCGTCGTCCTCCTGCGGAACCGGCTCGGGAACAATGTCTTCCTGATCTGAAATGATTAAATAAGGAATGAGCTTGTAACGACCCCGGAAATGTGAAAATGAAATGAGTATTTAAACACATAAAATGCGGAAGCGAGATCAAAATTTCAGTTAACATCCCTTACACGAAAACCAAAAACGTACTTAAAATATAAAAGATTAAACTAACTAAAAGAGAAACTCGAAAATAAAACTATGAGTATGACTACAGAGTCTCTAGGCATCCCCTTCGTCGTCCTCCTGCGGAACGGGCTCGGGAACCATGTCTTCCTGATCTGAAATGGTTAAATAAGGAGTGAGCTACACTAGCCCAGTAAGAACATCACGATATCTCACCGTCACGGAGGTAAATGTGGGTAGAAAAACACAAAAGACCAATGGAGCATGATTTACAACAAATCCTTTTATTTATGATAAAATCTTTACCATCCACTTATCTCGGTGGAATTCATGAAACAATATAAGAAAATAATAACATTATCACAATCATGGAATAATATAAGCTGTAAAACATAGCACTTATCACGCCTTTTGTAATTCAATCATTATACAACATATCCTTTTTTCATTTACCAGCCTACTAGTATCCATGGGGGTCCATAGGGGTCCCGCTATCCGTTAACCTTTAACATTCATAATCAGTTTCTAGGGCCGTCCCCATACCCCGTCCTGTATGGGCGCCAAAATCATAAACCTCAATACCCCGTCCGGTATGAGGGTGAAACGAGCCGTCCCCATACCCCGTCTAGTATGGGCGCCAAAACCATAAACCTCAATACCCCGTCCGGTATGAGGGTGAAACGGGCCGTCCCCATACCCCGTCCGGTATGGGCGCCAAAACCATAAGATCTCCATACCCCGTCCGGCATGTGAGACCACAATCCCGGTAGGGTTCCCTACGGACCCGGTCCGTCCACCATCTCCCAGGATATCCAGTCAGGCTGACCCCATCATACAATTATCAGTTTACACAATCTTTCATTTTCCTTTTCCTCAATAAGCATCATCAATTCACATTTAAACATGCAAATCGTAATTCATACCAAACAGACAACATACAGTATCAATTCTTCAGTCTTTCAACCCATAATTAATAAAACAGTAATATATGCACTCGAAACTATAAAATGAACACATCAAACCTCATAATGCATTTAAAGCTGTAAAACAGGCCAAATAACAGTAAATCATCAATCACACTAGACTCGGGCTCTATTAGCAACCTTAAACAATTTCACACATGCGTTAATTCAAGAAATACCGTTTTATTATTTTGAACTTTAATACCGTGATAGGAAATAGGGTGAGGGATTCTTACTTGTTTTCGGGATCTGAATACGATTCAAAGTGCGCCTACAGGCCGTCCCTAATTTTCCCTGAATTTTTTTCGGGGAACTGAAACACACTAACGGTACCTGCACGTATTCCAAAAAATCTCAAATTAGGCTCAGGGCCCCTTTTTGGCCAATATCGCAACTCCGGCACGGCGGCTCCGCCGTGCTCCGGCGACGGCGCCGCCGCGTATTCTGGCCGTTTGGCCGGGATTTTGGCTTCGATTTGGCCACAGGAGGAATCAGCGTGGAAAAACGAGTCGGGGGTATGAAATTTACCTCGATCGGCGGTCGGAAATTTCCCCGGTGCGGCGGCGGGTGGCGGCGAGCGGCAGGCGGCTAGGGTTTGTGGTCTGGTGTGGGGCTTCTATTTATAACCCCTTGCCTTTTGATCTCAGCCGTTCATTTTGTTTTAATCTGGGCCGTTCGTTTTTGATTGAATCTGGGCCGTCCGATCGCGCGATTGATCTGGGCCGTCCGATCGCGCCCACGCAGATCGCCAACGTGGCCCGTTCCGGAGCGACGTGGTCTTGCCATGTGGCAGGCCCCGGTTGGCCAGGACTGCTGACCAGGCCTGCTGACGTGGCTGCCGACGTGGCTTTTTTTTTTTTTTCTCGGTCCGGGCGCTACAGAGCTACACTAGCCCAGTAAAGACATCACGATATCTCACCGTCACGGAGGTAAAGGTGGGTAAAAAACACAAAAAGACCAATGGAGCATAATTTACAACAAATTCTTTTATCAATAATAAATCCTTCACCATCCACTTACCTCGGAGAAATTCATAAAACAGTATACGAAAGCAATAACATTATCATCATCATGAAATCATATATAAACTGTATAACATAATACTTATCAAGCCTTTTGTAATTCAATCGTTACACAACATATTTTCCTCATTTACCAGCCCACTAGTATCCATGGGGATCCATAGGGGTCCCGCTACCCGTTAACCCTTAACACTTGAAATCAGATTGCAGGGCCGTCCCCATACCCCGTCCGGTATAGGCGCCAAAACTATAAACCTCATTACCCCGTCCGGTATGAGGGTGAAACGGGCCGTCCCCATACCCCGTCCGGTATGGGCGCCAAAACACATAAGATCTCCATACCCCGTCCGGTATGGGAGACCACAATCCCGGTAGGGTTCCCTACGGACCCGGTCCGTCCACCATCTCCCAGGATATCTAGTCAGGCTGACCCCATTATACAATTACCCATTTACATAATCTTTCATTCTCTTTTTCCTCAGTCAGCAATATTAATCCACATACAAACAAGCAAAACGGTAATTTATGCCAAACAGACAACATACAGCATCAATATCCCAGTCATTCAATTCATAATCAATAAAACAGTAAAATATGCAAACGAAACTATAAAATAAAAACATCAAACCTCATACTGCATTTTAAACTGTAAAATAGGCCAAATAACAGTTAACCGACAAACACACTAGACTCGGGCTCCATTAGCAACCCTAAGCAATTTCACACATTCGTTGATTCAAGAAATACCGTTTTATCATTGTTGAACTTTAATACCGTGATAGGAAATAGGGTGAGGGGTCCTTACTCGTTTCGGGGTCCGAACACGGCTTCATAGTGCGCCTACAGGCTGTCCCTAATTTTCTCTGAATTTTTCCCGGGAAACTGAAACGCACTACTGGTACCGGCGGCGGTGCTCTCGGGTGCGGCGACTCTCCGGTGAGGTTCGTGTTTTGGTGATTCGGCTCCGATCAACTGTGCGATGAAGGTTGGGTCTCGGTGATGATAAACTGCAATGTATATGATTGCCGCTCGGAAATTAAAATCAGCAGAGAGAGGGCTTCTTCTGTGACAGAGATGGCCTGAGCTGCTTGGAGTCGCGCTGAAGAAAATACAAAGATGGGTGATATTTGTGCTTATGTCAAATAGTAGAGGCCAATAATTGGTTCTGCGAGTAGAAGGAAAATAAAGAATGAGAAGAACAATTTGAGGGGATTTTTTTTTTTTTTTGAGTATTTTGCGAAGAATTTATGGAGAAGATGAACTCTCTCTTCTCGGCCTCCTCCCTCTCTCTACGCCCCTTTGCCCTCAGGGATTCCTCCTTTCTCTGTTTCGAGTTTCGTTCTTTATAGTGGAGCGAAGCTGTTTAGATCAGTATCCCCGCACTGAAGATTCTCCAAAAATCACGAAAACCCATCTCTCCCGCTCGCGACGTGCACGTCTTTGCTTCCTTCTTCTTCTCCCGTTCCCTGCGCCACCACGCTGCTTCTCTTTTTTTTTTAAGCTAAATAAATAATTAATGAGGAAATTACAAGGATGCCCACGTTTGGGCGTTACAGGTAGTGGAATCGGAGATGGGTAAAAGAAATCGGTCAAAGTCTAGACGAGAGCAGCATTTTTAGCCATGTCAAGGCGACCCAGAAAGGCGATCTCCGCTATAACCACAAGCGCGACCAGAATAGGCAACAGATTGGACCATTTCCTCTTGGGAGCTGACGGGGAAGACGAAGAAGAAGATACATCAGATAGGGGCAATCCTTCGTTGGTCGCTCCTGTTCTTGGTCCTCTTAAATTTGATAAAACACCCATCAATGGAATTATAAACCAGTGGACTTCTCTTTCTGCGTTCTCTTCTCTCTCGTGCGCGCTGATTCTTCTGAGAAACAAAGAAAGAGAGACCCAGAGAAAGAAACTAACCTCTGTGGGAGCATCGACGGACTTCTCTTTAGTAAGCCAACGAGCTTTCAAAGTGTAAGGGCAAAAAGTTTTCTTTTTCTTTTTTTTTTTTTTTTTTTTTTGCTAAATAAATAATTAATGAGGAAATTACAAAGATGCCCACGTTTGGGCGTTACATGCAGTCATCCCATGACACCATCCCCTAGGCCTTGACCCGGCCACTCACTCACATTGTTACCTCCATCCGTCACCAATATCGGCGACCTTTTTTTTTTCCACCACTCGACCCCTAGCTGCCACCCACACACACACACCGTTACTGTTTTCTTTCATCACCAACATCGGCAACTGATCTCGTTACCAATCTGGCAACCCCCAGGCATCACCAATATCTACAATCTACTTACCTTTTTTAAATGACGACAACCAATATTGGAGTCCCAACCTCGACCACCACTAATGCAACCTCACCTCGTCCCTACTCAATATGCCACACATAAATGCATACCACACGCCAGTCATTCCAACTTCAGTTATTGCCAAACAACCAACATTTCCATGCAGTTTTCAAATTTACAAGCATACTTACATAATATACACCAATACACACCCACACAAATACACATACACACAAATATACACCCACACAAATACACACACACACAAGCCGTACACGCACACGCTCACTATACCCTAACCTTCATCCCAATCCCCTTTCTCTTCCACTCACTTCACCCCTCACCACACCTGCCACTGCCACTCTTTCCAACCATTCTAGCTCTCAGTCCCTCCCTTCACTCCTCTCTGTGTTTTTTTTGGGCTCACAACCCTCTTCTCTCTATCATTATCACCTATTCTCTGTGCCCTACCCGACTATCCACAGCCGTTCTCCCTTCCTGTCTCTCTCTCTTTCTTGGCATTCTGCCTCCCATTCTCCCGTACGTATTCTGTTTCTCCTGACTCACCCTTTCCGTACTAGTTCACCTCTTCTCCCCACGGATTCCCTTACACCTATTCATTCATTGTCCTCCTCCCATTTTCTCGTAATCGAAATCCTTCCTTCACTCTATTGTTCCTTCCGTCCTCTACTTCATTTTCTAGTTCCTTATACTGTCTCGACAACACCTTTCCGTACCTATTGACCTCTCCTCCCACGACTTCCTCTACTTCTCTTCACTCACAACCCCAACCAAACCATTCTGCCACTTATCGTCTCTCTCCCCTTTCCTATTCCATCAATCACCTATTTCCTATTTCCATTTCCTTTACTGTCTATACATTATTTCAAAATTTGCAGAAATAAATTCACATTTCACTATCATCTTATATTCGAAATTTAAATTCACCATACCTTCGGTCTCAATCATTTTTCGCACCTCTGTAGCTCACACCGTCGCCTTACTCATTCTCCTGGTCTCTCTTCTTGTTCCTTCCCTCTCCGAATTCTCTCTCTCTCTCGAATCTTCTATCACCAGCCTCCTCATTCCCTTTCCCGTTCTCTCCTTTTCTTTCCTCCTCTGTTTTCTCTATTTTTTTTTCTTTTTCTTCCTCCTATTTATACTCTACCTACCACTCATCCTGGTTATCCATCTCATTCCCCCATCTACACTCATCTTAGCCGTCCATTCCCTCTCACAAGCCACACCTATCCTAGCCGTCCATTTCATCTCCCAAACAACACCGTTCACTCCTCTCCCTCTCCCATATATATATAAATATATTTTTTTTCACCAAAATCTCAGTTACTATAGAATATAACTATCACAATTTTTTTTTAATCCATAAATATAATAATTTTTGTGAGATTTCGATTAATTTTATCATTACAATTTTATTAATATATTAATAAATTAAAATTTTGATTTTATTAAATGAAATGTTAAGTGTAAAACATACTCATAATATAACGAGTTACATATTTTTAGAAAAATTTAAACTTATGACTTTTAAATAGAATACAAAAATCGTAATAATAATACCAAACTTTTAAATTCACATCAAAATATTTAAATGATTTAAAATATAAAAATTAATTATTAATGTTTTAAATTTTGTATTCTAAAGATTCAGATATCTGTTTATAAAAAGTTAATCAATTATGTATTAATTTAGAGCGTTAAAATAATGCTAAAATTTGATTGGATTCAATAACTATATGATGATTTTATGATCTATGACATGAAACATTTGATTGGTGAAAATCAAAATTTTAAGTCAATTTCCTTTTTTTTTTAAGAAAAAAAAAATTTATTAGGTCAATCTAGAGTTACATCACTTGCCATTAACAATTTAAGTTCTTAAATAGTTTGATTTTAGGGGTGTAAGTCAACTTTACATATAAGCCCTTTTTTAAGGGTTCTATTTATTAATGCCTTCCTGGAGGCCAATTGGGTTGGTTTTTTCTTCTTATCATTGCAAAACTCCAAAAAAGGATTTGGATTTTACTAACATACTTTCATACATACATTCATATATATATATATATATATGTATATATAATTCCACACATGTTTTGTGAAGGTCAAAAACAAAAGAGCAATCTTTTATGCAGCAGATCTCAATTAATGAAATTCTGAATGGGAACACCATTACCCCACTAATTAGATATAAAACCAAAAGGATTTCGATCACCAAAAAATGTCTTTTAAAATTAAATACAGTAGAAATGATTTCAATTACATCATATCTCCAAACAAAATCATATCTCCTAGGCAATTATCAGTTACCATATTTCGATAATTCCGAAAAGTCTCTGAGGCAAGAAAGATACTTTTGCATAAAAATCAAACCTCTAACATCACATAACATGAACAAAAACTCGGAATCCATTAGAGATGCCGAGGTGAATAATCAGGACTGACATTCAACTGCAACTTCTTTAACTTTTTGTGGTAACTTTACTGCTTGAAACACCACTAAATCGGCAATCTATAAAATTAACACTAATCACAGAGTTAAAGATCTTAATTCAGTAAATGAAGTTATCTTTTTTATTTTTCTTTCCATCGGTTTTCTAGGGATAGATCAAATCATTTGGCTGATAGAATCCGCAGGTACCAAAATGTTGGTGAGGCGAGTAGAGGTAAGAAACCCTGCATGAGATGGAATGCTCCATAATGTATTTATCTTTGAGGAGCTATCCATCTGCAGGAACAGATGCAAAAAACTTATTTTTCCACCCATCATCAGTTGATAAATCAATATCTCATGCACTGAGAGTGTTGGTTCCCTTCATGGTCTTCATGCGTAACCTCTCCATGAATGCTGGATTGGCTCTGAGTCTATCCTTGACATAGGAAACTCGGGCATCTTCTGCTAGTTTGTTTGCTTTGCCAGCTTCTTCAATGAGGGCAAAGAGAGTTCGGAGGCAGTCTTTTCTGTTCTCCTCTCGATGTTCAAACCTAAAAATGGGGGAAAACAAATTTGCTATCAGAATCCTGCTGCACAGGGCAATAGTAAGACATGGTCAAACCATAATAGGAACAGAAATAAAATGACTGCTATGAGGTTTAGAATCATTATAAGAAACCACATGTCCACACCATCAAGGTCCCTGCCCCCAGGCCCCAACAAATATCAACAGAAAAGACAGAAAAAGAAAATCAATTTGTCAAGGTAATATTTAGATAACATTGCATTCTTGGAGCATGCTCTGCCCATAACACATATATCAAAAAGAAAAAGTTGCATATAGAGGCTGCCAATTTCTATATTACCTACGATACTGTATCTCGCAAAGAAAAGAACAATTCTGTGATAATCTGATGATCTAGAACATAAGGGAGCAAAAATAACATGTAAAAAAAAAAGAATCCTCCTTTCAATCTCAGTTGATAACTTGTCCACTGCTCATAACTAAAATTCACAGTTTAAAGAAACCCTTTCCCTGCTCCTTCATTTTGTAGTTCAAAGACAACTGGTGATAATATATTTCAACAAATGATGGTATGTTTCAACTGCAATAATTGCTGATATTTCAAAGAACAACAGCACAAAGATATGTAACAAATTACGATTTGACTAAAAATGTAATGCACTTGAGAGTTGACCTTACCTCTCACTGGTTATTGTAAGCTCATCTTTCCCAGGATGATATCTTTTTCCAACCAGTTCCGTCAGCCGGCAAAATTGGTGTTTTGAAAGCCCAAGCTCTTTCACGGTAACAGACATTTTTACTTTTCTGTTTTTAGGATGCCATGCATCACCACCAGGAGCAAAGACTACCCGTGTTTGCCACCTAAGGATTGGTCCCTCACCTGGTGGATCATCCAAATCTTTTTTCTTGTCTGGCACAACTGTTTCGTCAAACTGTGGGGGGCTCTGTACTTCCATCATCTTCCCGTATTCCATTACCATCTCATCCTCAAAGTCCTTGAACTTTTCATAAGCTTCTTTAGGTTCAAGTTCCCCCCTTTCACACATATCCCCTAGCTCATTGAACTTTTCTTCCACTTTTCTCTTCATGTCATCTGACAACAGAGATTAATGTTAAAAAACACTGCAAGCAATGCAGTATAAATTGAATTACAGCAGGTCATCAATGTTCATAGTGGCCACAAAATATGTACCCTCGCAAACAACCAAGCTTACATCCAGCAGCTAATCGCTTACAAAAGAATACTATATAGATCACATGAACAATCTACAGAGATCAAACATGTAGCAGAGTCAGATCTCATCAAGTGCAATAATACCAATACAATATAACAATACCAAATGAAAAACAGAATTCAACATTCAGAAAAAATCAACAACTCTGAGAGAAAAATGCATGAAGCAGAAAGAAATATGTTTGTTTATCAAACAATTTGGTACAGACAATGTTGAATTTATCAAAGACATAACTCAGAGACACTATGGAATATAGAAGGAGAGGTTCTAAGTAAGAACATAGAAGAAGCATGAACGTCTTCATAGCATTTGGCAACAATATCAGATCCAAGAACCGCAAGGAAACAACAATGTCATCAAACATTAAAGTTGTGGATCTTTACAAAATATTAACAGTGATGATAAATTAGTTACGCCCTGGGCAGAAATGAATAGCACACGCAAATAGTAAATAAAACCACAATAACCAAATTAAGTCAAATGTAACTAAAGGTCTACCTGGTAGGAGCTTTTCCCAGCTAAGCATGTCTTCTAAAATCTCCTCGCATTCCCTAGTATCCTTCAGATACCCATGCTGTGTGGCCTCCCTAATCATGTCATCCCATTTCTGTGCATCCATATTAAAGAACTCATCTTTTGCCATTTTCTTCATCACATATTCCCTGGCATTATACAAATTATCAAGCTCCTCATCAGTCGAATACAACTCCTCAAAATCTGATTCAAAGTTTTTGTCGTCTTCCTCCTCAACAGTATCCCATGGTCTCATGCGGCATTCCTCCATCAACTCATCGTCTGTATCTCCATGCTTCTCTGTCAATTTTCTCTGTAAAATTGCTTCAAGAATTGACGGCAGTACCTCTTCCTCCCCTTTGAAATACTTCTCTATTCGCGAATTCAACTCTGAGACCCACAACTAACAAGGTAAATCATAATTTCGTAACTAAAAGAGTAAAAATAACCAAAATTAGAATAAATTTTTTAACTTCTAGGAAATAAAGGGCGGACTTTATATTTTAAAAAAAAAAGGGCAGACTTTAGTGGAGATCAGAGTTTCACAACTTTATAAATTCCTCCAAACAAAATATATATATATATATATATCTCGTCGTCCTACAAAGATTTTACATGTCAATTTGCAAACCATAAAGATCCAAAAACCTCATTAACCGACCTCTTCCCTGTAATAATTGAAGAATCAATATCACGCTGTTTTGAACACCTTTGAAATACAGAGAAAGTACAGCAAAAGACAGGAAAATGCACTTTGAATCTTAAGTATCTCAATTTCAACATCTATATCGATTCTAATTGACAAACCTTAACTAACAGGAATGATAATATCTGTACCTTTATTATTCACGTCCTCAACACTGGCAACGACATCCTTGGTTCCTTCTGCTAATGTCGACTCCGTAGCAGGTTTGGGGATCTCGGTTGACGAGTCCGACTCGGAAGAAAAGAACCGGAGTCGGGATCTAGCGGAAACAGCGAGTGGAACAAATGAAAGACTGGAGCTTGCATTCGGTTGTGGAGAAGAGAGAAAGAGATTGCGACTGCGGAGAGAGACATTTCTCAGCAAAGCACGCATCATGGCTGTTTCAAGGACTTAGAATTCAGATTAGGGTTTATCATTTACATCAAGGGTTTTTGTTTTATGCATTAAGAAAAAATAACCATTTCGAACCCAATATATACATATACATATATATTTATTTATTTATAAAGTCTTTTTTTAAAAAAAAAATAGAATAATATTATTCTCCAAAACATTTATATATATATATATATAATTTCATTAAAAAATTCAAAATTTGTGGTATGTTTAGTTGTAAATTTTATTTATATTAAAAAAATAACAAGAACCTTTTTTTTTTAGAAAACATCAATTATATTTGATAATGTTTAATGTAAATTATTTAAATTAATTTTCTTTAATCTAATATAACTCAAAAATAAAAAATAAAAAATAATTTTATTCTTTTTTAAATATTAAATTATTATCATAATAAATATCTTAATTGATATTTATATCTTTAACTTAATAAATATGTAATTTATTATGTAAGTATTTAAAAAAATTCACATAATTTTATTTTATTCGTTCATAATTATCTTAATTTTGATTTATATAATATTATTAATAATATATAGAAATAATTGATTCTAAAATTTTAACATATATCTTACTTTTAATATAATTACATTGAATCCAAAGATAAAGAATAATGTATTTCATAATTTTGATTTTGACATTGCAATGAATTTTTGAACTCCTTGATGGCTACGGCTATATTAAATTTGAAATTAGTAGTTCTTGGAAGCAACTATCAAAAAAATAAACCCTCATTTGAAAAGTAAGGGGTAATAAGAACATTTCTTTTCTGATAGCATTACACAAAATTTTTACAAATCATAGGTTAAATAAATTACAAGTTGAAGTGAAATTACTCTGCCGTAAAACTTACATCTGAACTTCGACGATTTCCATCAACAAAACATGCATGGATTTCGTGTTCGTGTTGGGTCTCGATCGTCGAGGCCTCTCAAGAATGATCTAATTGCTAGGTGCTCTGCAGCATGTGTCATGTAAGATGCCAAAACTAGGCCTCCCACGACCATCAAACCTAACCTGTTAAAAGCAAGAATCCATTATATTAACTTGACTTCTCCTTTAGCTTTTTCCTTTTCTATTTTAAGTTACGAAAAGACTTCAATGCGAGAGTAAAAAAAAAACGAAGAAAAAGAAACTTGTTCATCGATTCCATTGTATGAAACAATAGAAGCAACGGTGGGACCGTTCACAAGGACGGTAAAGAAATTTAACTAGAAACAGAAAAATTTTACAAGAGGTTCTGAAAAATGCTTGACACTGCTGTGCAACGTCTGCAGAACAGCAGAAAAAGAAATATATGATGTGCAAGATAATCCAGAAAATCTCTGGCGGGGTTCATGATAGGTAGCCTAGCAATGAGTTCTGCATATGCTTGCTTTAGGAGATGAAGAAAAATGCAATTCAGCAACAAAGGCGCTTAAAATCCGTGGTCATATACAGAGATGGAACATATACGAAATAATACAGATTCAGGGATAGGAAGATGCAACCAAAGTACAAGCAGGTCCATATTAGTAATTACACTCATACTAACTTAAGTCTCATTAGGAAAACTACAATAGGAAAACTACAATGAGCATTGACCATGATTAACAAAGCAATCTTCATTATGTTGGTGTACCACAGAAAACCGAGGAATAGACCAAGTTCAACAGTAGTACAACCTCAATACAGAAGTAATTACTCAAATTCATCTGTAGTCATCAAACTGAACTACAGAAACGAAATGGCCTAAGAATTTAGGTGAGAAATGGTAGGGGCACATTCGATCCAGAAAACAAGAAGGTTATCAGGTTAAATTAAATCCAACCATCACAAGTATGTAGGAAAAAAAACCGAATAATTGGAATCTGGACAATCGTGATGTCTTGTACAAAACCAAAGAAACAGAACATGTTCTCAATAGTAACAACAAATTGTGGTCAAAATAACTTACCTTGCAAACAATGCAGTAATCCCAAAAAGACAGGGTAAAGATGGGACAGCAACAGCCAGAAATGCCATACCTAACCCATAAAACCATGAAGCAACATCACAAGAAGATGTTTGCCGTTGATGACCTGAAAAGGCGTACAAGAACTATGAGTTTATTAAAACTACTAGAGAAACTAATGTGCATATGTTCTGCACTGGATTCCAAATTCAGTGCATAGCCTTCTCCGCACTATAGTACCTTTTCCAGAATCGTAATTCAAAGACTCTGTATGAGATGAAAATGATCCTGCTTGAAGTGCCATTCTCTTTCCCCATTGATTAACCAAATGGAGGAAACCACCAAACAGAAAAAAGAAGATTGTAAAAGTCCATTCATACATCAAAAGCAAACCAGTCCATGGCATCACTTGCCGGGGCACAATTGAAAGAGCAAGACCGAGGGACACAACAGCGAATGTGAGACACAGAAAGATTGAAACTCCTCCAAGATAAGCAGGAACCTTAGACTGTGCAGCATTGATGTACTGCAAATACAGAAACATTATATCGCTCAGAAAAGAATTATGGCACTCATTAAGTGCTCATACACTGTTGCGAAATTAATAACAGAATGTTAATTTAAGGGGATAAAAGAACCACCAAACTTAACAAAATTGGAAGTAACAAAATTGGAAGAAGAAACTAACTTGATGGTTGGAATCAATGGCGGAGGACGCAGAAACACTGCTATAAGCAAGTGTTCCACTGGATCTAATTTTGTAATAAAGATGTCTGATCTGGTTACATAATGAACTTCTATAAACTGAACCAAAGAACTCTCTTGCCTGCCACCAAGAGTAACACAAACTGAGATCCAATAACAACTACCTACAAGCCCGAGGATCAGAGTAAGAAGCAAAATCTAACCTGAAGAATGGTTCGGTAGTAACACAAAAGTAGAGCACAAAAAGGTATCAGGAAGAGAAGTTTCACAACATGTTCATCACTAGGGTTTCTTCCCTCTCCGGTTCCTGGAAGGGTTTCTTCAAGCCTTTCCCTGATATTCTGGCATAATCATGAAAAAACAAAATTATAAAGAAAAGTGATGCATATTTTTATGCTTTTCCTGAGTGGGGAATAGCAAAATGGTAAGTAAATTTTAAGGTGGACAAGCAATTCAAATAAAACAAGAGAACATCCCACCTACCACCCCCAACGGAAAAAAAGAGGAAAACACACACACCAACACTAAACAGAAAGAAATAAAAACAAAATAATAATATGACAGTACAAAAGAAAAGAATCGGAAAGTTGAAATGATAATTTATAAAGAGATAATACCTGCCAGACATCAACAGGTTTTAAGAGCCAAGATGTCCACCAGTCCCAAGGCTTAAGGGGCCCAAGTGTATAGTGAATAACACGGAGTTCACTTTCATCTACCATCCACTGTGAATGATGCATAAAAGAAAATTAGAATCTAACAAAGAAAACAAGGGAACAAAGAAGATCCAGAACCCAGTTATTTTTGCAAAAAGATTTTTCACCTATGCAGTTTCTAAAGTAAATCCTAGCTCAAATAAAGTATAGTCTCATGCTATGACAGAAAACATGCATTGGAATGAGCAAATCAATTGAAAACAAAGACTGAAGTTATAAATGTCTGTCATGATATTCCACTCCTTACATTGCTACATGCAAAGAAAAGTAGCAGCAAGTATCATTAACTATTCTGGCAGTCAAAATATTAGAACCAACCATGGCCCTTTGGAATGATGTAAAACATCAGCCTAGCATTAAGTATAGCCTTAGTACCTTGTTAGCAAGCATGTAAAGACCAACATCTGCATTATAAAGTGTAGAGAGCCGCTCCATTTTTGGAGGAGATCTAGAATTCAGCACCTCAACCGACACACTTGGATCAAATACATGGGCATTGGGAAAGTCAGAATAATATGAATTTAAGAACCCCTGATCTCCTCCAGTGTAAGATGGCAAAATCTTCACTTTGGCCATCATGTCGTTGAACAATGCTTCAGATGGTTCCACTACCAGGACTCCTGAGTTCAGCCTCTCTGAGTGTTTCAAATTTGCACAGAACTTTTGACATTTAAAAAGATCCTCAATGCTTTTAACTACAATTGTATCTGCATCAAGATATACAACTGCACCGAAAAAAGTTTCGAAATTAATTACCATAATCTACTACTGCTATAACCTACAAATTGAGACAATTGAGTGAGAGAGAAAGAACTATATTTATTTTTCTTGGTCAACTTTAGTCAAGGGAGCGTGAGCAACAACAAGGTATACAAAAATCAAAACCATATATCTATGTCATGAAGCATGGGGAAAATGAATATCTAACTAAATTGCGTTTAACATTGGTACATGCTTAACAAATGAAGTTCGAAACCTCTAGCTTAAACTCTTTTGAATAGCAAATAAACAGAGGGAAGAAGTTATTTCAAAGATAAAGAATTGAAGTTCAGCTTTTATTCTGCTAAAGAAAACTGACAAACACATCATAAGTTCATAGTGCCATATGGTTCAAACACATCATAAGTTCATAGTGCCATATGGTTCAATCTTTGCTTCGTAAAGATTTGATTCCGTAACAAAGTGAAAAAATCTATGCCCTTTTACTATCTTAAACCTACCTTTCTTGTAGTTAGTCATGTTAAAGATTTTCAACTTTGTATAGACACCCCAAAACCTCTTTGGACGAACTTGATTTGGATTCACAAGTAAACTAATCATCTCCACAATCCACCCATCAGCCTGCAAAATGAAATACAATTGTCAGTATCGCCAAAAGATCGTATCTTCCACTAAACCCATTGTGTAATTTCTGTTTCAGGTCCAAAAAAAAAAAATATATATATATATATATATATATATATATATAAAAGAAAGAAACTTGATGTGTCTAGATAGTAGCATAAACAATATACAGCTACCAAATCATCAAACCACGTAAACTCAACAAAACCATGGTCTGGAACCAACTCCTATCAGCTTCAAGCTAAATGCAAAACAAAGAAACACAACAGATAAATGTTCACTAATTTACTCTTCTCTATTTTCTCAGAAATGAAGTATTCGTTAAATAAACCTCATGCATTTCCTTACCTGGAAAAAAGGTCAAAATATAAATAATCAAACTACTAACATCTACTTCTTCTCAACTGAGTTTTCCTGTAAACAATTACCATATATAGCATAGAAACAAGAAAAATTCATATCCGAATTTCCCGGCAACTATACAGAAACTCATTTCTTTTTTAGTAAAAAATAAGGTTTCTTTACGAATAAAACAGAATAAAGAAAGAACTAAACAATTCCCGTCCTTTACATCAAGTTTACCAGGAACCAAACAGGAAAAGTAATTCCTACCTGGAGGAGCTTCTTCGCGTAATCGGAGACACCATCAGAGACTAAAACGACCATGTCCTTCTTAGATCCAGTAACTCGTATCGATTTCCCCAAAACCCTAACTCCCAACACGAACTCATCTCCGTACAACAGCGTCGCGTAAGCTTCGTCAGTGGATGCAGATCCGAACAAAGCTCCGGATTGAATCGAAACCAAAAGAACCAGAAATACAACACAAAGATTTAAAGTTAATTTCATCATAAATTTGGTCAATATACTTTCTCGAGAAAATTACTAGGATTTTCTCGAGAAGGAAAGAAACTTAGATTCTGATGATTTTGTATGTGTACGTTGAAGAAGAGTTTTGAATTTGCTCATTTCCTTCTAGTTTTTGACTTTTCAAGTTGTCTCATGTTTGAACTGGGAGTTCGAAGTCTGGTCGGTCAGTGGAAATTGCCTGCAGTTGGGCTTAAGGAAACTATTTCGTGAAATTACAAAGAAGTCCCCATATTTTTCGAAAATTACAATTCAGTTTCTATATAAGCTGCTAATAATATTTTAGTTAAATTTTAATTTAATCCCCTAATCTTTTTTTAATTTTAAATTTTATCATTCTTGAGCTCTCTGTTTTCAATTACGTACTTATTAAACAATTTGACTAATATTAATTAGTAAAAAAATTACATATTTTTAAACTAAAAAATTTTCAAATAATAAGAAATTAAAATATAAATATATTTTAATTTTTTGTAAATTATATTTAACTCTTGAGATTATTTGTGTACGTGAGGAATAAATATCTATAAATTTTAAAAATTAAAAAAAATGTAATCAAATTAATGTAATTCATCATTATTTTAAGTTTTAAAAAATTTAAAGAAAACAATATATTATTAAATTTTTAGGTCTTTTTTTTCTATACTAATTTCATTAATTATTTTCTTAATATCTTATTGAATTTTACATATAAAAATATTTGTAATAAATATATAGATTTTATCAAACTTGTACAAAATAACTTTTATATCTTCACTAATAATTTCTTAAATAAAAATTCATTTGTTTTAAATAAGATAATTAAAAAAAATTATACTCTAAACATACTTAATTCACTAAATTAAACCTCTTGAAATAATATTAATTTTTATTTGTCTGTAAAGAAATAATTAAAAAAACTTAGTTAAATATGAAATTACAAATTGTATTAAATTATTATTTAGGAATAATTATAAGTTTTTCAGTGTAGGTTCACATTCAATTCAATGTTTATTATTTTCTATGATAATTTTGATATAATAATTAATTATTTTACATAATATTATAATTTTTTTAAAAAAACTTAATAAATAAATAAATAAAAAAAAAAACAAAATTCCAAAGCCAGGTCAATGCATATATATATATATAAATTTTTCCTCCTGCGGCATTGGAGAAATGCTGAATTCGCTATGTTTCTTCAATTCGAAGTACGTTCTTTCTCACTTCGCCTCTGTCATTGCCTGCTTGCCGGCGCTTGATTCTGCTGCCTCGGTCGATGCATTAAGCACGTCGCAAATTTAGAATATTATTGCCCACCTAAGCGCACGGCTCTATCAACCGCACTCTGCCATCTCGCCAAACAGCTTCTCTCCTCCCACCAATAATGCCACTTCTGGCCTTCACGCGGCAGGTATATCACCCATAAGATTCTGCTTTTCCAGTTTCACACACACACTTATCTCTAAATACTGGATTATTGACTCTGGAGCCACACATCACATATGTTGCACACCCACCCTTTTCACAACCCTTAAGCATGTTGAACCCATCCCAGTTACTTTACCAAATGGTAGTTCAGTGCTAGTCACTCAACTTAGAAATGTGTTTCTCACTGACACCCTAACCCTACACGATGTCTTATTTGTCTCTCATTTTTCCTTTAACCTTGTCAATGCCGGCATGTTGACCACCACCCACAACTGTACGGTTAATTTTTTTCTTCATTCTTGTGTCATCCAGTACCACACTCGGGATTTGTTGATTGGGAAGGGTAGACATATTGGCAACCTCTACTACTTAATTATTAGACATTTTCATTTTCACCATATTAATTATGTTTCCACTAATTCGAAAAGTAGCCTATGGCACTTTAGAATGGGTCATCATTCCTATGTGAAACTTCAGTACATTAATAAAGATTTACAAATTTCGAATATTTCTCATTGCAAAATTTGTCATTTGGCTAAACAACGTAAATTGTCTTTTGTTTCTCACAATAAATTATTTACTCGTCCATTTGATTTAATCTACATTGATATTTGGGGTCCTTTTTCTACACCTATTATCGAGGGATACAAATATTTTCTTACCATTGTTGATGATTGCACTCGCACTACTTGGGTGTATCTTCTTCGTTAAAAGTCGGATGTTCTTACCATTTTTCTTGATTTTTATACTCTCATCCTTACCCAATATCAAATTTCTATTAAATCTGTGAGATCTGACAATGCGCATGAGTTGAGTTTTCATTCATTTTTCAAGTCAAAAGGCATTGTTTCTTATCATTCCTGTGTTGAGACTCCTCAACAAAACTTAGTTGTCGAGTGCAAATATCAACACATTTTAAATGTGGCACGTGCTTTACTATTTCAGTCCCATGTCCCTATTGTCTATTGGGACGATTGCGTCTTGATCGCTGTTTATCTGATCAACCGTACACCTTCCCCCTTGTTATCTAACAAAACTCCATTTGAACTATTAACTCATAAAAAATCATCTTATGATCATTTGCGTACCTTTGGTTGTCTATGCTATTGCTTCACTTTCGATAGTCATCGCCTAAATTTTCACCTTATTCTAGAGCTTATGTCTTCCTCAGTTACCCTTCGGGTTATAAAGGATATAAACTTCTCGGTATCGAGAGCAATCAAATCATCATCTCTCGAAACGTCATTTTTCATGAACATATCTTTCCATTTCTTTCATCCCACTCACCCAGTCCCATTCACAATGACCTTTTTCATGACCGTGTTTTACCTCTTCCTCTCCATACACCTACACACTCACCAGTTTCTCTTGATTCACCTACCCACTCACCGTATGACTCGTCCCAAACCCCACCACTTCGACCTCTGCTTGTTACACGACCACCTTCTTATTTATCTGACTATCACTGCTATCATACAGATACACATGCACTTTACCCCATTTCCTCCTTCTTTACTTATACAAAGCTTACACCTCAATATTACAACTTTATTTTTGCCATTTCCTCCCATACTGAGCCTACCACCTTCTCTGAGGCTGTCCAATCTAATGATTGGAGGACCGCTATGAATGTGGAGCTACGTGCTTTGGAGAATAATAATACTTGGTTTGTTGTTTCTCTTCCACCTGGGAAGAAATATGTTGATTGTAAGTGGGTTTATAAATTTAAATATCAAGTCGATTGGACCGTAGAGAGACACAAAGCCTGTCTGGTTGGTAAGGGCTACACACAACAATTTGGCATTGATTTCATTGACACTTTCTCTCCAGTTGCAAAATTGATTACTGTAAAAATTTTGATTTCATTGGCTGTTATTCATGGTTGGAGTCTGACTCGGTTAGACGTCACTAATGCTTTTCTTCATGGTGACCTTCACGAAGAAGTTTATATGAATATTCCTCCCGGCTATTCTCCTTGAGAGGAGGAGACATTCCACATCAACCTGTTTGCCGGCTACACAAGTCAATCTATAGGTTGAAACAGGCTTCCCGACAGTGGTTTCACAAGTTCTCACAAGTATTACTTCAAAAAGGTTTCCATCAGTCACAATGTGACCACTCCTTGTTTGTCAAGCATCAGGGTAATGTTTTTCTAGCATTGTCGGTATATGTTGATGATATTGTTATTGCTGGTAATGATAATCATGTCGTCGAAGAACTCAAAGTTACACTCAAACAAAAATTTAAGATGAAAGATTTGGGAACTCTCCGATATTTTCTTGGACTTGAAATTGCAAGAAATGACACAGGAATCACCTTATGTCAAAGAAAATATGCTTCGGATCTGTTAACTAAAACTGGATACCTTGGTTGTAAGCCCTCATCTACTCATGGAACCCAATATTAAGATATGCAAAGATGATGGAGAACCTCTGTGTAATATTACAAGTTATTGGCGACTGATTGGAAAATTGTTGTACTTGACCATCACTCGTCCTGATATATGCTATTCTGTTAATAGACTGAGTCAGTTCTTAGTTGCTCCCAGGACCAGTCACCTTCAGGTTGCTTTGTGGATTCTTCAGTACATCAAGAGAACACCTGGACAGGGTCTCTTCTTTCCTTCATCATCTACCATTCAAATTAAGGCTTTTTCTGATTCTGATTGGGGCACATGTCTTGACACTAGAAGATCTCTGACTGATTATTGTGTTTTTTTAGATCTTCATTAGTCTCATGGAAATCAAAGAAACAACAAGTTGTATCTCGATCATCTGCAGAAGCCGAGTATCGTTCCACGACCAATACTACATGTGAAATAGTGTGGATTCTGAATTTGTTACGAGATTTAAAGGTGAAATATCAAGGTCCTACATTACTTTACTGTGATAATCAGGCAGCTCTACACATTGCTTCGAATCCAGTGTATCATGAGAGAATAAAACATATTGAACTTGACTGTCATTTTGTCCAAGAAAAAATTCAAGATGGTACCTTAAAAACAATACATATTTCCACTCGCAATCAACTTGCAGATTTAATGACAAAAGCATCCTACGCAGTTTGATAATTTATTGAACAAGATGGGTGCAATAAATTTGTACTCTCCATCTTGAGGGGGAGTATTAAGATTAATTATTAATCAAAGTAAATTAGTTTGTTAATTATAGCTTTTTTTAATTAATTAGTTGTTGTAACCATTTTTATCTTTTTCTCTTTGCCATTGTACAAGCTGTATATAGCCTTTTGTTGTCCATGAATACAATAAGAAAAATAAGAGTAATTTTCCTCCATCAGTCACTTTCTTCTCCTCTGTTCCTAACTGGTGTCACTTGCATCTTCGCGGACTCCCTTCTCTCGTCTTCTCCTGGTGAGAACGGTGAACTTGCTGTGGTTTCTCTTCCACTCTTTGTTCAAATTCAGTATTTTATGACACTGCTTTTGGTTTGATTCTCCTTCCATTTCATGTATAATTGTTTTACCGAGCTTCTTTCGGGTTTTGGACGATTTGAGAGCTTTACTGATCAAGTTTGGTGAGACTGAGGGTTGAAATTTCGGAAATGGCCTGTAGGTGTTTGATGAACACCTCCAACGAGTTCGTGATATATATATATTCAGATTTTGTAAGAGTGAAAACCCTATGAGTTAATGCTTCATGAAGTTACTGTCTTGGTGCTAAGAGAGTAGCTTGTAAAGAGCCCTGTCAGGTGCTTCCTTTGCTTACCCTAGGTGTATTTACTTCCAGTCTCACATGTCTCCCAATCTAATTGGAAGATAACATGATAATTGTTCAATTTGATTTGGAGATGGCTAGAAATGAAATCTGCCAGATTATAGGTTGGGGTTAAATTATGAATTTAATGCGTTCTATAGTTGGTTCAGTTAAGTCAAATTGTTTTCTCTAGGATATTTCTTTTACATTTGGCATATTTAATTTTTATGTGTTTAGATACTGTTAAATTGATTTGATTATCCCTTTGTTGATTACAATTTTTTTAAGTTGAGTTAATTACAAAAGTAAACCCACCAACTTTTTATGTTGAAACTCCCTAAGCTCTAAGAGTATTTCTGCTTTTTCTTAAAATGATTGTAACAGCCATAAAAGGATTGTGGATACTCATGTAATTTATTTTATCAGACTATACTTTGTTGTTATGCTGATTGTCTTCATTTCATGTACTTCTATAATTAGGAATTATGTATATATATATATAGTTAATTTTTTTATTTTTTAAATTGGTATATCAATCTCTGTATGTGTAAGTCAAATGTGTGTAAAAAATTGGGATTTTAAGTTTTTTTTTTCTTATATATTTATTTTTTTATTTGTTTATTTTTTGGCAAAAGAGTAACTGAATATAAATGTTTGCAAGGTCTGGAATTTTAAAACGGGGCTTTCAGTTATTTGCAAAACAAGTAACTGAACACAATTTGCCAAGTCTTGAGCTTTAAAAGCTTCTATTTGATTGTCAAATGGATCGAGGAATTCAGGCATTTTTGCTGTTTGGTTCTTTCAGATTATGGTCATAACCACAATACAAATGATTCTGATCTGCAACGATAACAGAAGTCCACCATTTTCCACCTTATGATATACCTCCTCAAGGCCTAACATCCAAAAAGGGTAAAACAAATGGCCAAGAGTACACTGTCTTCCATGACTGTACTCTTTCTCATTCTCTTCAGTACCACCTTGCCACCAACCATTCACTCCATTTCCTACTTTCAGTACAAAAGCCTCTTCTCCCTTAGTCAATCCCTTCTCATGCGTGTGGCAAATTTACGTGCTGCACGTGGTGATCTTGCAGGCTCGGCCTGGGCCAAGGGTGTGGCTGAGAAGCTTGAGCGTGTGCTTGGGTTGGGTTTTTGGGGGCTGGCATGGTCAGCTGGGTGGGACTATCTAAGGAACTATGCCTGGAGAGATTTGGAACACAGGGAAATACATGGTGCCATTGCAGATGTAAACGAATTGATGGGCTTTCTTAGCGAGCTGACTCAGGCAAACTCAGATGCCAACAGAGCTGCTTGGTTTGCACAGAATTATGGAAATGTCCTTAGGATTTCACGTCGCATGCTTCATAGGCTGCTCAAAGTGTTTGCTAAATCGGTACAATTTATCTGTTGTTCTTTATACTTGCTAGCTATGACCACATCAAACATAATTTTCTTGCAATTTAATGATGCTATGAACTTGTTATATGAGATACTGATAAACTAGTTTCATGGTGATTTCTTTCTAATCATAATATTATTTCCAGATGATGCTATGATTATAACTTGGTTGCAGTTTAATGATGCTATGAACTTGTTAAATGAGATACTGATAAACTAGTTTCACGATGATTTCTTTCTAATCATAATATTATTACCAGATGATGCTATTATTATAACTTGGTCTCTTGTAAGATGATAATACCATAATCCATATGAACAGTTTTTTGACAAAACAGAAGCTAGACTTTTTCCTTATAGTTTGTCCTCCAAAAAGCATGTTCCTCTTTATTGATTGATATTGTGTTTATTTCTTTATATAATTTCTCCTTTAAATTAGATAATTCGCATTGCTGTTAAGTATTATTTCAATTTTGGAGCAGGCACCTTTGCACGGTGATGTCCTCCCCATTTCATTTGTTGTAAGACAAAAAGAAATACATTGATTTTCACTATTCAATTATACACCTCATGGAACCACAGATAAAAAAGGATGCCTTATTTCATTTGAGACCATTTTTTTTTTTCATTTTTAGTCGATTGAATGTTTTGGGTGGTACTAACAGGGAACACTTAGGGAAATGGTGGAAACAATGCAAAAAGAGGTCATTGAGGGAGGACTATTGAAGGACTGCCTTGAATTAGGGAGTAATGACTTGAAAGCCATGCTTCAGATTTTCAAGGACTTGGCTTTGCAGTTCTACTCAACTCCCAATGAAAATCAAGAACTATAGAAAGATGGTAAACAATTAGATAGTTTATGTTACACAATTTACACTTGCTGCATAGAATCACCAACTTTTACTCTCGGATCGGATTAATATCTTTTTGAAGCCCAATATTCTGCAATGTGTTTTTGTTGATATCTTCAGTATATTCTAGTCAAGAGTTTTTTTTTTTTTTTTAATTGTTGTTTTGGTAACTTTTTGTGGATAAACCCTAGAAATATGTTGAGACTTTGATGGAGTATATGGCACTTCTTGTTCTTTTTTTTCTTTTGGTTAACACCCGTAGGTGATGTAACGTTGGACATGCTTAAGCTCCAAATATTTTGGATATGTTATTTGGCAAATAGTTGAGCTTGGTTGCTTCCAACTTTTTATTCGAAAGGAAAGGAAAAGAGAATAGTATTCGCAAGGCGCTGAGGGATGAAACCGATATCGAGAAGAAGATTTATCAGTATGGTTGTTTTCAGGAAAGGATCTATCTAACAAATTCTTTGTTTTATGCTCTGTTTCTTCTTTCAGAAAAAGTAGACAAAGTTCTTTGTTTATGTTAACACGATGAGGATTCGCGTGAACCGACACTGTAAGAAAACTCTACACGGCAAATCATGTTTGGATTAAATCCCTTTTTCCCTTTTATCTGCTGAAGTATTTGTATAAATCAATAGGTGGTTATCACTTCACATCTTTGAAGAGTCCTGCTTCAAACATGAGCCATGGATGGTAGAATAGAAATTGTGGGATTGAGACCCCAGGAGAGTATCTACTGATTGGTGGTTGATTGGGGAGGAAAGTTTCTATATTTTTCAATAAATATAATAATTATGTTGATAATTTGTTTTTTTTGTTTGTTTTGTTTTAAGTAGATGTTGATAAGAACTTAATAATATGATGAGTGTATGCAATTTTCAAAAAAAAAAAAATTAAACTTCTAAAAAGATAAATAATAACTATATATAAATAAGTAAATCAGAGTTTAAAAAAAAGGAGCTGTGGATCCCCCTCCAAAGAAAGGTAGATTGGATACATATATATATATATATATATAGTTACTTTCATCCCATAAACCAAAGGAATAAATACAAGAAAAAAAAAAGCATACAAGTAATTTGGTATGTAATCATGAACTGATTGATGGAGGGAGGTGGGTTTTAAGCATAAACCCATGTGGGGAACCTAATTTTGCAATTACATTTGGTTCTGAATTGGTCACAAAATGCATACTAATCCATATAATTCACCGATATATATATCTCTCGTGTGTCATATAATTGTGTCCCTACAAAACAAACAAATGGTGTGATTTTGTGTACTTTTCTACAAGGGAAGCTGCCCTTCTGCACATGGGTCTCAGGCCTCCTCTTCCCACCTTCTATATGGATTCAATTATTACCCGGCCCCTTTTATATATATATATATATATATACATACATATACATATATGGATTAGATACATTTGAGAATTTTCAATTGAAAATAAATGGTTGAGAAGCCAGATGGGTGCATGTGAAAATCTCACAAATGGGTTGCAATTGTTTCTGATAATATTTTGTGGCCATAAGAATTACATTACACAATCATTGTTTGTGTTTCTCAATTATCAACTTCACAACGTTTAGCCAATCTATATATATATATATATATATATATATACACACGTCATGTATGAAAACTCCAAGTTGTCTTTTAGGACAAAAAAAGTTCTTTTTTCCAACACTGCAACATGGAGAGATTCTTTTATGCCATATATTAATCATGTTCAAGTTAATTTTAATTAGCGTAATGATAAAAAAATAAACACTTTCTTTCTTTAATCATTAGTTCAGCTATAGAAGTTATTCTTTTGAAAGGAATAAAGTAGAAGGTTTTGTAAAATTATTTAATCTGAATTTGATTCTCATGGGAGTTTCAGTTATTAGTTGTTAATTACTTAGGAGGGTTGACCATAATCAATAATTAAAGAATTAAAAACATAATTAGTAATCACCTAAAAACACATTCTCTCCATGTTTCAGTGTCTGAGAGATTTGTAATAAGTCCAAAACTTTACAGTCATTAAGTAACAGATGATTAGCTGGTGCAAATCCCAAAAACCCACGAATTCAACATTAAATTAAAATTAAAAATTAATTAATTCTTAATCATATCTTAAGCACAAACAACAAAATCCTATATCACCTTCCCTGACGCCCTTTTCCTCCTTTGTTCCTCGTATTACAAAATGACATTCAATTAGGAGGAAACAAACTCAAGATCAGAAGTACAGAAAATGCATACCCATTTTCTTTTCTTCTTCTTGTTGATCTTTTTCTACTGTTATATTGGTTTTTCTCTTGTTTTTGTTAATGGAGACGAAACAATACCAGTTCATGATGAAATTTCAATCTTACTAGAATTAAGATCTAGCCTTGCAGATCCCATGAATAATCTTAGAGATTGGAGAATGCCCAGAAATGGAGTTCACGATCAGAAGTTTGTTCATTGTAACTGGACTGGTGTTGTATGCAACTCTAGAGGTTTTGTGAAGAAGCTTGACCTCTCTAACATGAATCTCAATGGCAGCATATCCGATCATATTCAGGGGTTGCAGAGTCTTTCTTCTCTCAATTTATGCTGCAATGATTTTTCCTCTCCATTGCCGAAATTGCTGTCCAATCTCACCTCGTTGCAGAGCATTGATTTGAGTCTGAACAACTTTGTTGGCAGCTTTCCAATTGGTCTTGGGCAGGCATCAGGACTGATTTATGTTAATGCATCAAGCAATAACTTCTCAGGGTTTCTTCCTGAGGATCTTGGCAATGCAACAATGCTGGAAATCATGGATTTCCGAGGTAGTTTCTTTGAAGGGTCTATTTCCAGCTCTTTCAAGAATCTGCAGAAACTGAAGTTTCTTGGACTTTCAGGTAACAATCTGACTGGGAAGTTACCATCTGAGCTTGGGCAGCTTTCTTCTTTGGAAACAATTATACTTGGATACAATCAGTTCGAAGGT
This sequence comes from Carica papaya, assembly GCF_000150535.2. The sequence continues at coordinate 115,375 of NW_019014641.1, forward strand.
GAAATCCCAGCAGAGTTTGGCAACCTCAGTAATCTTCAGTATCTGGATTTAGCAGTTGGGAATCTCACTGGTCAGATTCCTTCTGAATTGGGTATGCTAAACAAGCTTACCACAGTTTATTTGTACAAGAACAGTTTGACAGGAAAGATTCCAGCAGACTTGTAATGCTACATCGCTGGTTTTCTTGATCTGTCTGACAATAAGATTTCAGGGGAGATCCCTGTAGAACTGGCAGAATTGAAGAGCCTGCAGCTTCTGAATTTGATGTGCAATGAACTGACTGGTCCAGTTCCCAGCAGACTTGGTGAGTTGACTAATCTGGAGGTACTTGAGCTGTGGAAGAATTCTTTGACAGGTCCATTGCCAGTGAACCTGGGAAAGAACTCCCCTTTGCAATGGTTAGATGTATCATCAAACGCATTGTCAGGTGAGATTCCTCCTGGTTTGTGTGATTCTGGGAATCTTACAAAGCTCATTCTCTTCAATAATACGTTCTCCGGTTCCATCCCTAAAGGCCTCTCGTCTTGTAAGTCACTAATCCGTGTTCGAATTCAAAATAATATTCTCTCCAGGGAAATCCCAATTGGTTTTGGCAATCTCCCAAAACTCCAAAGGCTGGAATTAGCAAACAATAATATCACCGGTCAGATTCCAGATGATATAGGTTTGTCTATATCGCTTTCTTTCATAGATGTCTCGTCGAACCACCTGGAATCATCTCTGCCTTCTACAATTTTCTCCATCCCTAATCTTCAAACCTTCATTGCTTCCTACAACAACTTAGTAGGAAAAATCCCAACCCATTTTCAAGACAATCCATCACTTTCTATGCTTGATCTTTCGAGCAACAAATTCTCTGGAGAAATTCCGGACAGCATTGTTTCGTGTGAGAAGTTAGTGAATCTAAACCTTAGAAACAATCAACTGGTAGGAGAAATTCCAAAAGGAGTTGTAACGATGCCAACATTGGCTATTCTTGATCTGTCCAACAACTCGTTGACTGGCCAGATACCCGAGAATTTAGGAACTTCACCGGCCTTGGAAATGCTCAACTTGTCATTCAACAAGCTTGAGGGTCTAGTTCCCTCAAATGGCTTGTTGGTCACCATAAATCCTAACAATCTGATAGGAAATTCCGGTCTTTGCGGTGGCATACTCCCACCATGTTCTCAAAGAATTGCAGCAGTATCAGCCCAGCCGAAGAAAATGCATATTAATCATGTCATAACAGGGTTTATCATCGGAATCCTGGTGATACTATCTCTTGGCATTGCATTTCTGGCTGGAAAATTGCTGTACAGAAGATGGTACCTGTATAATAGTTTCTTTCAAGATTGGTTTAAGCAGAGCAGTAAAGAATGGCCTTGGAGGCTAATAGCATTCCAGAGGGTTAGTTTCACAAGCAGTGAAATACTAGCCTGCATAAAAGAATCAAACATCATTGGCATGGGAGGAACTGGCATTGTTTACAAGGCTGAAATCAGTAGATCTCATGTTGTTGTAGCAGTTAAGAAGCTATGGAGATCATCGCAAACTGACATTGAAAATGGGGATGATCTGCTCGGAGAGGTTAATCTTCTGGGAAGACTCCGGCACAGAAACATTGTCCGGCTGCTAGGATATTTGCACAATGAGACAGACGTGATGATGGTATACGAATACATGCCAAATGGAAACCTGGGGACAGCACTGCACGGAAAACAATCCGGAAAATTGCTGGTAGACTGGGTGTCCAGATACAACATTGCAGTTGGTGTTGCACAAGGCCTGAATTACCTTCATAACGACTGTAATCCTCCGGTTATTCACCGCGATATAAAGTCTAACAACATACTGCTTGATGCAAATCTTGAAGCAAGGATTGCAGACTTTGGGTTGGCAAGAATGATGTTACACAAGAATGAGACAGTTTCAATGGTAGCTGGATCTTATGGATATATTGCACCTGGTAAGTTGCTTCCCAAATCTGTTCAGAAACTTATTCTGCAACTCAACCAATTTATCAAGCATGTTTGTCATTTTTGCACAAGTTAACTGATAGATTTGGAAAAAAGTGTAATCTACAGTACTTTCTTCTATATATAATATCAAAATTTATTCTTATAAACACATAAGCACAAAAATGTAATTAAATATTTCGGGTTATTATGTAAACAGAGTACGGATACACATTGAAGGTCGATGAAAAGAGTGATATCTACAGTTTCGGCGTTGTACTTCTAGAGCTCCTGACAGGAAAGATGCCAGTAGATCCTTCATTTGGAGAATCAATAGATATTGTTGAATGGATTCGAAGAAGGGTTAGGAGCAACAGAGGCTTAGACGCAGCATTAGATCCAAGCATTGCAGGCCAATGCAAACATGTCCAGGAAGAGATGCTTCTTGTTCTTCGCATCGCACTCCTCTGCACCGCAAAACTTCCAAAGGACAGGCCTTCGATGAGGGACATTATCACAATGCTTGGAGAAGCAAAACCTAGAAAGAAAAGCATTTGCCAAAATGCAGACAGAATGTCAGCAAAGAGAGGCAGATCTTTGGAGATTCGCCAGTAATAGGGCTTCTCTAGGACCTGCTTCTTCAGCAGCCGCTCTATGTAATTCTTCTCATTTCTGCTTTTTTTTTTTTTCTGCCGTACTAGATTTTGCAGTTGTATGTTCAGTTGGGAGGAATCAAAGGAAAGAAATGTTCATAAATATTCACTAACTATTTAAAATCAATAAAGTTTTACAAAGATATTTCATTCATGATTTCACAAAACTTCTCTACTGTTTTCTCCTGCAAGCAGGGTTTACAGATTAGATGTCTTCTGTTCTTTCTGCCTTTCTGGTACTTCTGTTCATCAGGGAGCAGCCAGAGAATAAAAACTAACAAAAAACTGTTTTGACGAAAATAATTTCTTTAATAATCTAGGTCAATAGAAGAGTTAGTTCAGCTCTAGGCCAAATTCAAGACCATGAAATGCCTAGGTTAGAACCTCTTCTGATCTTTTCAGCACCACTTGCAATATGCTCTGGCTTCCAAAGTCAATAAAAAGAAGCCACAAGAGGGAGAAAAAATGGTTCATCTACAAAGTGGAAATGCATGAAATCAATATGTCTCATTTTTTATTGACACAAATAAAAATTTACAACAACTCAGGAGGGGGAAGGGGGAGTGGTGCTGGGGTTTCAGCTATGTAGGTTCAGCCGTAAATCATTATACAGAAGGGCAAAGTAGACATCTCCTAACCCAAAACCACTTTCTGCATACCAGATTTCTATTTCCTACCCAAAACATACCTGTTAAATAACTTTAGAGAAAGGGAATCAATAAGATCATTGGCCAAAAATGGGCTTTCACCTTCAAATCTGAAGAAGGTAAAAGTGTAAAGATTACCTATCAGTTTGACTTAGGTTGTTGCACCTAAAAGAGCAACTTCTGATGAATCTCCATCTCCAAGAAAGCTGCTAGACAACGGCTGAAAGTAATGGAAAGATTAAAAGGGTTAGGAAACAGTGGCAGAGTCCGAAACCTGAATATGTGTTCGACATCCTGTTTTACAAATATATTAGAACATACATTTCTCGCAGATACTCAGATAAAGTAAAATAAAACTCTCGCAAATAGGTTTGAATTTTATTAGCTGAAAGTGATACATTTTGAAACTTTGTGCCAGTATATTCTAACCAAAGCCACGCCAGTGAAGTATTAATCTTTCCCTCTAAAGAGCAAAATTCATTTTAGACTTTCCCCAACCCGTCTTCCCATTTCTTTACATTCACGAACCTTGATGGTTTAAGAAATACCAAGAGACAGAATAAAACCCATGTGTTTGCCTCTGTGACAATGCCACATTAAGTGAAATTAATATTTTTTCCCCTTTCCTTTTCTAGTTTTCATGATACTTGGAGTCATCAAGGCAATTTATTCATGCACTGAATTGAGAAATGCCATAAGATTACCCCCTAAAACTAAATAGCTTCTTTACCACAAAGCATTTAGAACTTCTACACATCTTATAAATTACGAGTTCATAACACCACGAAGAGTGGCTTGGCATCCCATGATGATTTGTGTGTAATACTGCATTTTCCTTTTTCCAAAAAAAAAAAGGATTCTATGGAATTATAACACCATGAGTGACACCTACTTAGTGAATGTAGTGCTAAACTTTAAGAAAAAAGTTTCCAAGAGTCAAATAGAGTACCTCTTTATAATCAACTTTTGAGAGGAAAAATGGTTCCTTCTCATGAATAGCACCATTTTCAACAAATATTCTTTTCAAATCCTGCAGAGCCAACAATGACATGAATGATACTTGCAAAACTGAAAGCAACAAGTTAATATGTAATATGCAATCTTCTTTAATGTATATATATATATCTAATATGCAATCAAAACAATATGAATCTATATTAAAGCAACAAGTTAATATGTAATATGCAATCTTCTTTAATGTATATATATATATCTAATATGCAATCAAAACAATATGAATCTATATTAAAGCAACAAGTTAATATGTAATATGCAATCAAAACAATATGAATCTATATTCAAAGCTAAAAAGAAAGAACATTAAATCAAACAGGAAAGAGGAAACAACTCACTATGAGTGATATTTGGTGATTTAAATAGTCCAAAGGTGAGAATCCATTACCTTTCCAGTCAAGATTTCAAAGTCGAGCAATTCCTCCACAATCTTTTCCAGAACTTGGCGATTTTTTTGAAGCATATCTTTTGCTCTTAGATATGCTAAATCGTATATCTAAGAAAAGCCATGAACACAAAAGGTACATATCAATCTTTAACAACTGCTTAGCTCATCATATTTAAAGACGAGAACAAAGCAGAAGAAAGGAACAAATGTGGAATAGACATCATGCGATGGCTCACAACCATACCTTTTCAACTTTTGCAGCCATTTCATATTCATGAGTGTTCCCCATGCTTAAAGCAGTAAACTATGCCATTGATCAAGAACAACCAAAGAGATCGTCAATTAGGTATGTCCCCCAAGTCAATAGTGATAAAAAAAAGTGCAAACTGCCAACTATCAGTTAATAGGATATGCATCAGTTTAACTGAAGATAAATATTGAACTTTTGCACATGAACAATGTTTGGGATGACAATAATACATCATTTTGACAGACTATTTTAGTAGGTGGTATGCTGATCTTGGCAATAAACTTGCACCTCTGTCAACCATATTTATTCAAAAGAGAAAGAGTACCGCATTGCTAGCGTAGTAAATTGCAGGGCTATCATCAGGTCCCCAGCCATACTGAATGACCATCCTTGTAGCTATCTGTTGCGCAAGAAATGCTTCTAATTGAAATTTTTTCACTCTTCCTTGTGTGCAGTAGCTTAATGATATTATATCAATTAGGTATTATGAATAAGATTATGCACCTCCTGGGCTTGCATTAGCTCTGAAGAAGAAAGAAAATTTTCTTCACCAAAAGGAAGTAGCATCTGGGCTGCAATATATGAACCAAAGCAAAATACAAGCTTCTTTTCAAGGTAGGATCTTGACTCTGCATTCCCGCTCGTGGAACCTTCATTTCTGGCCTTGGTGATTTTTGTGCATCCGATACCCTGGAAAAGATGAAAATCATCAGCATACCATCGCAAAACCTCTATTTCTGAAATTAACAAACAAGAAGATAAATGGCAACAATACAAGCCTCGCCCCAATTGGCTGGCTATCCTTTTCTTAAAATAAAAAGTGTAAACTATCATTGATAACCAGCATCAAGTGGGTGCCAACCCGCATACAAAGTATTTACATATATACCAAAATATCAATAAAATCTCCTAAATCCTCTATAGAGTAAAGAGGATGTAGCAATAAAAACCAAAGAGTCCGAAACCATCTATTCTTAATCATGTCAAATCATTATCATCATCTATCCCCTCAAATACTCTTTTATTCCTCTTCCAACTACCCAAAA
>NW_019014641.1:150750-166264 GCF_000150535.2 Carica papaya
TTTTATAGACTGTTGTACAGCTTCTATATACGAGTTGCATTCTTTGGTGCTTTTTTAATATTATCTTTTTTCTTTAAAAAAAAAAGTTTGCCTTAGATCATAAGATGCCAAAAAGACCACCCTATCTCGAATAAGGTAGAATTTAGGTGCATTAGTTGAAATCACGGAATTGCAGTTCAGTCATAAAAGCCAGGAAAACAATGCATGTTGGCATAGACAAGTAATACTAGGCAACAGATATAATAGTCCAAATAGAAAATTTTTCTGAAGAAAAAAAAAGTGTATATAAATAAAGTAATACCACTCTCCGTAATTTCCGCAAGTTTGGATCTCTACGTAAAGGTCCATAACCAAGAAGTCTTGGAATTTTTCTCTTCATGAGCCGGAACGCGTGAAACAAAACAAATCCGTATAGAAAGCTTCTAATGAGAAACCAAAGAAACCACTGAAAATCTTCTGTGTTCCGAGACTTGAAATTAATTTCTGCCTCAGATTGCCATTTCAAATACCATGTCGAGCCAACAGTTTGACCTATTTCCTCTGGCCATGCCATCCCTAACCTCAATCTTACCTGTATTAAAATGGCAGACAAACCATAAATAAATCAATGATACTACTAGACTGTAAGAACTGAGAACTATTGTACATGAAGTGGCATGTCATTAGTTTATCATAGAAATAATACCGGGTAAGGAACGAGAAATTCAACAATGGGAAACACAATTATCATCATTATGTCGTCATTTATATTTTTTATTTTCTGGAAAGCCCAGTCTCTCGCATATGATACAATTTTCGTCTTCAACAACCCAGTCAAGAATCGATGAGCTAGCCTTATTGTCAAGAGAAGCTGCTGCTGGAGATCTAATTCTGAAAAAGGGATCCACATCAAGTGAACAGCAGTTGGAATACCACATGCAAGCATCTTCATGTACAGTCCATCAAATCCTCCAAGGCCCTCAAACAGCATATCAAATTCCTGTAGTAAGAATGTTAATTAGAAGTGTACAAGAAAATGTTCTGCAGAAGTAAATTCAAACTCATGTTACCTTAATGTCAACATGATATTCCTTGTCATCTCCCTTCAGTGCAACATACATGGCAGCCCAATCATGCCTGATTCTGGCATTCTCTATGAGCCTTTTAGAAACTGCGTAAGGAACGGCTATGGGATCCATTTCCCACCTGTTCTTATCTTCATTGTACCACGTCTTAGAGACCAATCGATCTCGATCCAGAAGAACAAGTTCCTTCAATGAAAAATCACTAAATTGTTCACTACATGAACTAATTTTGTGAAAAGAAAATAGAGAAGCTTATCAAAGCTTCAAATACAAGTAAAAGGAGTTAATACAAACCAAGAACATCAATAATTACTACAGAAAATATATAAACCAAGTACCATATCCAATATGCATTCCAGTTAAATTAGAACAAGAAAGATATAAGAGAGGATAACAATTTTAGCAAAAGAATGATGCCCTCATGATTAATAACAGTGCCATAACAAGTCTGACAGAACTAGATATCAATCAAACACATTTGATGTGACTAAACAGAGAAGAAATCTAAAAGCTTATTATATCCAGCACACAAAATTTGTCACCCAGGAAAAAGCTAATTTCAAGGAGAATAAAGAAATGCATTTCCACGACCACTATCTAATTGGTCATCTTTGAAATGCAGAAGTACAAAAGAAAGGGAATTTTCAGTTAACCAACTTCTTCAAAAGAATAAAGAGGGGAATTGCAAATTTTCCATTCTCTTTTTCTTTCAAATGAAGAGGCATTGGACTTCAAATCTCTGACCCTCTTCAATAGGGTGCTTCTTTGTAATTATTTTTTAAATAAAAAAGTGTGAAAATATATTACTATATGCACCAAAAAGGTGCCGTCCATATTCAGAAATTTACATGTTAATAAAATTATCCACAAAGTTCGTTAATTCCTCCAAGAAAACAAATAGGATGACTCCGTAAAAAAAAACCAAGGGTCTAGAATCATCTATTCTTAAGGATATCAAAACCATCAACATCCCCAACCTCATCAAAAGCTCTCTTATTCTTCTCCTTTCATACCACCCAAAATATGGTTAAAGGGATCATCTCCACATGCTTCCTATGGCCACAAATGCCCCTCCAAGCCCAAATTTCGTCCTTCACTGAACCTACCATGACCTAACTGATACCAAACACACCGTAAACCATGATCCATAACTTGTAAATTATAGGGCACCAAAGCAAAAGAAAGTGTAAGTTACAGGGTGCTTCTTCGTGATAAATATATTCAAGAGAAGAAAGTGTTCAAACCAGGGAGAAAATAGCATAAATAGCATTTTCATGCACAAAACAGTAATCTTGTCATTTTGCTTCAGTTAATTTAACATTCAATATTTAAGTTGATGTAGCACTATGACTTAAAAAGGATGCGCCATAGTTCCTCAAGAAAAGGATTTGTGATCCCCACTGTTCATGCTCAAAACAAGGAAAAATATTATCACTTAAACATGTCTCCTAGATATTTACTTTTCTCCAATACAAATTAAACATGCTAGTACTGGCAAATAGTAGAACTGTTACATGGTCAAAGACAAAAGTTACCTGTCTTTGTGCCACATACTGTTTACCAAAATCAGCATCTTCTAACAACTTCCTCTTTAGGTCAGCTTTAGCTTCGTCTCGCCACTTCTTCCAACCATGATACAAATGAAGGCCTACAGCCTTAGGAACAACAACCTCCTTATCTCCAAACATCCATTTTAACTCAATTTCTGGAAAACCCTTCAGAACTTCCTCTTCCAGTGTTTTAACAACAAAACGCCTTTCATGGCCAAATTTTTTCATTCTTTTTCTTATACGATTCTCCAGAGTTCTCTGCAACTTCTTTGAGTCCTCAAGGCCTTGTTTTATACGTAGGGAAAAATCCACTGAATCTTGATGAAACAAAGGTAAGGGATCTCCAAGTTCCACAACATTAGGTAGAATGATTTGTTCCAAATGCTTTCTTTGTGCAACTTCTAATTCCTTCTTTATTTCAGATTTTGAGAGCTTAGCAGAACTTTTTGGCCGGCTGAAACCAGAGAGACCAAAATGCCCACCTCAGGAAAAGAATAATCCACCAGTTCTATTCCATAAAGTAAATTACATGCATGATAGCTCAAGTAACATAAAGCAACTACTTACAAAGTTTTCTTTTATCTTATATATGTTCACTGCAGTAATAAGTATGCATTTTTTAGCCATCTTTGTTTTAATAGATATTTAAGAGGATAGGAATCAATAACGCTGCAGTACTTGTAACAAAAAGAAAAGGAAGAACATTGCGATATGATCAAAGAATTGGATAAATAAAAACACTATAACACATGACAGCAATGCAACTAAAAAGAGAGAGAGAGAGAGAGATAGGCACGGGTTGTCCCACCATTTACGCTTTTCAACTCCACAACCACTGGAAACTGAAAGACATACATTCTTTACATGACAAGACATACTTTGCTTCAAAAGTTATAAGAAACAAATTCAGATGCTGGTTAAGAGTTCAGTTACTAACCCTACTATAGCAAATTCATTAGCAACAGTGCATAGATAAAACTAAAGCTTAAACTAAACACTAGAGTACACCCTATGCTGTAGAGCAGTTTATTCATGAATCTTTGATAGTGTGGTGGAAACAAATACTTGACTGGTGATCCTAAAGAATACTCGCCTAGAAACACATTATTTCATTCAACTAACTAGTTCTTGGATTTCTCCGGATTTTAAGGAAATTCCAGGATATTACCTCTCAGAATTCTTCCACTTCATTTCCCTGTTGAACTTTTGCACCAACCCTTCACACTCTCTCTCTATAAAACAAAGCTCCCTAACTCCAACACTCAAAGCCATTGTTTCTTTCCTCAGAATTCTATCTTCAATCTCTCCAACTCTCCCCCATATCCTGCTGTACTCCTCCTCCATTATCCTCATGCTTTCCTCCAGCTTCTCCATTCTCTCCTTCTCCCCTTTACCCGCCAACTTCTCGCTCTCTCTCCTCACCTTCGGTGCCAAGTCCACAATCTCATCAGCACGCTTAACCAATCCCTCTTTCTCCTTCCTCAGCTCTCTCAACTCCCCGTAGAGTCCACCCATTATACCCTCTTGCAGCTCCTCTTTCTTCATCTTCACAGCCTTCAACGCCAACTCAACTTCCTTAACATCCCCACTTCCCCTCCTAACCCCCTCAATGCTCCTCAACAAAACTGAAACAGTCTCCAAAAGTTTCCTAGTGTATTCCGAATATTCATGATCCTTATTCTTCAAAACCACTTCTTCTTCCTTCATTTTCACTTTCTTATCCAACGTTAGTATACTAGCTAATGGTGATGCGATTGCAGAAGCTTGAAATGAACGAACTGGGGAGAGCCCAATTGCAATACAAAACAATGTAGACGCGACATACTTCGTTATGAATTGGATTACACTCTCCGTTTTCTTGGTGGAATACCCAGTGGAAACTAGCGATTGTTTTTCCAGTTTTGAGCTGCTGAGTACTTCTAAAACCGCATCTTCTTCTCCGCGGGAGCATTTTGAGTTCGTACAAAAACGTTTGAAGCTAAATAACGTAATGGTACGACTAGTTGGTAGGGTTTTACAGGTTTTGCTGGATGGTCTATAAGAGAATTTATGACTTCTTGAAATGTATCTTGTTTTGAATTGAAGTTTAAAGTTTTGATATGGCGGAGATGACAGGGAGACAAAGGGGGTAGCGAGTGAAGAATCGAATACGGATTCCATAGAAGTTGTATTATGAAGCATATGGAAAGGAGAAACAGAAATTGGTGGGCATTTGGGACTTCACTTTGGTTTTGGGTTTGTTTAGTTTCAACTGGGAACAAGCAGGACTGGGCTGCTACAATGGACAAACAAGAAGCTTATGGGACACCTGGGAACATAGAGGGGGATAGAGAAACGGGTCAGACTCTGAACCGGATAAAGGAAAACCGGTTCGGTCCAATTTTATATTTTAAATGGCTTTCGGTTCACTGCGTTTAGTTTGTTCGGTCGGTTTTTTCTACCGTTTAAAAAATTGGCAATTTAGTCAAACACTTTAAAAAATACTGATTAAATGCAAAATTATTTTTTTTTATTAAATATGAAATTAGAAATTAAAAATAGATCATTCTAAAAAATAATTGTATGAATTAGATAATAATTTTAATTAATATTTTTTGTTAACTTTATATTTTATTAATTAATTTTAAATATTTTAAAATAAAATATAATACTAACTCACTATTATTAATTTTATAATCATTATAAATAAAATTAAGTTAATAACTTATAATTACATTCTAACCATTCTACTAATGCAAAAACACTTCAATTATGCTGTAAAATCAGAAAAAAAAAATTATAAAATTAAGGCATTTCCACAAAAAATACAAATCGATCCTCGAAATTCAAATATTTAATTATTAATTTGAGTAAGAAATATAAAAATTAATCTTGTTATTGTTATTTAATTAATCAGCATCATAACTTAACTTTGTATTATTATACCAAAACATGTATGATTTTTACACAGAACGAATTTTTATTATATTTATATATTATAGATATTTATGTCTAAAGTTTTATTTTAAATATTTAATATATCATTTATATTTATTCATTTATAAATTTTTCAGTAATTGTATTTTATGGCACATAATATATATGTAACACCCTAATTTTAATTATTATTATTATTATTAGAATTATTATAATTTTGATTTTTTTTAATTTTCTTTTTTTTAATTCATTTACTTAAGTAATAATATAATTGTTTTAATTTAGTTAAATTTAATTTAATAAAAATAAAAATAATAATAATGACAAAAATGGATAAAATTATTTTTGAGGTTTAATTGAAAACAATTTTGGAAAAAATGGGTGAAAATTCGGATTCTGTATGTATTTTTGAAAAGAAAATCGGAAATCAAAGAGTCAACACGCAATTTAGAAAAATTGTACCACGTCAGCAGCCCGGTCAGCGGCTCCGGCCAACAAGGACATGCCGCGTGGCAGAGACGCTAACACAGGAAGGCCACGCGAAACGGACCACGTGGGCGATCCGCGTGCGCGCGATCGGACGGCTGAGATCCGTTTCTGCGCGCACGGACGGCTCAAATCAAACGTGCGAGCGGACGGCGCAGATTGCACACGTGCGGATGGCCCAGATTGAATCACGCACGAACGGCTCAGATTCATTTCCAATTTAATCGCGATCGGACGACCCAACTTAAATTGTGATGGACGGCTCATATTAAAAGAAAAAGGTTATAAATAATCTTATCCACTCCCAACCCCAGACCCTAGCTGCCAGAGTCCTCGCCGGAGAAAACAGTCCAGCCACCGGAGGAACCGACCGCCGCCAACCGCCGCCGCACCAGAGCATTTTCCAGTCGCCAAACGAGGTAAAATTTCTCCACTTGGCTCGAATTTTGATGCTGAACCCCCATGTGGCCAAATTGGAGCCAAACTACCGGCTAATTGGCCGAAAAATGCCGTCGAAGCCCAGCGGCACCGCTGCGGATTTTCTCAGTTTTTGCCTCCGATGAGGCCCTTCCTGATTCCCGTTCGATGTAATTTTTACACCACTGTGACCACTGTCCTTTACTCTACAGGTTGACCGAAGCAAAACGTCAAATCGAGACTTGTGCCAAAGGAGCCGCCGCACCCGAGAGCTCCGCCACTGGTAAGTCTTGATTTTTTGAGTTTTTTGGGCCCACCGAGGGCCTTACGTGTATTTTATCATAGAAACCAATGCAAGTTTGGCCAAATACGGCCGGAAACGGCCAACCCGAGGCAGATCGCCGCTGGAGCACGGCGGTTCCGAAATTTTAAAATTGGCCGAGGAGGCCCTAGGTCTGATTTGGAGTTTTTTGGGGATATGTGCAGGTACCGAAAGTGTGTTTCAGTTCCGGGAAAAAAAATTCAGGGAATCTAGGGACTGCCCGTAGGCACAGTAAAAAAATTGATTTTAGACTTTGAATCAAGTAAGAATCTCTCACCCTATTTCCTATTACAACATTAAAGTTTAATAAATGATAAAATGGTATTTTATGAATTAATAGATATATATAATTGATTAAGATTGCTAATGGAGCCCGAATCTGATATATTTTCGGTTAGTTGCAGTTTTAGTTATTTTATAGTTTTAAAGGCATTATGGTGTCTGATCTATTTATTTTATAGTTTTGAATGCATGAATCACTGTTTACTTCACTACTGCTTGATTTTGTGAATCCGATGATATGTCTGCATTGTTGGATGTTCGTTACTGGTTTAAATATTCATGATTATATGAGAAACAGAAAACTAAGAAAAGAATAGAAAAGGTATGTGAATTGATAAATGGATAAGTCGACAGCCTCACTAGATATCCTGGGAGATGGTGGACGGACTAGGTCCATAGAGAACCTTACCGGGAACGTTGTCTCTCATACCAGACGGGGTATGGAGACTTTAAATATTTTAGCGCTCATATCGGACGGGGTATGGGGACGGCCCGCTTCACCCTCATGCTGGACGGGGTATGGGGACGGCCCTGGATTAAATTATTAAGGTGAATGGTTTACGTGTAGCGGGGACCCCTATGGATCCCCATGGATACTAGTAGGCTGGTAAAAGAGAAAATTTATTGCCTAATGATTGAAATATTAAAAGTATGACATGTGTTATGTTACAGAGTGCGTATGATTTCCTGATATTATAATGTTATTGTTTTCATAAGTTGTTTTCATGAATCTCACCAAGGTAAGTGGACAGTAAAGGGTTTTATTATTGATAAATGAATTTGTTATAAATTATGCTTCATTTGTCGTTTTTTGCTTTCTACCAACCTTTAATTATGTGACAGTGAGATAATGTAACATCTTTACTAGGCTAGTGTAGCTCATTCCTTACTTAACCATTTCAGATCAGGAGGACTTGGTTCCCAAGCCCGTTCCGCAGGAAGACAGCGAGTAAATGCCTAAAGATTTTATAGTTTTCCTTATAGTATTCATTTATAGTATTTACTTTAGTTAGCTTATTCTTTCATACGTTTAATACGTTTTGGTTATTGTGTAAGGGATGTTAACCATAATCTATTTTATTTCGCTTCCGCACTTAAAATTTTTATGTACATTTCCTTTAAATTTCCGGAGCCGTTACAATATATAAAACATATGAACAAAAGTTCAACCCTTTATGGATCAACTAAAACTAGTTAGTATTGTCGATAATTAATAATTGATACTAAAATTGACAATGTAAGATTATTACATACAACTATGGAAGTATAAGAATTGACCGAATTTATTTTATCAATTCAAAAAAATAATTTTCTGACCGATTCAGTCATAATGTGTCGTTTTGTCGAACAAAACAAACCAAATAATTGAAACAGTATTTTTTAAAATATTTTATAGATTATATATGTTATATAATAAATTATATATATATATAAAAAGAAAATAATGAGTTTAACCCTAACTAGTCTACTCGCACTTGCTACTTATGTAACGGCCCCGGAAAATATTAAAAAAGAAATGAGTATTTAAATATATCGAATGCGGAAGCGAGATCAAAATTTCAGTTAACATCCCTTACACGAAAAAACTCCAAAAAAAACGTACTTAAAATATAAAAGGTTAAACTAACTAAGAAAGAAAACTCGAAAATAAACTATGCGTATGACTACAGAGTCTCTAGGCATCCCCTTCGTCGTCCTCCTGCGGAACGGGCTCGGGAACCATGTCTTCCTGATCTAAAATGGTTAATTAAGGAGTGAGCTACACTAGCCCAGTAAGAACATCACGATATCTCACCGTCACGGAGATAAAGGTGGGTAGAAAACCACAAAAAGACCAATGGAGCATAATTTACAATAAACTCGTTTATTAACATGAAAACCTTTACCATCCACTTACCTCGGTGGAATTTATGAAAACAATATAAGAAAAATAATAACATTATCACAATCATGGAATAATATAAGCTGTAAAACATAGCACTTATCACGCCTTTTGTAATTCAATCATTATACAACATATCCTTTTTCTCATTTACCAGCCTACTAGTATCCATGGGGGTCCCTAGGGGTCCCGCTACCCGTTAACCTTTAACATTCATAATCAGTTTCCAGGGCCGTCCCCATACCCCGTCCGGTATGGGCGCCAAAACCATAAACCTCAATACCCCGTCCGGTATGAGGGTGAAACGGGCCGTCCCCATAACCCGTCCGGTATGGGCGCCAAAACCATAAACCTCAATACCCCGTCCGGTATGAGGGTGAAACGGGCCGTCCCCATACCCCGTCCGGTATGGGCGCCAAAACCATAAGATCTCCATGCCCCGTCCGGCATGTGAGACCATAATCCCGGTAGGGTTCCCTACGGATCCGGTCCGTCCACCATCTCCCAGGATATCTAGTCAGGCTGACCCCGTCATACAATTATCAGTCTATACAATGTTTCATTTCCCTTTTTCCTCAATAAGCATCATCAATTCACATTTAAACAAGCAAATCGTAATTCATGCCGAACAGACAACATACAGTATCAGTTCTTCAGTCATTCAACCCATAATTAATAAAACAGTAATATATGCATTCGAAACTATAAAAGGAACACATCAAACCCCATAATGCATTTAAAGCTGTAAAACAGTGTAAAACATGCCAAATAACAGTAAATCATCAATCACACTAGACTCGGGCTCCATTAGCAACCTTAAGCAATTTCACACATGCGTTAATTCAAGAAATACCGTTTTATCATTTTGAACTTTAATACCGTGATAGGAAATAGGGTGAGGGGTCCTTACTTGTTTTCGGGATCCGAATACGATTCACAGTGCGCCTGCAGGCTGTCCCTAATTTTCCCTGAATTTTTCCCGGGGAACTGAAACACACTAACAGTACCTGCACGTGTTCCAAAAAAAATCCAAATTAGGCCCAGGGCCTCTTTCGGCCCAAATCGCAACTCCGGCACGGCGGCTCCGCCGTGCTCCGGCGACGGCACCGCCGCTGGCGGCGGCGAGTCGCCTCGGGTTGACTGTTTTCGGCCGTTTTTGGCCGAATTCGGCCACACTCGCATTGGTCCTTGTCAGAAAACAACCCTAGGGCCCTCGGGGGGCCAAAAAATCACGGAAAAGCGGAGCTTACCGGCGGCGGCGCTCTCGGGTACGGCGACTCTCCGGCGAGGTTCGTGTTTTGGTGATTTGGCTTCGGTCAACCTGTAGAGAAAAGAATGGTGATCACGGTGATATAAAAATTGCATCGAACGGAGGCCGGGAAGGGCCTCGTCGGAGGCAAAAACCGAGAGGGAGCGCGGCGGCGCCGCTGGGCTTCGGCCGCGTATTCCGGCCGTTTGGCCAGGATTTCGGCTTCGATTTGGCCATAGGAGGAATCAGTGGGGAAAAACGAGTCGGGGGTATGAAATTTACCTCGATCGGCGGTCAGAAATTTCCCCGGTGCGGCGGCGAGTGGCGGCGGGTGGCGGCGGTCGGCCTCTGGTTCGTCTTCTCCGGCGAGCGGCTGGCGGCTAGGGTTTGTGGTCTGGTGTGGGGGTTCTATTTATAACCCCTTGCCTTTTGATCACAGCCGTTCATTTCGTTTTAATCTGGGCCGTTCGTTTTTGATTGAATCTGGGCCGTCCGTGCGTTTGAATCTGGGCCGTCCGATCGCGCGATTGATCTGGGCCGTCGGATCGCACCCACGCGGATCGCCAACGTGGCTCCTTTTGGAGTGACGCGATCTTGCCACGTGGCAGGCCCCGGTTGGCCGGGACTGCTGACCGGGCCTGCTGACGTGGCTGCTGACGTGGCCCCCCCCCCTCTTTTTTTTTTTTTTTTTTTTTTTTTTTTTCCTCCTCCTTTCCGGGTGCTACAACTTAGCATCGCACTAACTAGTCATCACTTCTTATAACACTAGCAATTTGAGCTCTCCTCCCTTATCTTTCTTTTCTTTTCACTAATCATTGTCACTCACCTAAACTATTAATCATTTAACCAGTATGCAGTAATCATGACATCAGCGAGATAGCTCATAGTTGATAATCCCACCATTTCACAACACATGGAGTGTTGCCGAGTTAATGATGTCACAACCTTACTTCTTCACCACTCACACCAATGTTGAGGCTTAAATGCTCCTTTTTTTGTGGGGGTTGGGAATACACCATGATAAAAATACGAGGATGAAGAAAAAAAAAACGGAAAAATGACAATTATTAAATATATATATATAGGGCAATGGAGGTGATGTGAATTTTGGAGACACATATCACAATTCATGGCTAAGGCATAGTCCAAGTTCACATAAGAGAACACGTGAGCATAAAAGCTCTCAGCCATAAGGGGAATCATATGATGATTCACGAATTCATGGGAGAAAGTGATGAAGCTCATGACTTCATTAAAAGATCTAAGGAAGCTCACAGCTTTATAAGCTTAAAAGGCCATAGATTATGATTTATGGTGGAGAAGAAACATAACCAAGACTATCTTAAAAGAGATCCTTGCAGTAAGGTCTATACAATTGAGCAACAAGACCAAATTTTTGGTGATTTAGGCTATACACTCTTAAGAGGGCATGATATGAATTGTCTCATTGAATATCAAAGTGGGTTGGACCATAAACAACATCCATAAGGAGGAAAACAAAGTTTAGACACATCATATGATGGACTTTGAATACATGGAAGAGGTATTCTAATGAAAAGTGGGTCAAACACAAAGGCATGGGCAAAAAAACTTAAGGAACACTTTTCTTTATTTATATTATGGGAAATGTAAAGGTCCGGAACTTAAAAGGAAATAAAGTCATGAATTACGTGCGGAAGTGAAATAATAGAGTTTAACGTTTACATTCCTTATATAATAATTCAAAATGTCCAATGGGGTTACAAGAATGTTCATTATAAAAGAACAAACGAAAATAAAAAACAATATACTGAGCATTATAGGATGACATTCACTAGCTTTTGAAAGGGAGTTCGGGTGGTGAACTGTTCACGACTCTCTTCTTGATCAGGATCTAAGTCTTAGTCTTCTTAATATGAAATAATTAATGAAAGGGTGAGCTACATAACTCAGTAAGAATATCACACTACTCATCGATACAGAAACTGAAGATTAGTAAAAATTATAAAAATAATAAATAGAGCTCTTGAGTTAAATAAATTCATTTATCATAAGGAAAACTATTTATTACATATATTTACCATTGCGATATTTTCAAAATCGACCTATAGAGGCAATAACTCAAATAACATTTTAATCTCATATTCAAATGAGTAAGAACAATAATTTTTCCTTTTTAATTGCCTAGTAGTATCCTTGGGGGTCTATAAGAATATTCTACTACACGTGAACCAATATCCAACATTGTCAACTAACCGACTGTCTTCATACCTCGTTCGGTATGAGCACCAAAAATATCAATTCTTAATATCACATCCGATATGAGGGTAAATTAGTATGTCTCCATACCTCGTCCGGTATGAGCGCCAAAAATATCATTCTTCGATATCTCATCCGGTATGAAGCAACGTTCACGATAGGGTTTCTTATGTATCTGATCCGTCCACCATCTCCCAATATATCTAGTAAGACTGTCATTCATTAATTCACATGACCAAACAATTTCTCGTTTGCATATTAATTTCTAATTTCACAAATCAACCGTAAATCATACAAGACAAACAATATATAGCAAGGAAGTACAATTGAATTATATAACTATTTCAGTATATTATCATGTATTTAAACCTGTAAATTCAACAACTATTTAAACATGATAAATAAATAACTAAACGGTTCTGGTTCTATTAGTAACCTGTAATTATTCTCAAAATTTTTTAAATTACACAAAATACTATATTATCGATTATTAAGCTTCAATTTCATAATAGAGAATAAGGTGAGAGATTCTTACACGAATCGGTATCTAAAATCTTGAACTTTCTACTGCGCCTATTGGCGGTTCTCGGATTTTTTGACTTTTTATGTAGAGATTAAAGCACGCTTTACGTACCTAAAAATACCCCCCAAAATCCAAAATTCTTGTTAAAAACCTTTTTCGGTTAATTTTAGAATTCCAGCACAACGGCACTGCCGTGCTCCAACGACAGCACCGCCTCCCGTAACGGTGGTTTATCTCGGTTTGGCTGTTTTCGGTCAGTTTTAGCCAGTTTCAGCCGGTTTTATACTCATCCCTACGAGAAAATACGTTAGGGGGTCTCGATTGACCGAAAAAAGTCAAAATATAAAAACCTATCGGCGGCAGGATTTTCTGGTGCAGCATCTCCGCCGGCTCACCTTCGCAGCTGGACATTTTTCTTTGGTCAATCTGTAGAAAATAGAACGGTGAACACAACGGTGAAAAAATCGCACGAAACAGAAAGTGGGAAAGAGCTCATCGGAGACAGTTATAGGTTTTGCCCACGGCGACACCGCTGGGCTTTACCCGTAATTTTTCACCTCACTCGCCATTCCTTTTACTCCAATTTAGCCATGGGGGTGTTAAGAATTAAATTTCGAGCGGATAGAATAATTTTTACATTTTATAACAGTCGGAGGTGGCTCCAGCGCAGCAGCGGTCGGCGGTCGGCTACTTTATCCGACAACTTATTCTTCTTCTCCAGCGGGAGGCTAGTGTCTAGGGTTTGGATTTAGTGTGATGCAAAATATTTATACTCATCTCGTATTAATCTGGACCGTTCATCGCCATTCATCTCGATCATCTAATCCCATTTAAAGAAAAAATGAATTTGGACCATTCATCATTATTTGATCTCGATCATCTGATCGCATTTAAAGAGAGAAAGAATATGGATTGTTTATTGTGTTTAATCGCAACCATCTGATCACGTGGCACGCAGATCGCTACCATGCCCTCCTGCGTGGCACTGAGTCAACATGCCTTGCCACGCGGTGCACTCCAGTTCGTCAAGAGTGTTGATTAGGCGGTCCTACGTGGTGTAATTTTTTTTAATTGTGTTATGACCCCTAATTTTTTATTTTTCTTATAAAAATACCATCCGAACCCAAATTTTCACAACTTTTTTTCAAAATTATTTTCAATTTCATCATCAACATATTTTTTCAATAATTTTACATTAAATAAAAATTTATAAATTTCAAAAATAGGCGGTCAACATCCTCTCGAAGTGAACCCTCCCGGACCGCTCAGTTTTGTGGGGGTCTTCCTCTCCTCATTTATTTGTACCTGCATTTCATAAGGAATTGTTGTGTGATAATTCATTTTTTGGGTGTTGCCTTAGGTTTTTGTGTAAGGAATGGTTCCGAGAAACGCAGCTCTCATACTAACTATAAAGGTCCGGAACTTAAAAAGAAATAAAGTCATGAATTAAGTACGGAAGTGAAATAAAAGAGTTTATAGTTTACATTCCTTACACAATAATTTAAAATATCTAATAAGACTATGAGAATGTCCCTTATAAAAAAATGAAAATCAAATATATAAACAAAAAAGTAATATACTGAGCATTTTAGGATGACCTTCACTAGCTTTTGAAGGGAGTCCGGGTAGTGAACTATTCACAACTCTCTTGTTGATCGGGATCTAGATCTTGGTCCTTTTGATCTGAAATAGTTAATAAAAGGGTGAGTTATACTAACTCAGTAAGAAT
This sequence comes from Carica papaya, assembly GCF_000150535.2. The sequence goes on from NW_019014641.1 coordinate 165,409, forward strand.
ATCACACTACTAATCGATACAGAAACTGAAGGTTGGTAAAAATCATAAAAACAACCAATGGAGCTTTTGATTTAGGCAAATTAATTTATCATAAGAAAAACTATTTATTACATATATTTACCGTCGCGAGATTTTTAAAATCGACCTATAGAGTAAATAACTCAAATAAAATTTTAATCTCATATTTTAGTGAACAAAAACAATAAATTTTCTTTTTTATTTGCCTATTAGTATCCCTGGGGTCCATAGAAATGTCCCACTACGTGTGAACCAATATCCAATATTATTAACTAACCGGCCGTCTCCATGCCCTGTCCGGTATAAGCGCCAAAAATATCATCTCTCAATACCTCATCCGATATGAAGGTGAATCGGGTCGTCCCCATACCTTATTTGGTATGAGCGCCAAAAATACTATTTCTCGATACCTCGTTCGGTATGAGAAAATGTAACGGCCCCGAAAATTTAAATGAAATATATGTATTAAAAATCTCAAATGCGGAAGCGTAATAAAAATTTTGATTAACATCCCTTACACAATAACGAAAACGTACTCAAAACATGAAGGAACAAACTAACTAAAAGAGATACTCGAAATAAAAACTATAAATATAACTATAAAGTCTTTAGGCGTCCCCTTCGCCGTCTTCCTGCGGAATGGGGTCGGAAAACAACATCTTCCTGATATGAATTGTTAAATAAGAGATGAGCTACACCAGCCCAGTAAAGACATCACATTATCTCACAACCACAGAAGTAAAGGTGGGTAGAAAATAAATTGACCAATGGAGCATAATTTATAACGAACTCGTTTATTAACATAAAAACTTTTGCTGTCCACTTACCTCGGTGAGAT
>NW_019014641.1:204499-223174 GCF_000150535.2 Carica papaya
GGTGGGGTGGGGGTTGTGAAGTTATCGAGGAGTGTTTTATGTCTAGAAGTAGAAAATATTAACTGTACTGATTGCTATCTAAATCTGGATGCTTTCATAACTTATTCTAAAATGTAGTCACTTTGAATTTTTTCTTTATGCTGTAGAAGATCACCCTGTACATACATGACCAGATGCAGTGTTTGTCTATGAACTGCTATGTTGCAATGGGGTACGACTATAGGTGGTACTGTCAATAATAGTTGAGTGTATATTTTATTGAATATCACAACTCAGTACAAATTTTCTTGAATAGAAAAAGAAATAGACCATTAATTATATTAATTATATACAAAATATTTAACCTAATGTCCTTTAACCTAATTACATACTCTTTTTAATACTCTCTCTCAAGTTAGAAGTAGATATTGTTCATCCCCCAACTTGTCAATGATAGTTTAGAATGCTGGATTGTTCAGGCATTTAGTCAACATATCTGCAAGTTGCGAATTGGTCGCATGTATGGGTTAAATATTAAGTCAATGACTAGCTTTTCTTTGATGAAGTGCCTGTCAACCTTAATAAGTTTAATTCTGTTATGTTACACCAGGTTATGGGCAATGCTTGTAGTTGATTTATTGTTAAAGTATAAGCGCATGGGGTTATCCTACTTGATTTTTAGATCTTTTAAAATTTTCTTTACTCATAGTAATTACATACCCCTTGAGCCATTATTTGGAATTCTGATTCTGCACTTGACCTTGCAACTACATTTTGCTTATTACTCCTCTATGTAACCAAGTTATCCCAAGGAAATTATAGTAACCCTTGCTTGATTTTCTATCCACTACTGATTCTGCGGTAGTCTATATTCATATAGGTTTTTAAGAGTAACCTATCATTTTTTATGAACACGATCCCTTTTCTAGGTGACTCTTTTTAGGTGATGCAATATTCTGTAGGCTATCTGTAAATGTGCTTCTTTAAGGCAATGCATGAACTGATTTGTAACACTTAATGCATAACGATGTACGGTCTTGTGTGTGATTGGTATGTTAGCCTCTCAACCAATCTCTACTCTATCTCTTTATCTATTGGTGTATTTTCTTCTGCCAGCTCCAATTTATGATTGGAATCAATAGGAGTACTAGTTGATTTACATGCTAGGTTGCCTATATCTTTTAAAAGGTCATGAATGTATTCTGCTGCAAGATGAAGATTTTGGATTTTGAGCGGATGAATACAATTCCAAGAAAGTATTTCAACTTATGTAATTCTTTGATTTCAAATTTTTTAGTCAAACATTGCTTGAGTATCAATTTTTTTTTATCATCATCTGTTACAATAATGTCATCAATATATAATAGGAGAATTGTAACTCCATCTGTCTTAAAGTGCGTCATAAATAGAGTGGGGTCTCCCTGAAACCGCTTATATCCCAAGTCTATCATCACCTTAACAAAATCTATCAAATCGTGCTCTAGACGATAGCTTGGATTCCATAGAGGTGCTTTCTTTATATTACAGACTTTATGTGGTTCTGTTCCTCTGTCAAAATCCTAATGAGGTCTTTATATAGATTTCTTCATGCATATTTCCATGTAGGAATATATTCTTCATATCAAATTGTTACAATTGCCAATCAAAATGAGCAACTAAAGATAGAAAGATTTGCACTATGTTCGTCTTAGTTACTAGTGTAAGTATCTCTTGATAATTATCCTACAGGTTTAGGTATAGTTGTTTGCCACCAGTCTAGTTTTATACTTATTGATTGCCCTATATGTCTTACATTTAATTGCGACTATCCATGTATAACCAACAAGTTTCTTCCATGTCTAGTTATACTCTACTGCCTGCATCTCAATATTCATGATATTTTTCTATTTCTCGTAGGATAATGCCTCAAATATAGTGTTAAGGATATACTTGATATTCAAACTTTTAAAAAAACTTTCATGGGACTGTGAACATTTTTGATGCATTTTCGGGTTCCTTTATGAATGGCAATGATTATACTATTATCAATTTGTGTAAGGTTTTTAGGGTTTTCCTCAGTCTTGGAATTCATGCCGGATGCTTGAACCTATTTTGGTTCATACTAGGATTCTTTCTTTTTGTATACACTTGAGTGACCTTGGGGGCAAGTATAATTTCTTGAGTGGGTGGGTTCTCTGGTGGCCCTTATGGGTTTTCCTTATGGTGGTGATGGTAGTGTTTGAGTATGTGGTAAGGATGGTAGGTTCAGGTCTGTCGATAACTTGGTATCCTTATATTTTGATCTAGGTTCCTATTGAAGATAAAACTGAGAAAAATATGAGTTTTGTTTAACAATGGTGACGTCTGCAGACACATAAAACTTTTGTGTATGCGGATGGTAACATTTATACCCTTTTTGAAAAGATGAATTCGCCACAAATACACACTTTAGGGTTCTAGGATCAAGTTTTCCTATTGAGGCGAATGAATGTGAACATAGGCGACTCACCCGAGCACTTGTGAGGTCAGATGTTCGTGACATTTACTTATGGGTAGAATCTGGAGAGGGTTTCTAGAGGATTTTTGAAATCTAGAGCACCGGAGGGTAAGCAGTTAATAATATATGTAGCTGTAATGACTGCTTTGCCCAATATTGTTTTGGGATGTGATCCTGAAATAGAAAAACTCTAGTGGTTGCAAGAAGGTGACAATTCTTATGTTCTGCCTACTCTATTTTGCTGTGGAGTGTCGATGCATGATTAACTCATGAATAATACTTCTTGTTGAAAAAAGGATGTGTGATTAAAAAATTTTTTTGTGTTATTAGTGCTAAATCATTTTATGTGGGCTCCAAATTGAGTTTTGATCATATTACAAAATTGAACTAACATTTGATTTAGATTTGAGTAAGAAAAGCTATGTAACCCTTAGATCATCAATAAATGACACTAATTATCGAATTCTAGAAATGTTGGGAATGTGAGATGGTCCCCGAATTCCCAAAACCTCAGAATAGAGAAGGATGAATGACAAAAATTATGTTTGACAAACTTGCATACATCACAATGTAAATTTCCATAATCAGATTTTTTAAATTATAATAGAGACATAACCTTTAAAATAGAGAATGATGGATTAAATCTTTTGTGGTAGAGGCAAAACTTGTGGTTAGGATTGTTAGAAATAATAGAGAGATCCACTAGGTGTATCTATGTAGTACAACTCGTTTCTAGTCTCAGTACGTCTAGTAATCTTCCCTGGGTTCTGATATTGAAAGTCACAGTAAGAAGAAAAAATTATTACTTTACTGTTCAAATCTTGTGATAATTTGGTGACTGATGCAAGGTTTGTGCAGAGTTTAGAAATATGTAACACATTTTATAAAATCAAGGTGGACTCAATTTGATATTGCCATTGCCAGCAATGGTGTTAGATAACTATCTGCAGTAATAATCTCTTTCTACTGGGCCATGAAACATAAGTGTGAAATATTTGGAATCGAGGAAGCTTATCGAATTTGTAATGATTGTATTATATGAATGGTTAATGTTGCAAGAAACCTTAATGATTGGTAAGTCAATGAGTATGAAGAGCTGTTATTGGTTTTGGCAGCACAAGAGATCGATCACTATGGATCAGGTTACTTGGAAACTGGAGAAGAGGGGTGAGTTCACTGTGGGGTCCTACTACAGACATCTGATTGGTGGAGCTGATGGTGGTCTGAAAAATTTTCCGGCAAAACAAATTTGGAAAGTCAAGGTGCCTCCGAGAATTGCTTTTTTTGCTTGGGAGGTTTGCAGAGAGAGTATCCTAACTATTGATAAATTAAGAGCAAAGGAACAAATCATAGTAAACAGCTGCTACCTCTGTCTGAATGTGGAAGAATCTTGCAATCACTTACTCCTATGTTGTTCTATGGCTTATGGAATGGCTGAATATGATCTATGGCCTATTGGGAATTGAATGGGTTATGTCTGGGACTGTTTTTAGGGAAATCTGGGCTTGGGACGGTTTAAGTGTTAAAAGGAATGTTGCAAAACTGATTCCATTGACCATTTTTTGTGTTCTTTGGAACTTTTGAGGGTAAATAATTAGGATTTTGTATAAACTAAGAGATAGGTGAATTCTCTATTTTAGGATTATTTTGTTAGGTCATGGTGTTATTTGTGATGAGAATTTTGGGAATGTCATCGATACACTAACCACATTATAAATCTTTGTACACGGGGTGGTACCCACTTTTTTAGTATCTTGTTAATATGTGCCTGACAATTTTTATCTCAAAAAAAAGTGTGAAATATTTAGAAATATTAGTCATGTGATCAGTTGCCTTTGAGTCTATTATCCATAAGTTTCCAAATATTAGAAGCATTCAAAACATCTGAGAAAGAAAACCTATTAGGGTTTATGAAGGAGGTCTAGTGTTTTTCTCCTAAAACTCTAATACCATGTTAAAATTGGTTGAGTATGTGTTATTGAATATTACAGCTTTGCATATATAGATTTTTTAAAATAGAAAATGAAATAGACCAATTATGTATATTTCCCGAATGTTCTTTGAAATCTCTACTACTTAGCCCTGGGAGATAAGCCGAGCCTGTTATTCCCTTTGTGGGTGAATGTTAAACACTGTTGAAATTTATCAGTCTTAAGAATCTTGAATTAATGTCATATTTTGCAGAATAGATTCATTTCCCTACCAATAAAGAGCCTTTTCTCTATTTGTGGTTTGTCATGAAGGCATGAGAGGTGTAAGAGGTAGAAAGGAACAGGTCATGTCGCGTATCCTCTCTATTCTTGGATTGTTTTGGAGAAAAAAAGCAAGCAACTTTTGGAGATATGGAAATCTTCTTTCGTAGCATTAAAGATTCATGGTTTTAGGAGGGAAGGTTGTAGTCCTCATAGTCCATCTTCCTTTTTGGTAATATTGCAATAAATTGTTAGTACTATTCCTTTTAAGAGCCACATTATAATTTTTAAAAAACTGTCACTTTTCTGAAAGTTAATATCCTGGAGCTAGATGGCCAGTGCACACAACTAGTGGCGTGACCTCAAGTTTTCTGTGAGTCTCCTTTTTTTTATAACTTAATGGACCTTGTCATATACATGGATTGGATATCTGCTTTATTTGGATGACACTTCCTTGGTGCCTTGTAAATACTAATGTTTTTCTTTTTCCCTATTTCTTTTTTGTTTGGTTGGATGTGCTCATCTGATGTGTAACAATGATTTGAACAGATGGAAATTTTGTCTTCTGTTTATAATTGATATGGCCATAGTCTAATTTTCATAAATTCAATACAAGGATATAAAGTGCATGTTTTTTTTTTCTTTTTGCCATATCTTGGCAGGTTAGATGGAAGAACAGAGAGCTCTGAAAGACAAAATTTGGTTGAGAGGTTCAATGATCCCATAAACAAAAGGGTGAAATGCACTCTGATCTCCACGAGAGCAGGATCTCTGGGGATTAATCTTCATGCTGCGAACCGTGTAATTATTGTGGATGGTTCTTGGAATCCAACATTTGATCTTCAAGCTATATATCGAGCTTGGAGGTAGGTCCTAAGTTATTGGAAAAAATAATAATGGGACAAAAAATGTCCCTTTGTTTTCCATATGGATCAGTCTCACCAGTTTTTTTGGTCTTTGTAGATATGGCCAAACAAAACCAGTGTTTGCTTATCGATTGATGGCACATGGAACTATGGAAGAGAAAATTTATAAGCGTCAGGTATTTGACATGCAAATTGAATTTCTTTGAGTTTTTATTTATTCTGAATGATTCTTTATAAAGGCTTTGCTTCAAATAGGTAACAAAGGAAGGCCTTGCTGCAAGGGTGGTAGATAGACAGCAAGTACATAGGACAATATCTAAAGAAGAGATGTTACATCTATTTGAATTTGGCGAGGAAGAGAATCCTGATGCTTTTACTGAGATCAGGGAAGGCGATGGACATGGATGTGGCCAGAAGATCAATTGTCAAGTTGGAGATTCACTGATGCAGAAGGCTTCTCTTTCTAATGGAAGCTGCTCATCAGACAAATTGATGGAAGATTTACTAGGAAAGCATTGTCCAAGGTGGTTTTATTTTCTATCTTTCTATCCAATTTTTTCTTTCTTTTTTGAAAAATAGAGCACTAACATACCTGCAGTTCGTATTCTGATTTTGTTTTTTAAATTTCTTTTAAAAACAGAAAGAAACAATTTTTTCTGGGGGCTTTGAACGTGGTAGTATCATTTGGTTTACTTAAGATATTTGAATTAATTGGGTTAAATGTAAGCATCATGTGAATTTTAGCCTAGTCTTCTTTCTATAACAGAAGTTATTCGCCTGACTATTTGGTGGAAAATTTACTAGGGAGCATTGTCCAAGGTGGTTTTATTTTCGATTATTTGTTAGATAGAAGAAGAAATATTAAAAAGGTAGTAAGTTGTTACATTCAAGATAGAGAGGATAAGGTATCCTCCAGCCAAAACAGTGACATGAAAAAGAAATAGAGTGAAAAAATCAGAAAAAAATTAGTAACTCCTTTTTTTTCTTCACAATAGATGAGCCCAAAAGAACATTAAGGTTACGTCTGAAGAAAACTAGGAAGAGCACCCTATACCAAAGTATGTACAGTGGCTGAAACCATTGCTTGAAAATTCTAGCATTCTGTTACAGTGGTAAGATCTAAAATCCAGCAAAAGTGACCCTCCACAACTAATAATCTCACAAAGATATCCAGCTCAGGTCGACATGCGCAAAATTCCCAAATGTCAAAGACGGTCTAATTAAAACCTTTTACACTTGGTCACAGTGAAGAAATAAGTGGTTTTTACAGAGCTCCAGGAGCATATCAAACTGATATCAATGGATTAAGCTTGTTAGGTTTCCGAGCCTGAAGCAAACCATTAGCATTAATGTTGTTTAGGCCCTACGATCCAATAAGAATTCTTATTGTTAGAGTGAGCTTTCCCTACCAAAAGGAGTGAGAGAAAGTTATACTTTGTGTTTTAGAAGGATGAGTAAGAGATTGAAAGGAGAATTGCTGGTGTCAAGGATTCTAATTTTATTCAGCTCAAGGAGAGGGTAGAAAGAATAAAAAATGATTAATTGGGAACACCTATCCTACAATTTTTGATAGTAGATTGTTTGAGGAAATAATAGAATAGATATAACTGGGCAAAAAAGTTTTACTGTTATCTTTGTTGTTTTAAGAATTCCATAATCTGGAGATCATTTTCTTTTGACTGAATTTAGGGATCTAGTTGTCGTTACATGTTCCGAGGATTCTGTGTATTTTTAAATTTACAGTATATGACTTTTGGTTTTTGAAAGAGCTGAATGTCATCAGTTAAAAAAACTGTAGAAGTTCTTAACCAATCACATCTTCTACATTACCATACTTCTACTTTGACGCAGATGAGTATCATAACTAACAAGCTTTTCAATGTCCTTACCGTATCTTATTTCATTACCTTCTAGTAATAGAAAGTAAGCAATAAACCATAAGATTCTTAAGTAGTAGTTGTCATCATACTATTGCCTATATGTTGTGGGACCTAGAGATTCTATCTCATGGATGATCAGTTATGTTTGTGTTTGTCTTCTAATTTTTGTGATCCGTCATCGCGCATCTCATGTTACATGTAGTTTGTTATGATGCTATGGGATAGCAACACTAACTTTTATCGAAAGTCAATTGCAACAGTTTTTTAAATTTAGTAATGTAGGGCTTGCCTTTTCCTATTATCTAAGTAGATAAAGATAAAATAAATTCTATCATGTATTTGATGGAGAAAATGGTTTTTTGAGATACTGGGACCTTATATACTGAGGCTTTTGGTTTTTTGAGGTACTCGTTTGAAGACAAAGATTTCGTAAGATATAGTAAAAATGGCATATGGTGATGTATATCCTTTGAAATCCTTATCTTGTCTGCATGACATCTTCTGAAGGTGAAAAGACTTTGTTATGAATTGTCTCCCAATGATAATTTTCTTTCAACTATGTGCGTTGTTTGACAACTGCATTTGGATTGGATTTTGGATTTTGTGGCCTAAATGACTGGGCAGTTGGCAATCAGTTTGATTGGCCTCCATTAGGTGATGACTGGATCTCATGAAACTTAAAGCTTGAGAATTAAAGGAGAAACCCACAAAGAAGCTCATCTCACTTATCCTTCTTTCCATTTTTTGGCCATTTGGTAGATTTGTGGACCTTTTGTTCCATACCTAGCTACTTTGTCCAAAGGTCGTCCTTTCCATAATGGATATCATCTTGGGCACCTCATAGCTCTCTTCTGATTCTCGGTTGTACCCTTTTCTTCTCCATGCCATACTTTTATGGTGTCATCATTCCTCACCCTTTTTCCTAAAATTGGGTTACTTGCCGGCATTTTTCTAAAAGAAACTAGATTTCTGTGATATCTATTGTGTTGATTGTTTGAAGAAACTAGCGTTCTTTAGGATTTTCGTATTAATGGTTCTCTATCTGCTTTCTATCTGTATGTGCATTTCAGACTAAAATAATTCTTTAATTTTTCTGGTAACAGTTCTGATGTACAGGTGCTGCTTATTTGCAGTGCTGGACCTTTTGGTTCTACTTTTTTTTAGTGACTCTGCATTCTGTCCAGATCTTTTGCAATCCTCTGACTTGTTATCTTGTTTTGCAGGTGGATTGCCAATTATCATGAACATGAGACCCTTTTACAGGAGAATGAAGAGGAAAAGCTGTCAAAGGAGGAGCAAGATATGGCTTGGGAAGTCTACCGAAAAGCAATGGAATGGGAGGAAGTGCGGCGAGTTCCCGTTGATGAATCTGCTTTGGGGGGAAATCCTGTCACTTCAAATGTGAACCCCCCTGTGCCAGAAACCAGTAACTTGACTCAACCCAGGGACCTGTTTAGGAATCGTGGTGCACAGCGAAAGTGCACTAATCTTTCTCACTTGCTGACACTTAGAAGTCAAGGCACAAAAGTTGGCTGCTTTACCATTTGTGGAGAATGTGCCCGAGAGATTAGGTGGGAGGATTTGAATAGGGATGGACGATTGACAAGGTGATGAAGACTGAAGTTCATGTTGTTTGTTTATATGTTACATGATGTAATTATTTGCATTTTAGACACCAGAATTGTAAGTTAATCTCCTTCTCAACATGGTACATTCATTCCGTGCTTTAAATTTCCAGCATATAGATAGGCTTGTATTCTTTATTTGTCTTGGAAGAGTTTCGAGGATGCAGCTAAGCGCATTCTCACTGTAGATGTAGCATACCAACAGGGGGTTGGGGCGGGCGTGAGGAAAGTGCTGCGGGACATTCGGGCAATAGAGAGGGTTTCAGAGCCCATCTTGTAAAATTGTGCTTTATAGAACTTCCTTACAAAATTTATATCAGATCTTAATGTCTAATTTCTACCAGTGCCATCTGGTTTTACCCTAAACAATTGTCCACATTCTTGGGGTTCTGTTTGTACAACATGGCTAATTGGTTGGAGTTAAGTTACGCAGGATAAGTTTGTCTCAATATTAGAATTCCACAAGTTAGGTTAAAATAATACTAAACACTTATGTTAAAGTTCATAACAACTAATGTATTTTTTTCGATAATTAGTTCCATCAAAATTTCAGAAAGATTCTTATAAGCAAGAAGTAAAATATTCAATTCTCTATCTTGTTTTTAGTTAAAGATGACTATCCGTTTTATCTTTTTTTTTTTTTATGACAAGAATTCAACCTAAGACCTTGTGATGTATTCATGCAATATCTTATTCTTTTATTTCCTTACTCGATAGAGATGGAATAAAGATTATAGGATTTCAATCATTGAACGAACACATGATGAGTTAATTAACAAGTTCTTTAAAATTTCATACCCTTACAGATTTGAACTCTAAAACCAATATCTATATCTTTTTTCTCTTACAGATAGAGAAAACATCATATAGAAAGAGCTTTATATAACTCTCTGAAATTCCATTATGCTTATGTAATGTTTAAGATGATTTATAAAGTCTTTAATTCTCTCGTATTAATTTAGTTGGAAGAACTTTAATTTAGAGGAGATAAGATCCTCTATATTATTATATCAAGGACATTCGTCGTTACAACATTTCGTCATTAACATTATCCTCAAGAAACTAGTCCTCTGTTCTTTTTCAAGTAAGTTTTCATTTTCATGATGTATGCACTTTTTCTTATTACTTTTGCAAGTAAATCTAATTTTTTCTTGACTTCCTCCCTCCAAACTTTGCTCTCCCATGTTAATCCCATGATTATAACTTCTTATAGCTAGCTAGCATGGATTTCTTATATTTCAGCATAACACTCCTTATCTTTTTAGCCGAGAGAATTTCATGCTCTTACAAACTCTTAGTTATCTTTTAATACTCTACCAGAACTATCCTCATTTTCCGATTCTTTCTATCTGAGCATGTTTCTAACTTAAGAACTGTTTTTTCATATGAAAACAAATCTATTGTAAACCCTCATATTTTCAATTCAACAACAATCTTTGCAACTTAAATTGTAAGATCAAAGGCTTTTTCAAATCAATTTCTATATTAAACATTTTATATTTACCTCTTATACTAATCATGTTTCTATTTATGCAAGTTGGTTTACTTATGGCCTTGGCTATCACTTCTATATGATCACGCTTAGATTTGTACACCAATTTTAAAGCCTTCACATATCGGATATACATAAAGTTATACAGTACTAAAAGTTTCCTAGATAAGGATAATTATATATATATATATATATATATACACACACACACACACATACATATCACAATCAATCAATATGGTGTTAAAAGAAATATGTGAAAGTCTAAATAACTAAATAATAGTTAAAAATTTGATGGAATACTTTCTCTTTTAAATTTGCTATTTTCATTTATAAAATTACTTTTTAAATCCATATGAGTATCGTTTTTATTATATTGTGATATATTTGTAGAAATTATCATTATTAATAAAAATTTTTACCCAACGTAAAAAAAAAGAAAAATAAAATTAATAAGTAAAGCTTCTCATATTTAATATTAAAAACAAAGAAAATGGTTAAATAACTTCTATTATAATTTGTTAAATGTATTTAATAAAATAATAGAAATCAGATAGTCTAATTATATACATTATATAAATGTAATTGAAGCATTTTCTATACTTGATTAATGCGAGTAGAGATCCTAAGATTTATTTCCTAATAAAATTACTTATTTTTTAATAAAAATTCATACTTTAATTAATTATGTAACACATGCACATCCATGACAACACAACCTTCTAATAAATACACTACTTCTTTAAAGAACATGCGAGATACACTCAGCTCACTACTTGAACTCACACCCTCACCAAAAAAGGTAAGAGTACATAACATTAAACCAATAGATGGTTGATGAAATCATCTTCTAAAATTTAATATACGTACAACTTTTATATATATACACATATTATAATCCATGATTTAGCATATTGAGGTTTTGGTGCAGCGTAAAGCACCAGCTGATTCTGTAGAAACCCTAACAGATTTGGCATCAGAGACTTGGAAGACTTGCTGAGGGTCATAGTTAGGCCTTGCACCACCAAATCCTGATTGAGTGAATGAAGCTCCATTCTTAAAGTAATCCCTTACTGAATAAAGACTCCATCCAGCTTTGTCCTTCTTATTATGCTTCCTCCATGTCACCTCTTTGTTTCCTTGTGCGTGTACTGCAATAAAGAAATTGGCTTCACTCTTAACGCTTGGATTCATACTTCCTCCAATTGCATACTGTGTCCATCCTAGGTATAGATTGTTTACAACATGGGCATATCCATGGCGGACCCTGTAAAAGGAAAAAGGGTATGAATTCCATCACATATATATATATATATATGTATAAGTACTTATACACACAGACGTATGGTCAATATGATCATGACTATTTTAGTATTTGATAAGAGAAATTAAACTAAACAGATGTATATACCTGGGCATTCTTTGGTTACAATTCGGTCCAAAATGATTAAAGGCAACGGTAACCTTCATGTTCTTATCTCTCAAGTACCCATCATCATGGCCTAGAAGCATGACCTTATCTTGGTTCCTAAACCAATTGTTAGAAATGGTAACATCTGTTGTCCCACGAGTGACATCGAGGAGACCATCATGACATTCATATAATGTGTTGTGGTCTATCCAAATCTTTCTTGCCGTCACTAGCCTTATTGCATCTCCATCTACTTGACCCATCTGCATTATTTGTGAATCTGGCCCAATTACTGACATTGCTGGTTGAGGTCGACAATGATGTATTCTAAGTCCATGGATGATTATGTCTGTTGACTGAAAATTTCATTATATAAATATGTTAAAATGGCTGATCGATAAAGACATAATATAATATGCAAATTTTGTAGATACAATTTTACATACCTTGTAGACGAGGAGACAAGCAGGTCCTATTATGTGAACACTTGCACCCCGGCCATCTATAGCGGTGAAACTGCTGATGAGAAGGGGTGCTTGCAAAGAAATTCTCATGTCTCTTTGGAAGCTAATCCAAACTTTTCCTTTAATGACAGTAGCTCCATATCTAAGGGATCCCGATTTGGGATTTAATGGGTCATCTGAAGAATCTGTAACCTCATAATACACCATCTTTGGGTCCATGTTGTTGATCATCTTCCCTGCAAATCCCACAGAACAAGAGCCAAGTTGTTGCCTATTATTTCTCCAATGAGTGTTCCCTCTCCAACATTTGTCAATGACATTCATTTCTGTGATTAGTTGATGAGCAAAATTAACATTTACATTTATTGAAATTACAGTAATGATGAGAATAAAAATAGGCAATCTTATTAGTATGGTCATTTTCAAGATTAGGGTTTTTGATATTTGGAAGAGAAGATGGTAACTGAGATATACTTAAGGTAGAATATTAGGAAGAGAAAGAGATGTTGCTTATATAGAGGGAGGAATTAACAAACAAAATGAAAGTAATTTGTTATTTGCTTTATTTTTCTAAAAAGAAAATTGTTATTTAATTTTTATGGGCGGGGAAAATTCTTGTTAAACAAGGAGATAGGAATAGAAAGGAGTAAGTAATGTTGTTTTTCTGTTATATATATATATATACATACATATATACTATAATATGTTATATTAAAAATAAGATAAATAAATCTACATATTATAAATATCCAAAGATTAGCGCATGCTCTTGATCTTTTATTTAATAGTTTATGACTATTGCAATGTAATGTGAAATTGATTGTGCAATATCAAAATTTCCTCTTGTCATAATTTTATTTTTTGTGCAATTTGAATTATATAAGATTTGCTATTGGGATGCAGTACAGTTTCTGCAAACTATAATAAAGATAATAAGGAAAGAAAATGATAAAGTAACCGGGTCCGAGTTTAACCCGAACCGGTTTAATTTTCTTAAGAACAGAAAAAAGTAAGAAGAATTCTAGAAATCATTGAGTGATCATGCAACTCATGAACAAGTAGTAAATTAGAATAAAAATTTAAACTTGTAATTAATCAATGATAATAAGATGCTGTTTGGGAAGTTTAAAGAATTGCTAAATATCTAGATTCGAATTCTTGAAGTAAACATTATGTTTTTTAATTATAATATTAAAGAATTTCTCAATACGAAAAACTTGTTTAAGTATATTGAAACTCTAAATAGACAGTTTCGAAAGATAATGTAAGGAAAAACTATAAAATTTTAGAAAAAATATTTAAGTTAAGATTGACCTATTAGTTCCTAAATCCCATCAAATTACTAAAATGATTATCTACCGATGTCAATTCAAATGAAAATTTATCAAACAATAAGTTTATATTATAGACAAGTTGATTTCTATTGTAGAATTTTTTTTTTAATCAATTTAACTTATCTTTTCTCAAATAATAGTAATAATAAGCACAGAATCATTTATAAATTTTCATTTTTGTAACACTATATATTTTGTAGTTATTGATCTCAACCTTACATGTCAACGATAACAAACAGAAATAGAGACAGCTCAAGATAAAAGATTAGTGTCAAAGTTTAAATATTTTAAAATGAAAACAAGTTTACTATTAATTTGAGTTGCATTATTATTGTTACTTTTTGGCTACCATGTGGAGTATTTTTTTATTGAACACTTCGACTTTGTAATTAGTTCTGCTATTGAAAATTTCTTTTGATTTTTCACAATGTTAAAAATACGTGATATTTTATGAAATTATTATTCATTTACATTAATCGTTAATCTAAAATGGTAGAATTTTTTTGTTAAATTTAATTCTATTATTTTTAATTTCATTGTTACAATTGGTTTCATTTTAATTTTTACTTAATTCAATAGCACTATCACTACTTATAACTAGTTTGATTCTAACAACTCTCATTTCAAATAGTTCTTATCAATAATTACCTTTTTTTTTCATCTTATGTGAGAAATTGATTTTTGATTTATAAATTTGATATTGACAATCGAGTTTTTTTTTGTTTATCTGAATTTATATCACTACAGTCAATCTCTTAATTTTATTATCCACCACTATAATTCTTCTTCTTCATTTGTTTCTTTAATCTCATAGTATTTCAATCTCTATGTTCTTCATTATTATTCTTTTTCTATAAGATGAATACGTACTTCTCACCATTAGAACAAACATATAGAATACTATCCATACACATATATAAAATATATGTATTGTTTAATTCATGAACACCTAAATCTTTAATAAAAAAATATATATGCATTCTTTCAATAACAAATTATATTTAAATATATATACATAAAATATCAATATAATTCATTAATTCCTTCTACGATATGAATATAACAATCACATAATTAACATTAGCAAATACAACACCATTGAAGTGAACTACTTTATTATTTTTATTTACAAATTTTTTATAATCACTTTAATATATTTAATATTGTAAATTTTTTTAGTATATTAACTAATTATAAGAATAAATTGAAGATATTATTATTTTAATTTTTTAATAAATAGATTCTCCAACAAATAATTAAAATTAGTGGTAGCTTATTGTTACCGTAAATATTAAGTTTTACAGTAGAGCTCTTTTTACTTACATCAGTAGATGTCCTATAATTTTTATCTTTCATATTGAAGGAGTTTTTTATGTTAAAAATTTTAATATTTTTGTGTGACTATTTTTTAGTATTTTAGTGCAGATTTTATTATATTTATTTTAATTTATTCTCACTCCTCATAAATTTATTGAATTAATTCCCTATGTACAAAAAAAATAAATGAATGTGGTTAATTCAATTGGGTTCAAAAACTTCAATAGTCAGGTACCTGAGACAAAAACGGGTGAACCAGCAGCTGCGATGCCGTCCATCTTTTCTCTGAATCTTTTTGCAAACAACAGTCTATGAAGCTTCGAAACTCGGCGGAACAATCCTCTGGAACGCTGGGCCTCTCACCGAGACAAATCGCACACATCAACGTCACCCAGTCCGGTGTCTGACCCGGTTCCAAGAACGGAAAACGACCCATGTAGAGCTCCAGCAAAGTCACCCCAAAACTCCAGATATCTCCCGCATAAAGATTTTCATCTTGACCGTAAGTCTGAGGATCGAAGCGCTGGGGACTCATGTAAGCGCAAGTGCCGACGAAAGAGTTCTGGGAGACGAGGGTGGGGCGGATGATCTTGCTGACGCCGAAATCTGCAATCTTGACATCCATCTTTGAATTCACGAGCAGGTTGGCGGGCTTGATGTCTCTGTGCACAATCTTCTGGCCATGCAAGTACTTCAAACCCTCAAGAACCTGTCGAGCGACGGGAACCAGATGCTTTTCGGAGAAAGAACCCCGTTCTTGCAGAAGGGTGTGGAGAGAGCCAGCGTCCATGTACTCCATAAGTATTTCGACTTCACCGGAAGGCTTCTCGTAGATTGCGTGGCAGCGAACAACGTGCGGCGAATCGGTGAATCGGAGAATTTCAATCTCCCGCGAAAGTTGTTGGCGAACCGTGGGATTGTTGGCGGCATAGATGATCTTGAGCGCGTAGAGCTGAGAAGTGGAGCTGTGTTGGACTTTGTGGACGGTGCCGCTATTTCCGTGTCCAAGAACCTGAATCTTTTGGAGGTCGGAGTAGGAGACGGTGGGAGCGGTGGTGGTGAGAGGTGGAAGGAGAGGAAGGTGGAAAGGAGTTTGATGAGTTTGAGGGATGGAGAGGCGGAGTTTGGGACGGGATGGAGCAGAGACGGCGGCTACCATGATTAGGTTATTCTTCTCTGCATCTGTGATTTTCTTGGAGAGGAAGAGAGAAAATCTGAATGGAGTGAAGTGAGTGTAACGGGTTTTGAACCTATATGTACACAGCAGTCCGTCTCCTGGAAGGTGAAAGCGTAGAGCCGTTATTTTTGCGCGGGAGTTATATATATATATATATATGTAGTCTCATATATATGAACTAAACAGATAAACTTTCCTGTTTGAAAAGCTGTAGAGAAGCTTACTTATGTTTCTTGAATGGATTTCTTTATTTCTTTATTTAAAATATTTTTTTCTGTATTTATCTGAAATCTAATTTGTGGGTTTCCTTACTTGGTTGCCTATAAAATAATTGAATTAAGGAGTAATTTTTTTGGTATATATTTACAGAGAAAGATCTGGATAAAATATATATATATATATATATAATCTCAAATTTTTATTATATGGTCGAAAATGTTCGTTAATTTTGTTTGAATGAATTATTATCTATCGGTTCATTAATTAATTAATTACCCATATGTCGAAATATATATACTTGTGTTCGTATGTGTGTGTATAAATATTTATATGGGATTTTGTTTACGACATATCAGTGACCAGGATTGGGGAGCATCTGATTGCATAATTAATACAAGCTGGTAATATTAATGATGCTTTAGCCTGAATATATATGTATATATATATATATGTATGTATATACTAACAACGCTATTTGTGATTGAATATATGGCATTAATCAATCAATTAATTAATTAATTAATTAGTTATTACTTGTGTTTATTTCTATAATTTGAAAAATATGTAATACATGGAACTTCACATAAAAGATTCAGTAATTTATTGATTTTTTCACGTTGAATATGATTTTGTTATTAAAAGAATGTATATATATATATATATATATTATATTGATGTAATCTTTTAATAACTATATTCTATGTGCATTTTTTCAATCCACTCTTTCTCAACTCAGAGAAAAATTAGAGTCTAGGGATTTTGATTTGTTTGGTATTGTAGCAAAACCCAATTAAGCATAGAAGCAATACCATAAGAGTTGCATTAATTACTTTGTCATAAATCAATTAGGAAAATAAACAAAGCCAACCAAAAATCCCATATATATATATGAACACAATTATATATATTTCAACATCATTTCATAGTACAGTGGGGAGTAAAAGGAAGACATAGGTATACTTTGTAAACATGGTACTATATCATACATTATAATTCTTTCAAGAAAATTGAGAAAGAATCAAAAAAATTATTAAAAATGATGAAAAGTTTAAATACTTATTGACTGATAGAGTTTTGAACGATTTCGTTATTTTCAAGTCGAGAAAGTTGAAAGATAATCTAGAGAAAGAAAACTCTTGGGAGAAAAGGAAATTCTCTTAACGTGATCTAGTAGTTTATAAGAAAAGAAGCAACATATAATTCAAAAACTCCCTTCCCATTACATACAATATTTTTATCAAAAAATTCATGGATTCATAAATTAAGTAATATATAGAATAAATATTATGTATATATGTAATATTTTATATGCTTATTCAAACACTGAGAAAAAAATGTTGTTTGATTAAAAAAAAAATATATTGATGAAGAACAGAAAAATCAAAATTACCATGAGCTTAAATGAAAAATGAAGAATAACAACAATAATAATAATAATATAGATGAATCATTGTCAATACCCATTTTAACTTCATGATTGCAACTAGTATGCATTATCTATATCTTGGTATACCAATCTTATCTTTTCAAATAGAGGGAACTTTGTGCTTCTATTAGCCTCTTATTTTACTCTTCATATTAGTTGTCAGTCTAATACTCTATTAGACTTTCTTTATTATCAACTTCTTTCAACTTGAGCATGTTTTAGCTTAAGACTTCTTTTTTTTTTTTTTGATACAAGGGAAAAACAACAAAAGAGCTAACGAAAACAATCAGATATGGCTATTACATAATATGAGACAAGAAATATCAAGTATATCCTCACAGAGGATGCTTATATATATATATATATGTAGTCTGTGATTTTCTTTGAGAGGAAAAGAGAAAATCTGAATGGAGTGAAGTGAGTGTAACGGGTTTTGAATCTGTATATACACATTAGTCCGTCTCCTGGAAGGTGAAAGCATAGAGCTGTTATTTTGCGCGGGAGATATATATATATATATATGTAGTCTCATATATATGAACTAAACAGATAAACTTTTTCGCTCAATTTCGAGCACCCCTGTGGCCATATTGCAGCAAAACAAATGGCAGGTGAGCCAAAAAGTATGGGCAAAGTTCGGCAGGGCGGCTGCGGTCCAAAACCTGCAACATCCTCTGATGAACCCCTTCCTAATTCTCGTTTCATGTAATTTTTTCACCATTGTATTCATCATTCTGTTTTCTGCAGATTGACCGAAGGAGGAATCCCAACCGCCAAGGAGAGCCGACGAAGCTGCCGCACCCGGAAACTCCACCAC
>NW_019014641.1:277591-307664 GCF_000150535.2 Carica papaya
AACTTCTTTTAAGGTATAGTATGGATCACATGCTGATTACTCTAAGTTGAGAGTATTTGGTTGTTCTGTTTATGCTTATGTTATGGATGGTAAGCTTGAGCTGAGGGCAAATAATTGCATATTTTTTAGGTATGCATCTAGAGCGAAATGCTATAGGTTGTGGTGTAGTGATCCCAAATCTCCAAAATTGATTATCAGTAAAGATGTGACATTTAATGAGTTTGTTTCATTAGACAGTCAGAAGGAAAAAACGATAGCAAAATCATATCACAGTGTTAGAGAACAAGCAGAATTAGAAGTTCAGTCCAATAGTTTAAGAAATGAAGTGCATAATCTTAATTAAGAAAGTGATAGTACACATAATCAACAACAACCATATAGTATTGCAATAGGTAAGGAAAGAAGATAGATTAGAAGACCATAAAGATATGAGAATTTGGTTGCATATAACTTGTCAGTTGTAGGACAAATTGATTTGCAAGAACCAAGGAGTTCAGATACTGATCAAATGATTGGTGTTGTGTGTGAAGAACTTGGTGGCAGATGTCACTTTGTTCAGGAATATTAATAATATTCCTATTTAATTACAATGTCACTCCATGACATATCTTTTTAATCTCTTGCCAATGGTTAACCCAAAACTATGCATTTAAAATGAAAATCTTCATATGACCAATTGTGTTATAGAGTAGAGAATTGAGCAAACTGCACAAACGGTGAATAGAAGAATGATTACCATACAATAAAACTTTTATCTAACTGCAGCAATACTCTGTCATGGATTTTTTGGATCCCTTATTGATTGTCAAGCTAAAACTATACATCAAATAATAAACGCATCACATAATGAAAATTAAAGGAAAGAAAAGAAACCATAAACTTCATATATGAGAGGAGTCAAGTAGGTGTGCCATAAAAAACCATAAACGTAAAGTGAAACCATGAATATTTCTCCCTATATAATCAAATTTGTAATCAATCTCTAAGTACTGTATGAATTCAGAGATTGACTGAAGATAATTAATAATTTTCAAAAGTTGATGAATGATGAAAGTAACTTGAGATAACAAATATTACTATCAAGATTACTTTTGATAATACACTCTAATATTTAAGTCAATAATGATACAAAAAAGAAATTCATAATGAAAAAAAGTTTTAAAGAATTTGTAGAGAGCATAATGTTTAATCTTTACATGATAAAAATTTAATGAGTTTTTAGAATCAATAATATTCTATGTCAATATCAATAAAATTAGTACACATATCTCATAAAGATAGTTTTTTTTTCATAATATTATGTTTCATTGGGTTCAATCTAGGATAAACTTAGGCTAACATTAACTTTAAAACTACATGCCCTATTCGTGATGGGGCTTAAGACCAAGCCATCAACAAGTTTAGCTCAAGACTACCCCTAGGTTAAGGTCGAGGCTGAGACTGCACATCGTCGACTTTGGTCTCAACACAATACTCAAGTAAGGTTGATTTTGGCATTAATGTTAATGTTGCATTTGGAATAGAGTCAAGCTGGAAATATGCCTAAATTGAGTTTAGACTTGATGTTGTGATTAGGGAGGGATTTGATTGAAAATTGTGATCGACTATTTTTTACCTCGAAATTGCTCTCAATCTAAAATCATGTGGTTTAATAATAATTCATTGTTTTTATTATATCAAAAATAATTATAAGCAAATCAAATACGATAAAAGACAAATAAAAATCTTAATATAAAGAACTGAAATTGCGTTACATTCAATTAAAATTGATACATCTACTCGAGATACTGCTATTTCCATACCTGTTTATGCAACATCATTACATGGAGTTGGTCTTATTTAATAAGATACAAATTCCTTGCTCGCATTTAAACAAAATTAAACATATAAAACTAGCATAAACAAGAAAGGAAATAGCACATAATAATTTTATAATTACACTTTCAAAAAGAATTTGATGGACGTTTATATTTTTCCAAATAACGTCGTCTAGATGATTATCTTGGTTAATTCAAGAGCACCGTGGATTATTCCCAGGTCCCCCGTAGTAGAAATAAGTTCCCCATTCATTGTTGTAAGCACTTTGAATATTGTAGCAATTTGTGTTCTCAGCTAAAGTTGATACTTCACTCACTGAACTCAAACTGTTATCGGAATCAACAATCTCGAGGTTCCGAAAATAACTTGCTTTCCCAAAACCATCTTCAGCAAAATGACCGGAGCCCATCTGTGTCGAGGTGTGCTCACCATTGGCACGCGAATTCACAACCTCTCCACCCCATTCCACCATAGTAGCATGGTCTGCCAAGTGTGTGAATAGTTCTGCTGGCCAGTACCCTACCAGTGTATTGCCTCCAAATCCCATCCACCAATTTCCAAGTTTTGGATCCTAATTAATTTAATTACGGAGATTATGAACGTAAATATATTATACATAATAGTGCATTGATGTTGTAAAATATTATTCTTAATTAATTAAATTAATAATTAATATTAGATAAAATTACCTTCCAAATAAGAATGGTTATATCAAACTGGCTGCCTTTGTAGGTTGAAACAGGTGAAATGGCAGCTCCAATGGCAATCTTGCCGTTGGTTTGCACAAAGCCCGAACAAAGAAGGTTGTAACATCCTGTAGCTTGATATGAATCACTCTGCGATCAGCAACAGATCAGACATCATTACAACATACATACACCATACATGTATACGTGTGTGTGAGCTTTGACGATCATGCATCATGGGTCAAACACGGGCAACTTCTCATGCATCATGTAGGTTTGATTCGACGAGCTTAAACAAATTAGGGATTTGACTTAATGCAGCAGCACACGTGGGTATGAGGTCATATACAGCACATGGTCATCCTAAATATACGTTCATTATATTAATTTTTAATCATTTTTATATACTTTTTAACTTGATTATATTTAATTAGTATAATAAAAAAGAATTCATAAATTAATTAAATCTTACTGTCCAGTAAGTGAACAATCTGGGTCTGCTATCACCATAGAGCTCCGGACTGACCTGACTAGTAGAACAATTAAAACTTTAGATAACTCCATTTAATTATAATGTAAATTATTTATAAAAAATATAATACAAAATTATAGCTAAATAACGTTGTAGACAGACACCATTTCCAATAGCTTGTAATTTGTAATTTACAATATTAATTTTAATTTAATTTTACCAAAGTTTGAAAATATAAAAAAAAAATAATAATAATAATAACGGGAGAAGTTGGATAGTGTGCAGGAGAGAACAGGAGATGGAACAAGTACCTGCCACCCAGCTTCTATGCTGTTGAGATCTGAGCCGTCGAATGATCCCGAGAGGATCCAAATCTGAGACAGACTGAACTCGTTGACCACTTGTATTGATGGGTCCCACACGTTTATCGTGGCCTTGGCGCCGTACACCTCTTGAGATGTTCCGGTGTAGGCGATCGCATGCTATAATCGTGCACACGCACGTATAAGTCCCTTAATTTTTTGGAATTTCGGGAGTAATAATGTGGGGACCCTTTATGGGAAGATATACTCATAATCCTAAAATTAAATGTGACAAAACAATGCAACATGGGGCAATTAATCCTATTAATTTGAAATTTAAGTTCATGGGCCCTTTTATTATACAGTACCATATAATACATACATATATATATATATATATACTTCTCTATATATGTGTATATATATTAATTAAAATTAATTTTAAATGGGTTTTATTAATTAAAAAATAAAAAATATTCAAACTCGTGTAAAATAAATAGAAAATAGAACATCATATTACTAAAAATATGACATCGAAAATAAGTAAAAAATTAGAGAAAAAGAAAGGCTTGGGATGAGTACTATTCAATGATGATGATGATGATGATGGTTTAAGATGTATGACATGTTACATACATACCTCATGGCCATTACCGCTGACTACATCCGGGGCATCAGTACGTCTAGCTGTGAGATCATTAGGAGTCTTACGTTGTTTTTTCCCAAAGTCAAACAAAGACTTGGATCTCAACACATCTTCCAGTGTGGTGCGTCGTATGGGAACAGTTCCCTTGGGACACCTTGTCCCGTTTCTATGCCACATTTGCCATGCACCCTTCAAACCTTCGTTGCTTCTTTTCTCTGACCTTTCTTTTCTTACTTTCAGTGCTTTTGGCATTTCTGGTCCTACTCTCTGTTACACCATCCAATTATATGTATGTATGTATATATATGTGTATAAACATAAACCGTGTGTTATTTTTAAACAAGGGGAAAAAATGGATTGAAGCTTAAAGATGCATTATTTTTTTTTTTTTGTGGAAATGAAAATTTTTATTATTCTGATGAAACTTGTTAGATGGCAGAGAACCCATATGGTGAAAAATAAAAAATAAATAAATAAAAACTGAAAAGAAAAAGAAAAAGAAAATTCTGAAGAGGACAAACAAAAAAGTTAAAAAGGGCGAGGTGTATAGATATAATACCTGAATCTTGTGATTTTTCAAAAGCGGATGATCCAAAGCTGGTTGTTTTCTTTTATGAACACAATCTATTATATCTCCATCTGGGCTCTGCAGGTATAAACCAAAAATCTCATTTTGTATATATATGTATGTATATACAGACCACAAACACAGGCGTGCGTACCTCGATGGTCATGACAGGGGGCTTGTTAATCTTGTTTAAGTGGTTTTGAATCCTGCGGAGTCTCAAGCTACTAACTGGTCTGAAGTTGGTATAATTTCGAGAGGAAACAAGAGTGGGATTTTGGAGAAGGAAGAGAAGGATTAAAGTTGGTAAAAAAAGAGAAAGGTTAATTTGATGAAGATGTGTTGATCTTGATTTCTTCCTCGTAAAATTATCCATTGATTTTCTCATTCAGTGCCAAGATAGAAACTGGCTCTGAGAGAGAGATGAAAAAACTAACTCACCATTACTAGAGAAAAAAAAAAGAAATTAATAAATATAAATCCCTAACAACAAGAAGAAGAAAATGACTTGGTATAATCTGTTTTTTCTCTCAGTCTGAAACTATAAATTTGTGTGAAGAGAGGTGGGTGAAGGGTTATTAAATTTGAAGATCAATACACAGAGATAGCAGCATCAAAATCATGATGACATGCATTGGAATCATATAACATTATATATATGTATATGGTTAGTAATGAAGAAGAAGAAGAAGATGGGTTGTTTTGGGTAGTGGTATTTTTGTATGTATATGTATATAAGCAGAAGAGAATGAAATTGGGAGAAAAAAAGGGGGAAAAAAAAAAAAAAAAAAAAAAGACTTGAAGGCACTATAAAAACCCAGACCTACCCAACTAAACAGGTCCCCTTTTATTGCAGTCTTCTTCAATGTCATCTGCCACCATTCACTTTGCCATTAATGTGTTTTTTCTCTCTTCCCAGCTACCTTCCTTTTTTATCCCACTTTTAGTCTTGACGTGCACAACATTCACTACATATTTAACCCTTTAATATAATATATATATATATATAATTACATATATATCTATATATACATATATATCTTCCTTGCTTTCTTCCCTTCTCAGTCTCTCTTTTCTTCTTTTTTAAATTACCTTTTTTCCAACTCCAAGCACCATTCATTTGATTATTACTTTGGTATTATGACTTGCTTTATTAGTTTCTCAACACCAAAATGTGTATGTAGTTTTTTGTTTGTGCGTGTATATGTGTATATAATTATATTTGTGAATACGATACACTACCATCTCTAGCTTACACTGAGATTTACCCTACCTATTACATATATATATATATATATATGATGGTATACACGGTTGGGGTAATTATATATATATATATATGTATATTATATAATTAAATAGTGGAATTTTTGCTAATAATATGCATGGTTTAACATGTATACATATATAGTGTGTTCTTGCTAGATATATGGCGTTATATACATAAATTTATGTATGTATATGTGTATGTTTGGCTAGATGACAAAGCAAGTGAGATAGTTTACTATTTTCAACGTACTTCGAAATTCAATATATGATGTTATCAAGAAAGCCAAAAACGTCTACTATAAATCATCTCTTTCTCCTTTCATCTATTAGCAAGTAATGACAAGCTAATATCTTATAACTTTATGTTTTCAATATGAATAAATGTATATTAATTAATTAAGCTTTCAATACTATAGGTCTGTCCAATATATTAATCATGATATATATACATGTAAGTAAATTATTTGAATTATTTTAAATTAAGAGTAATTTTTGGGTGATATGTGGGTAAAATTAAATTGGATCGAAGTTATAAATATAATTTGCTTTGAATTAAATTTTTGTTAAAAAATCATGCTATATATATATATATATTTAAAACATACTAATTAGATTTATGATATCTTCTAATTCTCTCATATATATATATATATATATATATATATATAAAAGTAGTTGATTTTTTTAAATGTATGATGTTTTTTTGAATTCACTTAATGTGGTTAAAAATGTATTTATGTTTTAATCTTAATTATTTAAGACTTTAAGGCATGATTATTTGGAGAAATACATAAAATTATGTGTAACCCCAATAAAATCAACATGTACTACGACTAATAGGAATTTTTATTAATATCTACGTATATAATTAATATGGTTAAACATATATATATATATAGTGTGTGTGTGTGTGTGTATGTATATATATATATATATATATGTTTAGGATTTTGAGGTTGAAGATGAAACCCAAGAAAGAAATTGTCATTTTTTTTTGTTTAAATTTCAACATATTGAGGGAGAATTCTATGCTTGTCTATGATATTTTATAATATTTATATACAAGATGGAAGAATTAAATATTTGGTTTTAATCATAAATTTAATTAATTAATTAATTAATCAATTAATTAGACAACACGAAAAGTAATAAATTAAATAATTAAAAATTTGGTAAGCTTCTATTCTGGAATCTCCATTACTAGTTGAAAATTAATTTATGTTGTCAGCGTCTTTACTTCCCCAACCTGGAACTCTGCATTTGACTGGAAATAATTAATCCATTAAAATTCGCAATGGACGATCCACCCATTTGCGTTCATCTCACGATACATATACATATAATACACATATATATATATATATATTGTATAATTTAATGAAAGAATTTAATATTTTCTTCTCTTTGACTGCAAAAATTGTTGTAAATTAAATTAATGTAATTACTAATTGAGATGGTAACTAAATAATCATGGATAGTGTGTATCAAAATCTATATATACATGTATACTAGCTAACTCATTATATATAAGTGGTATTAATAAATATATACATATACATATACATATATATATCATGCATGTATTTTCATTAAATAGTAAGCCAGTACAAAATAAAATAATCAACGAATAATTGGTTGTGCCCACTGCATGATACTTCATGGTTTTGGATATATATATATATATATATATATGTATATGTATCTTTGAATTTTTAGCTTCTTTTTTCCTATGCCATGAATCAAGGGTATATATATATATATATATATATATTCAAATTTTAACTATACTGGCAAAACTAGAAGTCAACCACTATTCATTACATTTAATTAAGAATTGAATCCCATTGCATTCCCTCAATCAACTCTCTCTTCTTTATTATATGCAAGAATATTATTTCATTTCTTGATTGATCATATAAATAAATATATAATTTAATAATAAGTAACATCCTTTTGATTTAATTTTTCCTTCCCTTTTATGTTATATATATATATATAGTGCAATTTAATTATTGAATGGAACATGTATGATCGATATATATAGTAAGCTATATAGGTTCTTGAAATTTGCTAAATTATGCAAGAAAAAGGATTTGGGATTTATTGGGTGTTAAATTAATTACTCCATTAACAAATGGCAATCTTTACATATACCTACACGGATTTTCTCTGTGAGATACATAGGTACATACACATATATACACACACACACACACACATATATAAATGTAGGTGTGTATAGTAAGCTAAATATGAATATATGATTGAAATATATAGTAATTATACTTCCACCGGATTAGGTATAATTATACCCTAATCGATTAGGCCTTAAACCTTACTTATTAATACCGTAATGATAATTACCTTTTAACCACATGATAATTATTAGCAAAATTAAAAGCTCGTTGGCCAAACCTTAAAGCATACTCTTTTCTTTTATTTCGGATGGAACTAACTTCTCTCTAAACTAATTACATCACAAACAAAAAAAGACCCTTAAAAGAGGAAGTATATTGAATATCTATTATATAAGCACACGTGCACATACATGTGTATGTGTATCCATGGAAGTAAACCCTAAAAAAAAGTTTGATTTGGGTAATGGTGGGACCAAAAAATTGTGAAGGGAGGTTGTATTTACTTTTGTGGTTAAAAGATGAGAGATTAGGTTCAATTTGAAATCCATAACGTAGATAATAATCTTAGTTATATATTCTTTTAGTTATTATATGAACTAATATTTTTTATATATATATAATAGAGATCGAAATATATTCACTAACATGCCTGTTAAAAATGTCATTACCACTTGTCATACTCGTTCATGTTTGTGTGGTGGTCTCTCCTCAAGAATAAGGGTTTGAAGTCTCTTACCATCGATAGAGATATGTCATCTCCTATATGTTCTTTGTTGATGATTTTATTTTTTTTAAAAAATTAGAACGAGTAGACTAAGATAATCAGAATGATTTTTAGCAAATTATGTGGGATGCCATAAGAAAAAATGAATTTAATAAATTTCATATATTCTTCTCTAATG
The DNA here is from genome assembly GCF_000150535.2 of Carica papaya. The sequence continues at coordinate 286,390 of NW_019014641.1, forward strand.
ATATAAGTTAAAAATATTTATATTTTTGGACTGGTGTAAATAATTTGGACTAAATCTGAGTAAATAATGTTTAGTTTGGTTCTTGATTCAAGCAAATAGAAGATTTAAAAAAATTAGTTTGTTTCAGTTTAGTTTCTTTCCGAACCGAAACGTAATAAATTTTTTTAAAAATATACTTTTTAAAATTAAAATTAAAACACAATATTTTTTGAAAGTTACATTTTGTCTTTTGTCTTTTTTATGTGGGATTGAACCAAACTAAAACACTCAATCTTTCACTCTGAATCCCTTTTATTATTTGATATTCTAACATAATCTTATTCTAGTTTTGAACTACTGAACATCTACAAACATTACGAGCAATATCAAGAAAGAGATATAATTTATATGTAATATTAAAACTACTACTAACTCTTGAAACTATTTATATATATTCATAAACTATAAAATTGAGAATTTTTTAAAGAAAATTCTAAATAGAAATTACTGATACTTAATTGATACTTTATTGTCAAACTGGTAAGTCGGATAATGAATTTTCTTAATTGGGTTAATAGAGTCATGTTAGATAAGTCTATTCTTATTATTCTTGCCGTGTAAATGATTTGCCCACCTACCTTTATTTATAATAATCTTGATCTTCATACCATGTGCTTTATTTGGAGCAATAACAATAAAGGACAAAACAACCTCCTTGGGATCTAGTGAAGACTAATGGTACTCGTCTTAATCCTCATCTTCATAAGCTTATTACTCAAACATGCATATTTAGTGATGATTATATTAGGTTTTTTTTTTTTGTAATGTGACAAATTGGTTGGTGACATATTGTCTCGAATATCATTTTCTCTATTCGGACAAAAGCATGTTGATGATGAAGAGAATCATTCTTAGTATAAGCATGGATCACCTCAAATCCTACATATTTTGATGCTCTTTAGAAACTCCACTAAAGCCATCCTTATTCGTTGGCTTGGCCAGTATCTTGTCCTCATGTCTGGACTTATGAGAATGGTTGGTCTATTTAAGCTGCAAAACTGTTCCTTAAAAAGTCACTAATGATCATTTTAATCTCAAAGCAACCTCTACTTATAACTTGATTTGGAACTCCTCCATTTGGCTACCAAAAAAGGGCTTGCAAAGGTGACTCTTCGTTTAGGCTTTTCTTTTTCTTCCTAAAAACAATGCAAGTAATTTTATTCTCATTAAATGTCTCGTCGTCTTTACTCGGATTATACACTATTGAGAGGGTATCTAAGAGATTAGCATTTGAGAGATGAAAGAAGATGATTACTATTATTATTATTACTAGTATAATTTTTGTTAGAAATAAATGTCAAAGTCACTACAGTTGCTTTTGAACCAAGTAATTATGGATCATCAAGACTCAATAGCATGTACCAAACCTTATCTAACCTACCATGCCACTATCCAACTGCAATTCCTCAATCTTCTTCCCATAATCTACTTTTTTAACCATTTACTTAGCTTTAAAGAGCAAGAAAAGCTACCTGCCTAAAAACTAACTTTTTTTCACTCTTTTAGGACCATCTAAGTCATCCAATTATGATAATTAGAAAACATAAAACATAAATAAATACGAATTTATCATATTTTATTTTTTTATGGGAGGTAACGTATAGATATTGTAGCAACCTTGCATGCTACAAGAGAAGAATGTGGGGGCGATGAGGGAAAACTGTAAATAGTGAAAGTAAAATGCATGCACCATTTTTTTCTATGTCCTGTTTATGGATGGGAGACTCATTCACATAAACTTCAACAAAACAAAACGAAGACAGACAAAAAAACCAAATGGGGTACTCAATGAATTCTTTTCCTCATCAAAAATACCTCGATAAGAATGGTTTTGGGGAAGATCCCAACAAAGATTCAAGTTAAATAACTAAGAGATAGTCCCATTAAGGACTACATATCATGGATAGAAAGGTTATTATATAACACATTACAGACGTACAAAGAAAACTGGATCAAGCTCCCTCCCAGCTACCCTCTTGAACATTAAAAAAGAATTATTAAATAATCAGAAATAGATTACAAGAGCAAAATTTCACATTCTTTATAAATTAATGGAAGCAAACTCGGGCTCTCAGTGTCTACAAGTGGCTTCGTCGGTATCTGGCTCATCAACAATTACATTAATGCTGTGATGGGCCTAAGGGGGAAATTTTGAGTATCTTACCTTGCTTCAGTGTGTATACCTATTTAATGTGAACAAAGATAAACCCTTCAAAGATTTTCCTCAAGGTTCCAATCATCAAAAATTTTTCTCTTCTTTAATTCGTTCAGAGGAATCCAAAATTGTGAGAAGAATCACTAGTAGTTGCACAGGAATTCAAACTCAAACAGATGGGCAATAACAAACTGCTGGCTTCTTAGCCACTTCCGGTGTCGTTCTCACTGTCTTCGCTGTCATCACTGCAAATCCAACATCAAGAAGAATTGAATCAGCTACAGCAAGAAATCAATTATGAAGCACATAAATATGTAAATTTTCTTTGCCTTTTGAAGAATGGTCCTAATTTCCCTGCATCCACGAACAGTTCGGATCCAACTAATAGTAGTTAGATTTTTTTAGAAATAATTAGTTTTGTTGTTTTGATTAGTTAGAAATTAACTTCAATTAATCACTTTTCAGCTATAAAAGGTAGAGTTGAGAATTGATTTGTATCCAGAAAATATGAATGAAATTTCAAACTTCTCTCTAAAGCAATTCCTCTTTTCTCTTCGTCTACCTTACTCTTTTTTCTCCCTAAATTCTAATTCTGCTCTCATCTTTTAGATTCTTTTCTGTTTCTGCGGCAATTCTTCTTCCTCCTTTATTTTCTTACAAATCAGGATAGGTTCCTGAAACAAACATGCATGTGTATGCTAATCCTGTAGTTGCACATAAATAGAAGAATATATGGATTTACTTGAATATTTAATGCTGCAAACAAAAACAACTTAAAATCTTTGATCGAAGATTTCCTCATTCAAACAGACAATATTACATTTCTGATCTTCTGAACTGAAGAGTTTTTCTTTTCGTTCTTTATGGTGTGTGAGGAGACACAAAGGGTTCCTTACAGAAGAAAGGGAGGCAAATGTTCCAAAATTTGATCCTGCTCAATATTATGACTAGAGAGAGAATAAACAGACTGCCTAGATGTTCTGATCAAATGAATAAAAGTCTAGAGCATAGTTATCGCATGATTGTGCATCACAAAATTCATTCTAATGATCTTGCCTCTAGTCGTAGATTAGGTACACAAAGCTCAATAAACAAATACAAACACCCTCTAACCTATTATTCATGCAAAAGTTAAAAGCTATTTTTTTTTTAAACTGAGTATAGGTAAAACCCGAACTTGAATCATCAACTCTGACATGAGAGTTCATGCCATCTGAGATACATGACCTTGGCTAACTTTTTTTTCCTTTTTTACAATGAGCATTAGTAAATAAAATTCTCTAATACCTGTATTCAGGAAACTTTGATAGGCGTCTAGCATCCAAGCCTGTGATATATTTCTGTGCAGCTTGAACATTTTCGCTACCTGCAAGCCATATAACAAATTAAATTAACAATCCACTAGGCTTTTTCCAATTATCAGCTAATAATCAAGAGGGGCAAGGATTGGCAGAGGGAAGATATAAGAGAATTTGTTTTTAGACAAAAATGCAGTCTGAAAAGTGCTACATATTCATTGCAGGAGGGGATACCCTTTGTCAAATGGAAAATGTGCAGCGCACATCTTTCAGCAGCAAGTCTGACAGGAGTACTCCCATCCTTCAAACATTCTGCAAGTGCAGGTCCAATAACTGTCAACTGGGCCATAGTGGCTGAAGGATTACTCTGCAGAATGATTACCTAACTTGTCAGTGCCCAAAATCTTATAAAAATCTCATAAATAGTATCCAATGTGCATAAGAAGGCAGTGTTCAAAAACTCACTTTTGCAACAGCTTTTAGTGCAGATAATGCCCTTCTCCTGACCTCACTGGATTCGTCATGCAAAGCAGACACTACTGATGAAAGAATATCTATAACTAGAGCTGAATTAATGGGATCATTTTGAACTTCATGAAGCAGAAGTCTTCCTAGTGCCTTGATTGAAGTCTCACGGAGAGGAAACTATTTCCAGTAACTTGTTAGAAGCGACAAAAACAAAATAACAAGAAAGCACAACTGTCAGAACCAAAATACCTTGTCATCATCTTTCAAGGAAACTTTTAGACAGTCTAGGATAGATGGGAACATTAGAGATGTAGAAATTTTGGAAGGGTTGTGCCTGAGTAAGGATGAGATGGTGAGTAATGAACCATGCCTAGCAACCCAGCTCTGGGAATAGTCCCAATCCAAGAGTTCCTCAAGCAGGTCATTCAACTGCATATCTTCCATGTACTGCAATTAACCATAAAGGTAGGTCAACATCAAAACAAGAACGATCAAGATAAGATGCAGGAGTTGGAGTTCCAGAGCAGAGAGAGGAGGAAAAGTAGACACGAAGTATTAACCAAAAATCAACTGCAAGCTGACGGACATGGTAAATCAATAAAAAGTGACAACTAAATCTTTGATGAATTTAACCTGATGCAGAACAGAATCGTGCAGATTCTAGATGGTAGCAACTAAAGGTTTTTCTTAATTCCGTAGAAGCTATGATATGAACAGCATAAACTATAGATTTGGATAGGCATTATCTGCCTGCCGTTGTCCTTCCCTTATGGTGACTGAGAATATTTTTAGATCATTTGATTTTCTATGGATTAGGTTGCTTTAGTTCGAGGGAGTCCATAAATACTTGAGAAAAACTAACACTTGAAATCAGTTCACAATTAATAAAATTTAGAAATATTTCTCTCAATCTTCCCTGGAAGGTTTCTAGGTGCTGACAGCTAGTGTAACATATAATCGATATACATTACTGTTCTGCATCACATTTTGAGTGCATAGGAATTGTTAATGCTCATTTTCTAAGGGAATATCAACATGAGAAAGATAATGAGAATGAAAAAAAATGAAGCTCTTGAATTATGCGTTGTACCTGTGATATAATACCCAATATGCCGGCAGCAGATATTCGAACTTGGTCATCATCATGATGGATTAAGTCCTTTAGGAGACTATAAACACGACTCCTAACAGCAGGGCTCACATTTTTACCAGCATGCTTTAGGACACCTTTCAAAGCGGACAAGATGGCTTCTCGAATCCCAGAATCCACACTCTGGAGGTACAAATGTTAGAAGTGGTAGATAGTCTAGCTTTAAGGACAGTGCGCAAAGAAGCAGCAAAGAACAAAAATCACCTGCAAACTGGATAGGAGGTCCCCAACCAAAGGATCAACCCTCGTACTGAGGGAACTAAGCTTCCCAAGGGCATGAGCAGCACTTGAACGAACAGTCCTGCATTTACATGCTACATAAGACAAAACAAAGAAAAAAAAAGACGAAAAAGCCATACGTAGCACTACTAAAAGATCTAAGCCATTGTTAGAACAAATGTTATTTTATGAAAATACTTAAAACATTAAAAATACTATAAATTTGTCTTGAAAAAGTTGAAATTGACAACTAAGCGAAAGAAAGTATATATGAAAAAAAAACAGTTTGTTTAGGCTTATGCCAAAAGCAAGCATTTCACAACGTGGGTAGACGTCCATCCAAAAGAGATAGCTCTTATTATCTAGGAAAAAAGTTGCATTTAGGACCTAAAATTTGAAAATGTGGATTAATCAAATTATTATTAATTTCTACTAAATACCAATACTTCTATCAAATGCTTGCTTTTAAACCAAAAAATTTGAAAATATTAATTTTTATCTGATATTTTTAAACCCAAAAATCAATATTTTGCTATTACTTCCATCGAATCATGCTCAAACTAAGCTCCAATAAGAGTTAGAAACAGTAAAAAGCTACATAAATGTACGCCAAATAGACAGATTCTTCACTTGTTCTTTAAGAAGGAAAAAAAGGATGCTAAGAAGGCACCACTTGGGTGCAAATCCAGACTCTAACGTAGCGCTAGATATAGAACTTTTTCCTATAGATGTGTCCTTAATATATTACATTATAGAGCCCCTTCATAATATAGGATCATAAAAACTATAAATTAGAAACAAACCTTGTATTATCCTGTAAGCACTTAATAAATGTTGTTTGAAGCTGAGGAAGGAAAGGCTTGAGGGCCATCCCACCCTTTCTTATCATTATGCTTAAAGTGGATAAAATGGCACTCTTGACCTGCCAGGGAAATCTGTCCCCTATGATTCGAATAAGAGGCCTGGAATTAACACAACAAATGAAGATGAGAGCTTAGATTCAAGATAACTACAAAACTTTTAAGATATTGCAAATTTATGGATCCTCAAACCAAATAGAAGCCACTAAAAGTAAGGTTAAAATTGCCTAAAAAATGTGCACTGAAAGATAAAAGGAAGTTAACATTTAACCTGAAAATAAAGAGATGCTATGACTTTCATATAACTGAAGTCTACATAAGATTTCATAAGAGCATTCCTTGTAAGAAGGCAAAATTCAAGATCAATTTACTTAGATGCTTGTAGATGTTGTAAACAGGTGGCACCCCCTTGGTGCTTATATTAATACATATACATGTTTATTTCAAAAAAAAAAAAATTTCTTGGATGCTTCCAGGAGCTTCTAAACCATCCTTGTTTCATATAGATTATTGTAGCAGAATAAAGACCATATACATATCTGAAGATCTTTTTAATTGATAACAATAGGCAGAGACCAACAAGGATGCTAATTTAACAGATAGTGACTTTGTTCCATTGCACTTCTGGAGTTGCTTTCTTTTAAACCTAAACTGTACCTTTAAAAGATTAGAGTTAGGTGATGTTTTCTTAATTGCTTTTCTCGTAACTTTATAGTTAGAAAAAGTAAACATTGGGTCCATTTTGATAGTGACAAGAAAAAATTTATTCTTCAAAAAACCTTGCCTTTAATTTCTGTGATTAAAAGTTTGCTGTTAAAAAGAGTAATCAAACTGTTTGCCAAAATATTTTTGATGAAATGCTATTGAATGTGCTGTTCGAAATATTTATTTATATAACAATATATGTAAAAGTATTAGGAAAATAAAATTGATATAATATTATTGTAATTAAGAAAATTTTTAATTTTTAGAAGTTGAAACATATTTGCTTTCACCAATTAATTTTTTTTAATAAAAAATACATTACCAAATACAATTTTTCTGAAAAGAAGGTTATACTTAAAAAAAAAAAAGAAAAGAAAAAAGAACCCAAAAGCTTACCAAATGGAACAGTTGAGGTTTCACAAAAGCTATCATGTAGTTGCTTTCCAAAATAAGAAAATTTGCTTTTCCAAGAAGCAAAGAAGAATAATTATAAATTTTTATTAGTTGTCCAATATACTTATGATTGAAAATTTACCTATAATATATTTTGGTATTCTAAAACCAATTTTTTCTTAAATGCAAGACAATCATATTAATTACATTCCCAAAATATTTCAAAGGCATTATTACCAAAAACAAATATAGATGTAAGATCTTCACTTCTAAGGCAAGTTTGATAAAAAACCTTTTTTCTCACAACAAGGTCATAGATGTGACAAAGCAAACTAGATCTTGTTAATTGCAAACAATTTATAAATATTCAACGCCCAACCTGTACAAAATAAAATTCCACATACATACCCCGTTATTGGGATGACAAATTCTTTCAATGCTTGTTCACTCGTCACTTCAACAAGTTCCCCAAGACCAAGTGCTGCCTGCTCCCTTAACTCGGCTGACCCACTTATAAGGCCCTACAGATGCAATACAACTGATAAGAATACATAACCCGCTGAATCTCCGGATTCATTGCCCAGAATATAACAGAGGTCAAGATGAATCATAAAAAATAGTATTCCATAACAGAACATAGACTTAGAGAAAACCCATTTTATTCTCATTAAATTACATAATTATTAGAAATATAAACAGGATAGAGAAGAAACACACACAAATAAAAGAATTGAAACAGACAAAACTATCACAGGTGCTAAGCGACAAACGAGTGTTATTAAACTATCTAAAAGAATAGCATGTTACCAAACAATAATTAGATTTGAACAAAAAGGTCAGGGAGAAAGGAAATGGAACAAAACATTTTATCTTCATTTATTTGGTGAAAGTAGGTAAATCAAAATGGCGTAGAAAAATAACAGAAAAGGTAAAACATATTAGACTTAGACAGGAGTTAAACTCAAATCATGTATGATACTTTTACCTTTTTTCACAAAAATCGAATACACATATGACACTCATATTATTTCATGTTAAGATATGTGGATATGTACAAACAAAGTAAACTTGGTTAAATTTTTCTCTAATGTAAAATAAGACGACAATAGGAAAATAAATTGCATCTTATCAAGATTAACATGGAATAAAATAAGGATGCCATGAAGTATAGATTTACTTGTGTTGAACTATCTATCAGAATATTCCATTTCAGAATCCTCGTCCATATGTTCGTGCAGGTATGAATTAATACTGAAAGGTGATTTTACTTGATATGCTATTTATGATGCTACAAGGCATGAAGATGTTGAGATCTAATCTTATAAACATTGGTTATAGAACTTTAATGATACAAAAAAATGCAATATCGGTGATATCCACAAACTATAGTATATAGACAAAATATAAGACTCTATTTAGCCCTTTAATATTTTCTTCAATTTATTTCCAAATCAGGAAAAATAGGATCTTGTAGGCACAGGAGGAAAGGAAGTGTATTTTGCTGGTGCTGCCGATCCAACAAAATACAGGTTTCAAGCAGGACTAACAAATTAATTAATAGGCACGAATAGTCCTAGGCTTCAAACACATATCCGCTCAGAGCAGAAATAAACGCTAAAACAAATAGTGAGCTGAAGACAGGTTTTAAGCAATACTAACAAATTAAATTAATTACCATAGAACAATTATAGCATCCAAGCACACGGGTGGAGACCTTTTACCATTTGAATTAATCAAGATAAAAAGAGAACATGAAAAGAAGTTTAAGTTGGTGACAACAATTTGTTGGGAAGTGTACATGTGCAAATGAGTAAAGGGTATATTAGTAATAAACCCCTTCGGTATAATCCTTGTAACCTTTGTAATTAATTAAGTTTCCTAACATCATTATCAGGGACTTGTATATATAGGGTTCCAATACCCAATAAAATACAATTCATTCTTCCACATTGTTATCAGAGTCCTGTGGTACGAAACCTGAACTTTTACAAATCTTAGTCGGTTCATTGCCGAAACAAGAAAACCCAGAAGGGGCCAGCCTTAATAGCCAGCGACCACACCAGCCACTACCAACCTTCATAGTCAGACAGCAGCCGGCCAGCCACCACTAGCCTTAAACCAGGCTGCTGTCACCAGCAGCCACACACCAGCAGAGGCGCCTCACCAGCAGTTGCATGACCAGCCACCTGCAGCCACACAGATCAGCCTGTCTCGCCTCCTTTAGCTGCACCCGCTGTTGTCCCTCCTGCAGTGCACAGCTAGCCACGTGCCCAGTCAGACCCTTCAGCTGAGCGCTTCCCAGTGTGCGCCCCCTATTCTGCCAACCAGCCGCTGCTCCACCTGTGCACCAAGTATCAAACCCGAAACAGTTCCTCGAGCTGTCACTATTCTATCCGGGATGCCTTAAGAATGTCGGAGGTTACGTCTCAATCTACTGGTACAAAATTTCCTAATGGGAAACTCATCACATAATAAAATTAAATTTCAATTAATTCATGTTGCCTATCGCTTCAATGGCAAAATTACCTAAGCTAGTCACACTTAATTCGGACCACTCTCAAAGGGCAAGAAAAGCTAAGTCATCTCATAATGGGAAACTCCTCACATAACAAAATCAAATTTCAACTAATTCAGGTTGCCTATCGCTTCAATGGCAAAAATTACCTAAGCTAGTCACAGTTAATTCGGATAACTCTCAAAGGTCAAGAAAAGCTAAGTCATTTCCTTGGTATCAGACTAAAGCCAGGAGCTCCTACTTATGATACTTGGAATGAGGAAGATGTTATTATTATTGCTTGGTCCTGAACTTTATGGTACCAGAAATCAGTAAACCAGTTATGTGTCTGCCCACAGCCAAAGGACACTTGGGATTTAATCCAGAAAAATCTATTCCGAGAAAAAAGATGTAGCCCGGATGTATGATCTGACCATCAAAGTTTTGAGAACTAAACAAGGCTACAAGACATTCACAGAATATTCAAATCTTCTGAAAAGCTTAAGGTAGGAGGTCGATCAGTACCATAATATTATTATAGGAAACAACAAAGATGCAACCACCTTGAAGAAGTTTGTTGAGACAGACAAAACATACCAACTTATCGCAAGGCTCAATGAGGAATATGATCAGGTAAGAGTACAAATTTTAAGGAAAGAAGAGATCACATCTATCAATGAAGTAAGTCCTTATTCAGTGCATAGGAAAGTAGAAGAGGAGTTATGCTTGAATCCCGCACCACTGAAAGGTCCATAACGGCAACTAAAGGCCTCAAACCTCGACAATTGGAGAAAGAACTAAAACACAGTTACACTTCAACCACTAGTGGGAAGAACAGGGAAAACATTTGGCGTACCTTCTTTAAAAAAACAAAGGTACACCAGAGAAAAAGATTTGAAAACTCCATGGGAAGCTGACCACCCCAAGCAAGGATTGGGGACACCAGAGAACTTAGGGACAGGCAAATGTAGCTCAGGAGAAGAAGCATTCAAAGACCTTGATTTCCAGTCAGAAATTGAGTGACTGCAAACCCGATTTCAGCAACTAGAGAAACCTAAAGGTGCAAATCTCATAGCATACTCAGGTATATTTCCTATTTATCATGGTTTAAATGTATTAGATAAAATCTTTACATTATCACGGATAGTAGACTCATGAGCAACCGATCATATGACAAACTCCTCTAAATTATTTAAAACTTATGCTCCATGTTCCAGCAATAGGAAAATTTTCACTGCTTATAGTTCACTAACTATAGTAGCAGGAATTGGCACCACACCACTTAATCTCTACCTCACTCTTTGGGATCTCTATGTACCAAATCGTGTACAAATCTTATAAATACTAATAAACAAATTATCTCATAATGTTAACTATAAAGTGATCTTTTCTTATTATCTTTCTGGAATTTCAAAACCAGAATCCGGGAAGGATGATTGGACGTACTATGGCTTGGGACGGGTTATATTTCCTGGATACACCTGACATATCCAGCACTATTCTCTCCACCGCCAAATTAGACAAGCTATGGTTATATTCTCTGGATCATAGACAAACTCCTCTAAATTATTTAAAACTTATGCTCCGTGTTCCAGCAATAAAAAAATTGTCACTGCTGATGGTTCAGTAACTATAGTAACAGGAATTGGAACCACACCACTTAATCCCTACCTCACTCTTCAAGATGTTCTCTATGTACCAAATCGTGTACAAATCTTATAAATATTAATAACCAAATTATCTCATAATGTTAACTATAAAATTATCTTTTCTTATTCTCTTTCTAAAATTTCAAGACCAGAATTCAGCAAGGATGATTGGATGCGCCACGGCTTGGGACGAATAAGCACTATTCTCTCCACCACCATATTAGACAACCCATGGTTATATAACAAGAGATTAGGATACCCCTTTTTCTCCACCTGTTTTTTTCTTTATTTTCTAATTGCAATAATGAAAGTTCATAAAGCAATGTGGATGTACTTTTAACGTGTCTGACAACTTACAGCATCTGAACTATTTGGGCTTGCTGGGATTAAATTGGGTGATGGCTGATGGCCGATAACGTGAGTAGCGAGCTGTGGGCTTCGGAGGGCTTTTGTAAAAAAAAAAAGACATTTGTTCCTAATTCCACTAATTATTTTTTGAATTGTGTGGAAGGAAAGAAATGCGGAGGCTTTTGAGGGTATTGAGACTAATTTTACAAATATTAGAGATAGATAGATTCACATTTTTATCTCTATTTTGTTAGGCCATGACATCAAATATTGAGATGATTTTGAGATTGTCATAGACAATTTGATTGACTTGTAACTATGTTTTGTATATGAGTGGTACCCCCTTCATACTTTTGTGCATAAAAATATTTTTCTTATATTTCAAAAAAAAATAATAATGCAATGTGTATGAACTAGCAAAGTACTGGCACTTAACTTTCATTCCTATTAATAACAGAAGTAAGATTTCATTTCAGTTGATTCATATTGATGCTTGAGATCTTGTAATCTTAATAATATTTCTAAGATGCGGCAACTTGTTTCCTTTATTGAGTACCATACTTAAGTTACTTGACCTTTTATATTGAAATCTAAAACAGAACTTATTCCTATTATTTCCCAGTTTTATAACATGATTAAAAAACAATTTGGAGCCACAATTAAATGTTTTAAAACTGATAATGCCTGAGATTATTTTAACTATACCATAACTGTCTTCTTTCAAAGTAAGAGAAATATTCATGAGTTTTCCCGTGCCATACTTCAGCACAAAATGGAGTTCTAGAAGGAAAAAGGAACTATCTGCTTGCTACCACACATGTTTTTTTGTTTCAAAACCATGCACCAAAACACTATTGAGAAGAAGCCATGTTAATTGCCACGTACTTATCAATCGATTTCCATCTAGACTACTAGACTTTGGAATTTCAGTGGAAGTTCTAACTAACTTATTTGCAGGCCTATGAGACACCAATAACCTTATACACTCTTGTTTCCAGGTGTATTGCACATCTTCACGAGAGAAACTCAACCTAGGGAAATCAAGTGTCTTTCTGAGTTATTCTTCCACTTCAAAAGGGACACAAGTGTATCACCCATCCACAAAGAAATTTTATGTTCTACTGATGTGACCTTTGTTAAGACTTAATCATTCTTCAATCAACCTTACCTTATAGGAAAGACTATAGTAAAAGATAAGGGAGACTTATAAGACTCATTTCTTGAAATTCCTCTCCTACCTTCAGATACTCTGCCTTCAAATATTTATTATCTAAGCACATCACCTCAGTAGAAGATCACAACTCACAAAAAGAATCCAAACCTCACTAGATGAGCCTAACCCACAACCTATATTGGACCCACGTTTTGTCCAGGCATATTCAAGAAACAAAAACTCCAACCTTGATCTGAAGCAAGTTCAGGAATTTAAGCCAAACACTGGAAGTAAGGTAAAAACTATGAGAATCATTGTCTTTCTGATACTGATTTACCTATTGCACTTAGAAAATAAACTAGAAAATGCACCAAACATCCAGTCTATCAAATCCAATTTTGTATCTTTTGAAAACTGTTCTTCCAACTCACAAAAAAATTCTCATAAGCATGAATACAATATCTATTCCAAAAAGTTTATCTGAGACTTTAACCAACGAGAATTAGAAAATTGCTATGAATGTTACAATATAGGAACTTGGAAAATGGTGAACCTACCTAAAGGGAAAAAGAATCTTTAGGCTGCAAAAGGGAGTTCACTATTAAACAAGAAAATACTTCAACCTTGGTCTAAAGTAAGTTCTGGAATTTGAGTGGGGCACAGGAAGTAAGGTGAAAACTATGAGAATCACTATTTTTCTGATATTTATTTACCTATTGTACTTAGAAAATAGACTAGAGAATGCACCAAACATCCACTCTATCCATTCCAATTTTGTGTCTTTTGAAAACTATTCTCCAGCTCACAAAAAATTTCTTATGAGCCTGAATACAATATCCATTCTGAAAAATTCATATAAGACTTTAGCCCGCAAGGAATAGAAAAATGCTATGAATATTGAAATGCAGATACTTGAGAAAAACTAGACTTGGGAAATGGTGGACTTACCTAAAGGTGAAAAACCTATAGGCTGCTGAAGGATGTTCACCATCAAATATAATCTGATGGAACTACTGAGAGATACAACGGAAGTTGCTGCCTAATAGATATACTCTGACATACGGAAACCTTCGTACCTATGGCAAAAATGGATACAATATGTATCCTATTATGCTTACCTACTAATTTTAATTGGCAGTTACTACAGTTTGATGTGAAGTAGGGTTTAGGGTTTAGGGTTTAGGGTTTAGGGTTTAGGGTTTAGGGTTTAGGGTTTAGGGTTTAGGGTTTAGGGTTTAGAAATTTTAAGAGAAATTTTAAATGGAAAATGTTCCAAGTCCGAAATAAAGAAGAATAAGGTATTTAAACTCAAAAAAGCACTTCATGAACTTAAACAGTCTCCAAGAGCATGGTTTAGAGGATTTGCCAGAGTAATGTTATCCATAAACTACAAACAGAGTCAACAAGATCACGCCTTGTTCATCAAGCACTTGGAGGCAGTGGGAGTCACACTCCTACTGGTGGACGTAGACGATATTATTGTTACATTGAATTATGAAGGAGATGACACAACTCTCAAGCAATGCTTGGTGAAAGAATTTGAAATTAAAGAGTTAGAAAGATTAAAGTACTTCCTCCATATAGAAGTGTCCCACTCTAAGACTGGCATATTCTTAGCAAAAGTACATTCTAACTATTTTAAGGGAAACTAGCAACCTGGCATGTAAATTTGCCAATACCTCAGTTGATCCCGATCACAAAATGCGACTCTAGAGAAAGGAGCTGAGATAGATCAGAGATTGGTGGAAAAGCTAATATATTTATCAGATACAATGCTAGACATTGCATATGCAATAAGAGTAGTGAATCAATTCTTGCACAAACCTAAAGAAGTGCATTTGTCGGTACTCCAAAAAAGGGAATTATGTTCAAGAAAAACAATGGACTGCTCCTTGCAACGTATGCTGATGCTGACTATGTAGGTTCATTAGTTGACAAAAGACCTACATCTGGATACTGCACATTTCTTAGTGAAAACCTAGTGACTTAGAGTAGTAAGAAACAAAATGTTATATCCCAATCCAGTGTTGAGTCAGAATCTAAGGCTATTTCCCAAAGGGTGTATTAACTCATATAGCTGAAGATAATTTTGGAAGATTTGAAGATTCACTAGAATCAACCTATGAGGCTCTGTTGTGATAATAAGACAGCAAATAGCATCGCCCCACAATCATGTATAACATGATAGGACGAAACATATTGAAGTAGGTTAACATTGTATCAAGAAAAAACAGGAGAGTAGATTGATATCCAGACCGTACATAAGCAAACACTACTTTGCAACTTGCAGATGTATTGACTATGGTTTAAGTAGCCCCGAGTTTCAGAATATTATTGGCAAGCTAAAAATGAAAAATCTCTTTCACCAACTTGAGAGGGAGTGTTGAGAAGTGTACGTGTGTAAGTGAGTAAAAGATATATTAGTACTATTTCCATTTGGTGTAATCTTGCTAATTAACTGGATTTTCTTATATGATTGTTAAGTACTTGTATATATAGGGTCTCAATATTTAATAAAATATAATTCATTCTTCCACAACCAAAAAGAAAGTTTTAGAGCTGGAAAGCAATAAAGTAAACTTTAAAACATCACTAAATTAAGAAAAAAACCATATATTCAATTTATTCTAGTGTAAGTCATTTTGTTATATAACCTAACACTAAAAAGACTTTCGGAGCCCACAAATAATTTTGCAGAGAATATTTGAATCTGAGAAAAAAAAAAAAGAAGATTAGACCACACTCTGTCCTGCAACCACAATTTTAATGGAGTCAAGAAGGCTAAGAGAAAGCATACCTGTAGAAAGATTGGAAGCAGTGGCTGGAGGGCTTTCGGCAGACAGAATCCAGGAATAAGAATGGCTCCTCCCTGCAGATTTATTGAACATAATGCATATTCAAATTAACCCTTTCAAAAGGGAATAAAGAATACAACCTAGAATGAAAATTCTACCAACAAGAAAGATAAAGGGATACAAGTCATTCTCCAGTGGCAAAGAAAGAAAGGGAGAAAAGGACTAGGCTTAACAGTAGTATAGCAATGAGGCAAACGATCTGCCACCTGATTTGGAACACAGTCCAGAGAAAAGGAAAGAGCCAATGCATGGTTTTGCATGGAATATTAATTATATAACATGGCATTGACTCACCTTTCTTCTCCTACGTTCTCTGTCTCTGGATGTACAAACAGCATCACGAACCAGTTTTATATATGAAGAAAGTAAGTCTTTGGGAACTGAAGCAACAATCCTTGACAAAGCTTCCCAAGCAACCTGTTGGACGGACAGTAAGACAAACTGATGCATTGATGGTCAACACCTATTCATGAACAAATAATAAGTACCGCTACTGTAGCTGAATCTGGATCACTGAGCAAAACAATCATGGTGGATATCATGTTACGTGCCTCATCAACCAAATACAGCTTGCTGTTTTTGAAAAAATATCCTATCAAATATGATGAACTTCTTCTGACAGAAGCCTGAAATTATACAAGCAAAGAAGCTGAGTGGGAAGGGAGGTGACACAAAGACAGAATAAGAGAGGAAATTGAACATATATGAGGTATACCACACTGTCAGCAACTCCTCTCAGGAGCTCTGATATTAAAAACTCGACACCTTCCTCATCGATAACCAAGACAACAGTTTCTGCCGCTTTCCTTGCTAAATTTTGAACATCCTGTATTATCAATGAGTTATAAACAATTTATGGAATGAAGATCAATAAAAGATGCACTCATGTTCAAGGTTAACATTTATCCAAAATATTAACAGAAAAAAGAAAAGGAGGGAGAGAAAAATAACAACATGCTGGTAAAGAGGGTAAAGCATCAATATTAGAAGCATACCACGTCATCATCACCCATTGCAGAGAGCAAAGCAGGAAGTATAGTTCCAAGGTGAGAATTCAGGCCACGACCAGCAACTTCTGCTAAAGCCCCCAAAGCATGTGCATTAAATGCACTGCAGAAATATCAAAAACTCTTAGTAAATAATAAATAACTAAAGAACCTGATAAAAAGTAATAGTTTTAATGGCAGTGAAAAGACACATACGAAAGGGGAAGATGGACCAGCTTGGGCAATATATGAGGCAGAACAGCAGTCGTCCTGACACTGAGATTGATAAAAAGAGCACTTTAGTGCATGGCAAAGGCAGAAATAATTAAGAAACTAAAAATGCCAAACACAATTCAAAGTCCAAATACCAAGGTAAAGTGTGACCTTAATATTTGTTTCAGCCCATCCAGGGCGGTATCAGAAGTTTCATCATCCTCCAAGGCATGAAGAAGAGTTGGAACAATTTCATCAATTGCTTGCATTCCAGCACTCTACATTATGATAATATGAAAAATCACTCTGCAATTTGCTGTGCTAAACATAGGAACATTAAGTAACCTAGGAACCAAAAGCAAAACCTTGTATAATGTGCTGAATGCTATGCCCGCCGACTCACGAACCTCGGCAACACTGACCAAAAACAAGAGATAGTTGTTCATGCAATATTGAGAACAGCTATATATATAGAGAGAGAGAGAGAGATAGAAGGAGAGGGAGTATCTCTAGCTGAATCAAGAAGTGGAGTATCACAAACCTGTCACAAAGGGCTGTCCGAATGGTAGGAATTAGCTCATCCATGAAACTCAACAACTGACTCTTGCCAGCACTAGCCATCACTTCACTCAAACCGATGCATACACCCTGTCATTTGCAAATATTAGAACCACATTGAGAAAAAGATTAGACAAACAGATAGGCAGAAATAGACACGTGGCCTTCACTTTGCGATAACACAATACCTTGTACAGTCAGGAATAGCACTGAAGAGAACCTAACACAATCTCTCATATATTGACGACTACAGCTATAGACAATGAGAAAACTCACAGAAACCTAAGAACAATTAATCTCTCTGAATTCCACCATCACCAAAACCAAGGCTGTATGTTTTTACCTACCAGAGGTAATTACATCACATGTATATTATGGCTAGAATGTTAATCAGATGACGAGGAAATAAATGGGAACTTTTACTTGAAGGAAGGGAAAGACAAAAAAGCTGACTTATAACAAAGTAAAGTTCTAGCAAAATTAATTGCAACACAGATAGTTTTTCTGGCACCACCTTAACTTTGCCTTTCAGCCCTTTCGGGTCTTAGAGAACAAAGACACCAAAAATTTCTACAGATTTCAACGTTAAAAATGTTGCATTGGCTGAACAATTCTAAATAAATAATTCAATAATCAAGAACAATCTTAAATGGAATCATACATGAGCAGAACTCCTTAGGTTCCTTGGGTTTACTACCATACCTTTCTTCTAAAAAAGAAAATCTTAAATGGAATTCCTAAACAAGATGTGAAATGGTACATCTTAGTGGAAATGTATTTAAACGTTGCCACATTCTAAATTAAGTAGAAACGCATGGATGCCTTGTGCAGCATGTTTAGAACCATGAAATAGCTTCTTCTTTTTTTTCTTTTATAAAAGTGTAATATGTATTGCTATAAGCACCAACTGGTGCAGATCATGTACAATTATTTACAGCTTAATCCTCCAAACAGAAAGTATTCCTAAACATTTGGACCTTAATCGGAGGATGACCCGAAAGCAAAAATTTTAGGGTCCTAAGCCATCTATTTTTCAGTACATCAAAACCCTTAATATCCTCAATTCCATCAAAAGCTCTACAATTCCTAACTTTCCATTCAACCCACAAAATACTAAGAGGAATAATGTCTGCCAAAAAACAGCAGCTTTTCAAACTCTCCCAAGCCCCAATCTCCTCCCTTACCGATCCCGACATGACCCAGCTGATTCCTAGGCATCTGTACACCCCACACCACAGTGGATAAGTAGCAGGACAGAACCATGAAATAGTATCTACAAATTATCAATTAATTAATTTTGTAATAGGAAAAAACATTTATTCATCAACAAGGTGAGTGCTATCCAGTACAAAGAAATGGTCCTTGAAAATGTTACGGAGGTATCCTTGGCTTCTAGTTTAACGATAACATGACCACATATGAGGAAGAAGTTTTCAGCATTTTAGAAGAACTAAAGTAGGATAAAATCTACAATCATTTACAGGAAAACAAAAAAGACATACTTGTCTTCTGCTAGCATTTGGATCCTTCAACCCACGAGATAATATTGGAATTATCAATGGGAGGACTCTTTCACCAAGCTTCTTAACAAGCTCTCCCAATGATCTTCCCGCAACCTACATGAAAATTATGCTTTATGATTGCAAAAATTCTAAAGCAACTCGAAGAAAGATCCTATAATAGGAATATTAAGCAAAAGACCTGTCGTCTTTCAGAAGATGATGATGCAAGGGATGTAATCAAAGTATTCATCAGAACAGGCATGATTTCCTTGAGAGTCTTAGGAGTATTTGCTACTATTGTCTTCCATACATGTAAGGCAGCCTGAAAAGAGAAGGGTTAGATGTTATTCCAACAATTGAATCTCACTAAAGTCACAAAAACAAGCAGGTAGGATTTGTAACATCATTACCTGACGTACTGATATGCTAACATCAGTTCGAACCATATATAATGCAGCAAGAACCTCATTACGCTTTTCCCTTCCAAGCACCTCAATAATAGCACGTCCATGTGCTTCAGTACTAGAGCCCTCATCATCACTTCCTCCCTCAAGTAGAGCTTTCCCAGAAGTCCCAGCAACCTGGGAAGATAAAGACAATACAGAATAACTAGTGAATTCCTTTCATCATAACAGGAAAAAATGAAATAGTTTAGTCAAAGGCAACTTCATGTCCATTTTCATAAGTGAACTAACATTTGTGCTTCTTTCCTAAATTCAAAGAAAAAAACAAACATATAATTTCACCAACTGTCAAAGGTTATAAACCTTAAACAAGAGATCTCCCAACAGTTCAACAGAACTTTGCCGAATTCGCCAATTGTCACTGAAAATACCATCCTCTACAGCTGGAAGGAGCAGAGGTAAGGACCTGCCAGAAACGTATACGGATAGTTTCAGAAAAAAGAAATACCTCACTAAATAAAAATCAAAACCATTACATCCAATTCCCAGATAATGGGAAGCATGGATCTTATGAAAATTTTTTAAGCTACAGACTGTTAATTTAATATGGGAAGCATGGATCTAAATATTTTCCTTTGTAAAAGACCTATCTTAATTTTGCCCATATTTTCCAGCATTCCAAAGTGCATGCTCGAAGACATAAATAGAGGAAAAAACAACAGAAGAAAACGAAGTCTGAGCATTTACGTTGTTGCATAGTGCTCAACCAAGACATGGCCAGCACCTAGTGCTGCATCCCGCACAGATTCATTCTCATCAGCAAGACCTGTACATCATAAGTAGCAGTCACTCAAAAAAATGTAACAAGGTTTCCCAATGAATATAAGCAACCAGAGTATACAATCCACCCAGAATTACCATTGCATATGAGCAACCAGAGAATTGAAGACATTATAGTTATTTATACACACGAGAGAAAGAGGAGGGAGAGAGAGAGAACTGATGAAGAGACAGAGAGACTTACCATCTAATATAGCAGGCAGCACCTGCTGTAGATAGTTCTGGAATTGAATGCCTAAGGACCTTGGCAGATACTGCAATCAAACATTGCCAATTAAAAAGAGAAAATCAAGCAAACCATTCACTTAACAATCAAAATCTGGCGGTGCCTTCTGTTTACCTTGAAAAGTGTCAGATATCCATCACGAACAGATGCTCTTTGATGAGAACAGTTACGAATAACATCAGGAAGTACATGCTCAAAGTAGTCTGTACCAAGAGCAGCTAAAACCTATAGACAAAAGGAAAAGACTTCTTATAACTAATAAACCTTCTAAGAAAGGCAAAGAAAGGACTGAAAAAATTAGTGCAAGCAGGAAACAACCAAGAAATCCCTTGAAGATTGAAAATCGATAAGAAATGAATATAGAAAGCAAAGACTTCAACCTGTGGCCATAAAAAGGTAACATGACCAACAAATTAACCCCAACTTAGCTTAGGGTTTTTCCCTGTTATTTACTAATTGTCTTAGAACAAGGAAACACATTCTGGTATTGGCATAACTCCTATAAGGTATCATTAGTTTGGATTAAAATAATGTAACTTTTTACACAATTAAACAGGTGAATTTTCTTCTACCATGACTGGTAGGTGCTTTTGGTTAAAAAAAAAAGTAAAATTTTAAGGAGTTTATCGACGAAGTATAAAGGTTATTCTTACACTGATTGTAATGCAAAAGTATAATAAAGTAATCATTATGTTTATGATATAAAAATAGTAAAATATATTAATAATGTAACAAAGAAAAAATTTTGAAAAATAACACT
>NW_019014641.1:322008-332705 GCF_000150535.2 Carica papaya
TATGAAAGAAAACTCTTATACTCATAAAAGAACTCAGACAACTGGGGAGCAGCACCAACAATCTTCTTGGTGGCATCATAAGCTGTTTTACGAACAGTCCAGCTTGGATGGCATATTAAAGATAGTAGCAACTGCATCCAAATAACAATAGGATATCGGCATCGCACTGAGAAGATAATTAACTACAGTGCATTTTATTCCAAAAAAAATAATTAACTACAGTGCACTAACTTACCTGCATGAGTAATTTGACTGAAAATGTTTCCAACACTCTGTTGAACAAACAGCAAAGATACTTTAGAATTTTAATGACGAGGATAAAGTTGGATAACAAGTAAATATAAATAATATGGACCTGCGAGAATGTTCCACCAGTAGAACTTCAAGAAGCTCAACACATGCCATAGAATCTTCTATTGACATTTTTGACACCTTAAGAGTAAGATTTGAAAATAAAGACAAGTGAGTAGACCACAAACTAAATAAATCATCTTATTTTGGACAAGGTTTCAGAGAATAATTACCAGAGTCTGTGGTACTAGTGATGGCTCATTTTCAGATATTAAGGACCAAATCTTCTCTTTCGCCACAATCTCCTCTGCAATTGCAAACACAGGAAAAATCAACACAAAATATGAGGAAAAAACATGAATTATAATGTATGATGTTTTTTAAGTAGGGACAGTAGACATCCCAAATATTTTCATACCTGCTTTAATGTCAGATGCTGCAATCTTAGCAACTATAAGCAAAGCATACATGCCATCCAATCGCTGAACTGCTTTGGTAAAACCAGTTTTTACAAGTTGAACAAGAGAGCCTAGCAACGATGACATCTGGGTATAAATTAGGAGATACCCATTAGCAATGATAAGAACAGCCAAGACAAGAATCAATTCCTAAAAGCATAGAAAAACAACTTTAGTCAGGAAACAAACCTGTAAAACAGCTTCACCATTTTTACATATGGCACGAAGAGTGCGAAGATGCCCCCTTCTTAAAGCTTCCTTCTCCTTAAGGCCAGAGGTGATGAAAGAAATTAAATTTGACTGGACGGTATCAACAGATCTTGCTGCCCACGACGCTATAGCTATTAAGATTGCTAGTTTTACCTCCTCATTTCCTGGTATTAGAGAGAAATCAGGACCTCAAAAGGTAAACAAGAAACTTAAACATAACATAAAAAAGAACAACCAGATGCAAAATGCAGTGTCTACAAAGTCACAAAATAATAAAATTCATTTTTTTGAAATAATAAAGTAATAAAATCCAATGCCTAGAAAATAAAATCTAACAAAGAAATGACAACAGCAGCAATAACAAAAAGAAGGTGCAGTACATAACGAAGAAAAATAATATATGCCTAGTCAAAAACAGAAGGTATGAAAATAATCATGGGTGGGCACCCCCTTTGATGCTTGTAATTAATGGTACATAGTATCTTTTTATTCCAAAAAAAAAAAGATCAATGACAATGATCACAAGATGATGATCGATGCAGGCCAAGCACACCAGCTTACCTTCGTCTTTGTAACAAGATAAAAGAAACCCACATATTGTACATGAGATGCTGTTTAGATATTTCCCTTCAGGAGCGTTGGACAATTCTTGCAATGAACTGATCATGCCAATTCTCTGGTAAGGAAATGCAAGCCTTCCTTCTGAACCTGATTGCATTAATTTCTTTAAGCTATAGAAAGTTTAGCACAAGATAAGATAATAATGAGGATCTCAGATTAATCTTTCTCACCACAAACATCAGTAAGAACACTTCTATCACTGAAACGAAAAAAACAACAACATAAGAAGGGAAATGAGCAAGGACAAACCTCCAATTACAGCTTTAATAGCTCCAAACATTGCTTCTAAAGCATCAGGGTTACTCGACTTTTTGCTCAGACACCCTACTATAGTCAATGCTACAATCCTTCTGTCTTCGTCTGCATGCCGAGCTTGCGGTAATACTATAGACAGGAGTTCACTTGCATACTTACTCAAATCAAGGTTGATAGACCTTAAAAGAATTCCCACTGATTCTAGCACAATCTCAGGGTTGCGTCTCAACATTTTAACAGATGCTGGAAAAACAACACTTTGAAAATCTTCATGCAACATATGGGTAAAAAGTGGATCAAAAGCTTCACTAAGTTGCTTCTTTGGCTTTTCTCTGGCATTTAAGACCGATTTCACATACATATCAAGAAAAATAGGCTGTCAAAGAAATAATCATGTCAAGACTTTGAGAAGAATAAAGTCCGTAGAGTGAAGGTAAATATAAAAGAAAACAATAGAACTCATAATACAGGAGTATCTTCCAAACAAAATGAAAGAAACAAAAAACATTTCTCACCTTGTATTGTTGAAACAATGTAGGTGATGAACAGGAGAAATCAAGTAATAACCACATCAATTCAGGAGTATCTTTGTATGAAATCCTTGAGTCTTTTAATTCCTCTATATACATTCTGTATATATCTGGAGACTGTAAAAACAAGAAACATAAAATATTTAAAAACTTCCATTTGAAATAATTCCCAAGACTCCAAAACAATTAGAAAAGATGTTCAGACCAACCTGAGAAAATAAATGGAAAAAAATTTGTCTGCCTGCACTTTTCTCACGAAAAGATCTTTGCATAACAGTATTAAGTAAAGATGCTTGCACTGCAGCAACCCTACACAATGCATTCTTTGAAAGGCTGACAAACTGACTCTTGCCCAAAAGGAGGCATGACCATTTGAGGAGTCTATAGCAGCCTATATGTGACTGGAACTTCGACTGCTTTTCCATAGTCTGAACAAGAACTGCAGCAAAACTCTTCATAAGTGTCACCTCACCAAGGGCCTTCACAATCATATTATCAACTGCTTTACTTGAACCCCCATCGTCATATATAGCCTATGTTTTAAAAATTGTATCCACCAGAAGTGATGCAAATTCAGAACTCATTTCTGCAGAGATACAAAGGTCATTGTTTTATATATTAGAACAGATTATATAACTTAGCGTAAAGCAACATATGTGACACAATATACAAGCAGACTAAAAGAGATTAACTAACCAGTAGCTTTCATTTATCTGAGAACCTAGAAGCATTAAGCACATATTTCAAAAAGAAAAGGTTATGTTACTGATAAAAATGCAACTTATGATTAGCCAGAGAAAGCTAAGGAGAATAAGTCAGTCATTTATGCATCCTCATTGTCACTAATAAATGGAAGTCGGCCATACTACCACTGCTACAGCAGCTCCTCTGAAATTCTATCACTTAGGTGCTTAATTGAATCAATTCTACGCCAGCGGGCAGCATTCTGAACCATAAACTCTATGTACCATTTTTTATGACTAAAAGTTCCAAGTTTAAAAGTTCTCCAAATTATAGCCAAGCATAAAAAGCCAAGTGGGTTACTTGTTTCAATTTCTTCACCAAAGTTCAGCATCAATCACTTAAAAGTTTTTTTTTATTTTGAGATAAATCAGTCACTGAAAAGTCCAAATAATACTAAAGCAAAAAAATCTTATCATCTTTCTTTGTTCACATAATTGAACTTCAGAGGTTATGCACTGTACAGAAATAATGTCAAATTTTAAAATCATATCTAATTCAAGTTGTTTCCATAATTCCTTTCTTGACATATGAAAATTATTCTATAATTGTGGAATTGAGGGTATAAATCGGATTGATCCCATTATGTATTAAAAAGGTAAATCACGACTAGCTTTTAATTATCTCTCTATACACTAAATAATTGAGATTTAAAAACAGAGTAGGAACAGAATAGGCTTGAAGTAAGCGAAAGATTTCTATGCAAATTCCATTCCACATTGTTGTCTACATTCCACATCCTCCATTCAACAATAAACTGGGAGCATATTGAACGCCAAGGCCATTCCACATTCAACAATACATTAATTATAAAAATATATGAAGTGTTCTTACTTCAGTTTATTTGAAGTTCATTTCTTGTTTTTGCTCTGATTTTTATAAAAAGTTATAGTGTTAGAAAACTAATAAAATTCACATTGAAGCCGTTAAACTTGGAATTTCATAAGAAACACCACTGAAATGTTAAGAAACTTTATCATATTAAGCCAGTCAAAATTCAAACTTGATCCTAATAGAAAACGTAAGTAAGCTTTATTACATAAATATATGAGATGAAAGTTCAAAATTTATCGAATGAGATTAAATTAAACAAACCAAAAAGACTAAAATCACTTGCCTGAATCGTTGAGAAGAGAAGGGACATCATTGCCGAAGATCCTTAGCCGGGTTTTGGTGGAAGAGGTAGTGACTGAGCCGGCAAGTGAAATGAGAGATTCAAGTGAAGCCGCCATGTCGAAGATCCGGATAGAAGGATCCGAAAAATAATATTAGCGTTCAGACGATGTTAATGAAGATTAACGATGAGGCATTTAGAGAGATGTTTCCAGTTCACTGTCAGAAATACTAGGGTTTTGGCAGCTGCCAGACCGAGAAAAAGAACGACAACTGAACGAGATAGAGAACTGAAAAATATAAGCACTTCCAAAGCTCAAAATAAAAAATAAAAAATAAATAAACATTTTTCTATTTTCTTATAATTTATATTTAAATTTAGTTCCTAAATTTTATTCTATTTTTTATTGTAAGTTGTAATTATTTTTTTATTATAAATTAATTTTTAAATTTTTTAATGTTTTTCAAAAGTTCAATACTATTGAGAAATAAAAATTTTAAATTTTGCTTAAAGCTTGTTTGAAGAATTTTAAATAAAAACGAGTTTAATAAAATTACTCATTCACCATATTGTTTAAGAAATTCAATATTTTCATCAATAATAATATGTAAATAAGTAAAATAATAAGCAAGAAATTGAATATTATGAAAAAAAAAATTATTATTGAAAAAATAAACTGAAATAATTTTGTTTCAAATTTTTCACAAACTAAACTAGATTACATATATTAATCAAACTCTCTTCTATTTAATATTAAAGAGAGAACAAAAGAAATAAAATTTTATATTCAATTTTTTATGGATTTTATATAAGAGTCTCATTTTCTTATACTATATATTTAAATCAAATATCAACGTTAATTTATAATTATTTATTTGTTCATTTATCTTATTTGACATTACCACTGTGAAAGAGTACAAAAAAATTTAAATTAAAATGTTACCTACTAAAATTCTATATTGTATCTTCTATGAAAAAAAAAAAAAAAAACTATATGTAAATATTCAAACACTCGTATATTAGCCACAAACCTCATATTATATGTCTTTTAGTTTAGAGTCAATTCACATAATTCGTATTCCATGAATTCACTTTACCTCTTTTTTCATAATTTAATTCACGGACAAGTGGAATTTGACATGGTTAATATATTAAAGTGGTCTATTACACTTTGTTAAACATATGGTTATTGACTTAGCAATCTCTTAAATGTCGTAATTGAATACATAATGATGATGTTTTATGTTATCCTTATCACTTTGAAGATTTATTGAGTTTAGAGATGTTCGTATTTTGGGAATTTGGAGATTTAAGAGTTTTATTTTTTAGCGAAGGAAAAAAAAAGTTTGTCACCCGATTTGACAAATTTAGTATTTTGTACCGTGAATGTATTTGTTAAAATTTACAGGCTACTAATAATTTGTCATTTTTTGAAAATTTTTTTTAAAAACATGTTACATATTTAATTAAGGATATTATAATATCATCAGTACTGTTTAAGATAATTTAATTTTTTAATTATTTCAGATTCAAAGTTAGGACTATAATTGTTTTTACTGTAATTATGTTAATTAAATTAGCTATTTAAGAAAATGTAATATTATGTATCTACTAATTGTATACTAAATTTAATATAAAAATAAAATAAAATAATTATTTAATGTATTCAAATATTATAACTTAATAAATTCTAAATGAAAAAATATTTCAGGATATAAAGGAAGAAGAACATATTCTTAAAAAAAAATTATAAAAAATATATTTCATGGTAAACATATTACACCCGAAATTGAAAATGAGATAAATATATAAATTAAATGCAGAAACGAAACAATAAAATTTAGAGTTTATATTCTGAAGAAAGGGAGATAAAGACGTGAATTGAATGCGGAAGCGAAATAATAAAGTTAGAATTTACATTCCTTACAAAATAATTTAGAATACTCAATAGGGTTACGAAAATAATAATTCTAAAAGAACAAGCGAAAAATTAATAAATAAATGAAAAGTAAACAATTAGATATCCTAAGACGACCTTCACTAGCCTTTCAAGGGAGTCCGGTTTGTGAAATATTCACAATTCCCTCATTGATCAGGATCTGAATCTTAGTTCTCTTAATCTGAAATGGTTAATGAAATGGTCAGCTACATTATCCCAGTAAGAATATTATACTACTCACCGATACAGAAATGAAGGTTGATAAAAATTATAAAAATAACTAATATAACTCTTAATTAAAGTAAATTCATTTATTATAAGTAAAATTATTTATTGTATACCTATAATTGCGAGATTTTCAAAATCAACCTATAGAGACAATAGTTCAACAACATCATAATCTCATATTCAAGTAAGTAAAAATAACAATTTTTCATTTTTATTTGTCTACTAGTATCCATGAGAGTCCAAAGAAAATGTCTCACTACGCGTGAACCAATATCCAACCTTGTCAACTAACCGACCGTCTCCATACTTCGTATGGTATGAACGCCAAAAATATCATCTCTCAATACCCCGTTCGATATGAAGGTGAAATGAGTCATCCATATACCACGTCCGGTATGAGCGCCAAAAATACTAATCTTTGATACCCTATCCGGTATCAGGCGACGTTCACGGTAGAGTTCTCTATGTACCTGGTCCGTCCACCATCTCCTAGGATATCCAGTAAGTCTACCATTCATTCATTCACTTAACCAATCAATTTTTTGTTTACCTTTAATTTTTAGTTTCTCAATTTAACTGTAAATCAATGTAAGACAAATAATATATGCATCAAGAAAACACAACTAAATCATTTTACCAATTCCAGTATATTATTATACATTTAAAACTGTAAAATCAAACAATCGGTTAAACATGACAACAATAATAAATAACCGATTATAACTTCATTATTAATCTATAATTAATTCTCGAAACTTTCTAAATTACGCAAAATACTGTATTATTGATAGTTATACTTCAATTCTATAATATGAAATAAAGTGAGGAGTTTTTACCCGAATCGATATCTAAAACACTAAACTTTCTACTGCACCTACTGACGGTCCTTTGATTTTTTGAATTTTTTTGTGGAAGTAAAAATACGCTTCACGTACCTAAAAATACCCTAAAAAATTCAAAATCGGTGTTAAAAATTTTTTTTAGCTAATTTCAGAATTCCGACACGGTGGCACCGCCGTGCTCCCGCACCAGTGGTTTGCCTTGAACTGACCATTTTCGACCAGTTTTGACTAGTTTCGACCGGTTTTATACCCATCATTGCAAGAAAACACGTTAAGAAATTTCGGTTGGCCGAAAAAAGTCAAAAAATAAAAACTTATCAATTGCGAAATTTTCTTGTGCGGCGGCTCCGCTGGCTCACCTTCGTGACTGAGCGTTTTCTTTGGTCAACCTGTAGAAAATAGAATGGTAAACACAATGGTGAAAAAATCATACGAAACGAGATACCGGAAGGGAATCATCGAATGTGATTTTTGGTTTTTTCGCGGCGGCACCGCCGGGCTTTACCCGCAATTTTTGACTCATCCACCGTTCATTTTGTTCTAATTTAGTCATGGGGTTGTTCAAAATTAAATTATGAGCGAATAAGATAATTTTTACCTTTTTTTTTTGCAGTTGGAAGTGGCTCTGGCACGGTGACGAGCGGCGGTCGGCTCCCGTATCTGGTGGCTGGTTTTTCTTCTCCGGCGGGCGGCTGATGGCTGGCAGCTAGGGTTTGGGTTCAATGTGAAGTGAAATATTTATATTCGTCTCCCTTAAATCTGGGTCGTTCATCGCATTTGATCTCAACCGTCTGATCGCGTTTAAAAATAAATAAATATGGACTGTTCATCGCAATTTGATCTCGACCGTACAATCGCATTTAAAGATGGAATGAATCTGGACCGTTCATCGCATTTAATCATGACCGTTTGATCGCGCATGAGAAAGAAACGAATCAGGACTGTCTAACGCGGATTGCTAGCATTGCCTCCCGTGTGGCATCGAGTCAACGTGCCTTGCCACGCAGCTCGCTCCGGTACGTCGGGACTGCTGACTGAGCGGTCCTACGTGACGCATTTTTTTTCAATTACGTTTTGACCTCAAATTTCTGATTTTTCTTTCAAAAATATTATTGAACTCAAATTTTCACTAATTTTTCTCAAAATTATTTTCAATTTCATCATCCACTTATTTTTTTTTTCTAATTTTACATTAAATAAAAATTTATAAATTTAAAAATTATATTTTTATATATTTTTTTAATTTTAAAATTAATAATAGACCAAAATTCGAAATCGGGTATTACAACGCACTTATATACAAATTATAATATTCAGTAGATAATTCAAATTTATATCTTTATTAAGAGAAGTAGAAGTATCCACAATCTAGTATAAAAATAATTAATATTTTTATTATCATATTCAGTAATAAATAAATTTTCTTAATTTTATAAAATTTATTTTTAAATTTATACTTTATTTGACCATAAAAAATTTAAATTATATTAAAAATATAAAATACGAGCTTACATTGAATCTTAATTTTACCAATATATGCATATGCATGTACATATAAATTCACGTACTTATATATTTATCTAGACATACATATATATATAGTGCATAAAAGTTTATATTAATTTTATTTCTTATGTGCTTATTAAACTTGTTTTGTAGATAATACATAATACTTGATGATAACATAATTTTCATTTTTTTTATTCTCTCTAATTTGTCAAGCATCCAAATGAAGGGGAAAAAAATATGATATATTCCATTCTTTTTCTTCCCTTCTATTTTTTTTCAAGTCTTTTTCTATTCTAGCTCTAAAACCCGAGGTGTAATAACAAAACTATTAAGCTCCAAATAATCTTCGTCCCAAAAAAACATGATATATTTCAGTTTGCGATATAAATTATTTGGTAACTTTTGACAATTGCGACGAAAGTTTTTTTCAACAATAAATTTAATATTTTATAACCAAGTTGTCGAATGCAAAACTATCTCATTCTATAATGATGGATTGACATATATTGTTATTTATATTTATTTATTTAATCTTCCTTTTTCGATGGCAAAATTTTCGTAAACATGTTATTTAAACCATCACCTTATAAGTGACAACCAACTTTCAATTTTTTTTTTTTGTCTTTTGTTGGATATATGTTATTGTAATTACTTTTAGGTCAAAGTTCTATCCCAAATACAATTGTTATTAACAAAATTTGTGTGTACTTTCTGTTGTTTTTTTTTTAAACATTGTGTTTGGTTAATTTGATTCTTAATTTGTAGTTAAAATAGACTTTCAATTAGTTCTCTCACTATTAAATTCATATATAATTCATCCTCTAATTACAATTGAAGAAATTAAATTTAAAATATATCAAAATTTATATATTTAAAAATTACTTTCCAAGCTAGCAACTTTGTTTTTTTTTTTCATGGTGATTGGAATTCATTTTGTCATCAGATAAATTGACGAACGTTATACCAATAGTCATCTTTATTATTTTCTTTCTTAGAAAGTTAGTCTCAGCTATTGTTTAATGTAAATTCTTTATGTATTACATTGTATTCATGTAATAATCAAATATAATATTTAAACACGTCACAATGGTACATAATCATAAGAAAAGTTTGCATATATACAGAGCTCGCTAATTATATAAACACTAACAATCTAATTTCAGAATTTCTACAATACAAGTCTCATTTTAAAGATCTGAAAGAAAAATAACAGTTTATGAACTCGACAATCCATAAATAACTAATATTTCGTAGTTAGTTATTGTCATGTAAAGAAAAATATTATATATTTTATAAATTCAAACACTCAATATAATGTTTCATAACTATTAGTTCGTACTTTTCAAATGAAATCTTTTTGAAAGTTTGATGCAAACAAATATATTGTATATTCAAAATTTAATAAAACATATATTTATATAAAAAAGTTGTCTCTTATCTAAACTAATACCACACTTAACCCTAGTGGCATGTAACGCCCCGTTTTTTTTTTTTCATGTTTAGGGCCCAAATAAACAAACAACCAATACTATAATCAATCGGTCATGCACAAGGAAATCCTATCACGATCCCTTATTCAACGATCAATATAAACCTACAATCATGCACAAGACATCGCATACAATACAATCGTACTCAATATTTATACTACCATCAATTTTTTTCCACATTCAATTCCGTCAACAAAATAAAATCTTTATCCTGTTATTCTACACACTAGGTTTGGACACCAGCAACCTTGATCTGAACCTCGTTCCTACATCATCTGTAAAGAGTAAAGAGTGAGTTCATATAACTCAGTACAATAAAAATCAAAATACATGTGTGAGATGCAACAATATAAAACCCCATGCCTTTACC
Organism: Carica papaya; assembly: GCF_000150535.2. The sequence continues at coordinate 332,607 of NW_019014641.1, forward strand.
AACGGTTCACGACTTAACCAAGTCCCCCCCCCCCCCCCCCATGTATCCCACAATCCTACCTACCCAGGGTTTCCGTCCCCCAACACCACCCCAGGCGTG
>NW_019014641.1:342775-365652 GCF_000150535.2 Carica papaya
GGAGTGACTATTAGCATAAAAATACTCTCTTGATACATATGAGTGTATACACTTTATCACTGTTGAGATTATAATTTTTGTGATATGGATTGATACTGATTAATCATGTACTTTCTAGGTGTTTAATGGAAAGAGATTAATTTTGCATTTTGATGAATATGATGGTAGGAACTTACATTGTATGATGGATGTTTCTTTTAAAATGGGATGACAATTTATAATAACGTTTTCATAAGACGGAGCGTTACATTTTGGTTATCTGTTATAAAAATTTAAAAATAATAATAATTGAGTACAAATAATTAATTATTAATTAATAGCTACCACCTACGGCACATATTCAAATAAAATTTTAACTTTTTAAAATTAAATAATAATATTTGATAAGATATTAATTATAAACTGAATCTGCTGACCAAAAACCTGAATCTGGTTGAGTCGTTGAAGCAGGTGTCATGGGTTCTCTGTTATCTTAGTTTTTCCTGCAGACAGCACGTAAGCTATTCTCATATATATACATATATATTATAATATATATATATATATATATACTCTTATCTGAAAAAAAAAAAAGGGAAGGGGCGGCTCTCACGCACTGAAATCAAAACAATGGATTTCCCGCAAACTGGGGAGCGGACCTCAGACAATTCTCAAGGGTCGTACGTAATGTATTATTATTCTCAAGGTCAGGTGTCCTAACAGGTGTCTTCTTTTCTCTTCTCCACTCGCTCTCTCCCCATGCAATATTCCCATTTACCCTATATATCATATATATATATATCTATATATATCTATCTATCTGTTATAGATAATTTATTATTACGTCATAAATTTTCAACAAGAGAAATCTGATGATGTTAAAAGTAGACATACTGAAACTTAATATTTGATGATTAAAGATTGTTGACCTGAAAGTTGGCAGGTCAGTTCACGTGCTTTGAATTTTCCCCTAACATGAAAAATAAATATAACAATTTTTTAACGAAAAAAATAATTTCTTAACTAAGATTATTGAGAAAATAAATCTCTAAATACACACAAAGTTGATGAACAAAATAAAAAATAATAATAAAATTTAACGTTAATTCTATAAATAATAACAAAAATGGATTTTTATATAAACAAAAGATCATAATTTTTTTAAAAAATATAAAATATATACAAAATATTCACATAATCAAATCACTAAAAATAAATACTTAAATTTATATCATTAATCTTAATAATTTAATTAATTAAAATTTTAACTTATAATATAATTTTTTTAATAAAAATATTATCGTAATTAATATAATTTTACAATATGAGCTGAAAGCTGATAGATCAGTTTAAAGAAATTTAAATTTTTTCTTAACATGATAAATAAATATAATAATTTTTTAACGAGTAATTTTCTCTTAAAATAATTTTTTAATTATTATAAATTCTTAAATTTATAATAATTTATAAACGAGTTTATGATCTTACAGTCTGATAATGATATTAGAGAGTCCTTCAAGTTCAAGGAGGCCTGCGGAATCATAAGTTTGTCCAAATGTGACTCGTCCATCTGGGTTCACGACACGCCCCCACCAAAGCGCTGCGTTTTAACACTTGTCAATGATCCATAAACCCTGCCTATTCTCGGCACTAATTCCCTTGAAATACCCTCCATATATTACACCTCTCACGCTCACACATCCCCAATAACTCCACCACCAACAACAAGAAGATATGGAAAGTGAAATAATGGCGAACACAAGGAGATCATCATCGTCATCAGCAGCAGCAGTATCATCAGGAGCGAAGAAACCCAGTATGGGAAGATCAAGAAAAGGGTGCATGAAAGGTAAAGGTGGTCCAGAAAATGCTCTCTGCACTTACAGAGGGGTTCGTCAAAGAACATGGGGAAAATGGGTTGCAGAGATTAGAGAACCCAATAGAGGTACCAGACTCTGGCTTGGAACTTTCAATACTTCTCTTGAAGCTGCTACAGCTTACGATGAAGCTGCCAAGAAACTCTATGGCGCTTCTGCTAAACTTAATCTCCAACACAATCATATTCATCATCATCATCATCATCATCAAAACTACTTTCCCACTACTTTTAGTAATAATGGTAATATTGGGTCGGACTCAAGCTCTTCTGCAGGGAGCAGTACGGAGAGTTCAGTGCAAGGTGATCAGGACTTGATGATGATGACGACGAACATGGTGGGTGCTGTGAGTGTAGATGAGCATACTCGTGTGAATTGTAGTGCAGATGGGTTCTTGTTTTCGAGCTCGGTCGTCGGAGAAGATCAAAATATGTACTGGGTGCCGGAGCTTGCGGTGGAGAATGATTTCTTGGAACTGACTGATATTGGGGTTTTGATGGGTGGTGGTGGAAATGATGATCATCATGATGAGCTTAAAGGGTGGAATATTGGGTTGCAGTATCCATGGAGCTTGTGATCTTCTTCTTCTTCTTTTTCTTCTTCTTCCCTTTTAATATGTTAGTTTGGGTTAGCTCGCTGCTTTAATTTGTCATGTACAGAGGATATTTAGGGTTTTGATCTTGAGAAGAATGGTTCATGGGAAGAGGGAGAGATGAATGGTCTAGTTTCCTATCTTAAGCATTTGTCTTTTTCTTTAAATCTTTTCAGCTACTTTTAAACTGCTGCTGCTACTGCTTATGGAGGCCTTGTCCATTTTCTTGCTTCAATATATATATATGATGGTTGTTTGTTTTGTATATATCTATATATATGTATACATGTATATAATATGTGTACATATATACACTCGGCTTTCTTTTATTTGTTGGGCTTTCCTCGTTCCGTAGTGTGCGTGTATATATATAATATATATATATATATATATATATATATATATTCTCAAACAAGTTGCAGTCCAACGGAGCTGTGAAATAATTGTATGCTTCTATATTAATATTAATCTCTCAAAAACATAATATACACATATATATATACACGTAAAAATTTATTATTTGATTAAATTAATCAATATTTGTCAATTTTATCAGATTTATTAGTGGATTGGCCCAATTTCATTTTCGTCACCTTTCCACTGATATATATATATATATATATATATATATAACCCGAATCTATTGGCCCATCGCCTACTCTCATGGGCTGGGCAATCTCCTTTTGAGTTGGAAGGTCATCTTTTTGACTTTTTTGAAAATTTTTTAAACTTAAAAGTATGTATTATTTTCTGCTATAAAATATTTATTAGTTAATAATATATATAATAATTTTGTATCCTTTTAATATAAAAACAATTTTTAAATACATTAAAAAAATTTAATGTGATAATAAAGTTAGTAATTATATATATATCGACAAACATACGTGATTATTACTAATGATAATATTTTAATATTTTCAAAAATTGAATAATTAAATAATATATATTAATATTTGAAAAATATTTAATTAATAAGAAAAGGGGAAAATTCAAGTAAATGTATCCATCACGGATTAATGCAAATTGTTGTATCTCCCACGTGACAAACTTTGACGCACAGACAATTGCATGTGTTTCACTCGCTTTCAACTATTAATTCATTTGCCTAATGAAAATGATCATGATATGAAGTCAATCCTACCCACTCTCCACATATATATATATATATATATATATACACACACACTCACACATATATACATATATGTATATGGTGATATCTATCTATTTTAGGAAATGTATATTCATACATACATCTATATGTCTATTTTTAAGGATATATATATATATATATGTATATGTATATGTATACGTATATGTCTACTTGTTTGCAAATTTCCGAACGAGACCTGTCTAATTCGACAATACCCAAGTTTAATTATTAAGAAAACTCTTCACATTTTATTTTATAATTAGTAAAATGTTGTAAGTTTAATTAATTTTCCATTTTGGAATTTTGAGTACTTATATATAATTATCACAATATCAAATTCTATGTGGAGTTAAATTTTTTATTCTTCTAGCAAAATTAATATATATATATATATGTATATTTTATTGCTAAATTAGGTGTAGTATTATAAATAATTCCATATAATTTTTGAATTTATTCCAAAAGTGGCCTTAGATTATATCCAAATAAACACTTTCCCCCTAATGCCCATCTATCAATTTTAAGTATTCATTAATCATCCATCAAGATTTCACCAACCAATAAATCAATTATTAATTAGTAATCAATATTTATTTAATTTATCAATCAATTGCACATATTTTATTAAACAAAATATTTGTATCCAATTAATATTAATTATAATAACTATAATTAATTCTCACTAATGTAGTATCAATTATAAGCAAATCTTAAATCAGTAAACATCAATTTTAAGCTTCCTGTCATATGGTGTAAGTAATGTCGATCTATATGCACCAATATCATGGGATGTTTTCTTCCTTCTTTTATATTTCATATAATTTTCACAAAATATATTGAATTTAATCATAATAAAAGTTTGGAAAAGAAAAAAAACTTTTGTCGATTTTCCCATTTCAAGACAAGGCGAGTCTAAGAATGTATTTGTACGATCAAAAGATAATACGAGAAAGAATAGTCGAGTAAACGATAGTTAAAATTTGCAAATTAATTAGAAAAATGTAAGATAAAAAATTTAAATGTTCTAAAGAAAAAAAATGGTGGAAGAGAAAATTAAAGAGGCTGAAAAATTAGCTGAAAATAATGCAGTCTGCTATAGTGTTGGGGTGCCGGTACAGTTGGATTAGCCTTGTATATCAAGATCTTTGCAGCTGTGAGAGTGGTTGGCTATATTAATTAGTTCATAGACAGCTCACTGTATTTATACTTTTATCTATACGTATATATATTTATATTGTACATCCAGTTTTTTGTCTATACTTGGAAAAAAGGAGACGCTTAAACTCCTCACATGATATATATATATATATATATATATCTATAACTTTGACTTTAACTTATAATTTTTCACAGAGAAAGATTTACTAGATCATTAAACTGATAAGTAACTAGTTAATTTAATATATTATTTTTAGTTTTATATATATATGTGTGAGAAAGAAAGAGCTTGGATTGTATATGTGACTAATGCAATTAGTTTCAGATACATATACATATATATATATAGCTTTCTGTTCATTTTTTTTTAAAAGAACCTAAAACATATATAACCTCCTCATCTTTCGTTTCTTTAACTCATTAGTTAATGCAAATTTTATCGTAAATAAAAGTTTATGATCCTTGATTTTTTAACATAGAAATTGTGGCTATGTTCAGGAGTGTTATATCTTATAACAGGTATATACATATATGTACACACACAGATGCACAAATATAAGTGATGTATAATTAGCTAGGGATAATTATGATGTTAATTAGGATTTGATTGGAAGAGATAATTGTATTGTTGAACTAACTAAGCATAAAACCCCACATTATTTATGTCAATCACATGGCTCGCCTTAATTAATCACCATTAACTCTACTGTTTCCTACTATTATAATAATAGTAATCAACCACTGATAGGAAAATATATGATATATGTAATATGAGCACATTCGAAAAATTAAGCAGATTAATATGTTTTAGCATATATCCACCTTGGTCGTTGAAAATATAGACATATATATGTGTGTATATACATCTTAGATATTAAACTCTATATATGTAATATTATTGTTATAAAGCATACCATTAACGGAAGCTCAACATGTGAGCTTGTTCTTCAGTAAGTTTGGCTGGTCTGAAATATCTATTTGTTAAGGAGAAGGAGAATTTAAAGCATACTTCAAAAGCTAAAATAATTAAAGAGAGGCAATTAAGTTTGGAAGATTATGGGTCTTTGAGCTCAAATACGTTAAAGGGTTTCAATGAAATAGAAGTATGTTTGCACCAAAAACCTAAACAATATGGAAAGACCTTCACTAATGATCTAAAGGAAAATCTTATCAGTGTCACTGATAATGGCTTAATCACAGGGATTAAGGCATTTAAGAAAGAAAAAAGAGCATCGGAGAGGAATGAAAGATGTGAAAATGAAAAGGGATTCGTGTGAGAATCTAAGAGTCTTCCTTACATGAGTTGTGATTGTCTGATGAAACATTCTTTAGCAAGACTATAGAATAAATAAACATCTTTAAGAGAAAATTATCAAGTTGAGTGAGAGTGAATTCAAAGGCATGATTATAGTAAAGACAAGTCAAAGAAGGAGAAAGATCGTTCACTATTACCAGGAAATTACATTACAAAAAAACTAAAAATATGAAAGAGAAGATAAATTTTTGACTCATAGATTGGTAGTAGAAATGCAACAATAATAAAAGTGGTAAAAAAGTTTGGGTCCTAGGTTAGAGGCTTAACATATAATTTGCAATGGCGAAATAGATAGCAATAAGAACTATTAAAGAAATAGAAATAAAGAGTTTGAATGATCGCGCTAAAATAAAAATATTTAGTTATTCTTAAATAGAAGGAGTATGAATGAGTTGATATTTATCAGAAGAGAGGGAGATTGTTTTGTCCATCTCCACCAAGTTAAAGAAGAGGTCGGTGATTTCAAGGTGTCATTTCAATGAATAAACAACGATTTGATAGAAAAAATATGAACTTTTTAAGAAGAAAACAACGAGAAAAATATGTGAGTGTGATAGAAAAAAATTCTTTGATCTTGATAGTTTCAACATGAATTTATTAAAAATAATTAACAATTATAAAACAAAAGGAGATTTTATGAATTTCTAAGAGATTTTTATAAAAATGATGTATTTTCAAAATCTATATTTTTATATGATTTATTATTAAATACAGAATTTAATAAGTTTTAAAGAATTCATACATATACTTTTTATAGAACACATGTATAACGTGTTGGTAAAAATATTAGTGTTTAGATTAAAAGGGTTATGAACTTCTTCATCTTTGGTCAAAGTACCAATAGATTAGAAAATTTGATTTTCTTCAGTTTGAACCGAAATGAATTGATTTGGATCAAAAATTAAAAAAAAAAATCGAAGAGATACTTATTCTATTTGATCTGGATTAAAATTAAAACGGTCTAACATTTAGTTTCAACCTTAATCCTTGATTAGTGTTAGATTCAGAGTAGGTTTGGATTGATGAACACAATGGAATTTGTGATGCTTGATTTGTTGGACCTTCAAGGTTCACTTGTGTAGTTTGTACATTTATCCAATAAATAAATAAATAAAACTTGGCCAAAAGTTGGATTCAGGATCCATGTGATTAGTTTGACCAAAATCCCACTCTTAGAGAAGCACTTTTTTGACACTATCTATGGAACCCAAATATATATATATATATATACACTTTATATAATATCAAATATATATACCATGGTGGATATTCTTATTAAAAAATTATATTATAATTTGTGTATAAATTTCATTTCATTAATAAAATAATATTATTTTAACTTTATTAATAAAAATTAATTTTTTTAGGTAATGAAAATTGTTCCTTACATACATATGGAAATTTACATTGTTTATCCCATATTAATAGATTTATTCTTCACTAGTACTACATATATGTATGTATATATATATATATATATATAGATACATATTTATATAAGTAATTGCTTAATATAACTGGCAAAAAGCTAGACTGCTGCAGGGTATATATAAAGAAGGATCTACTAAAAAATGGGAGAATTTTTTTTTTTTTTTTTTAATTTCAGCCCACCAGCACATACAATTCCATTTGGTTAATTTGCTTAAAATTTTGTCATTCCAATAATATACACATAACATATATGATTAAACATGATGCTATATATATATATGATCCCCAAATTAAGATGATGCACATACATGATGACCATCTGGTACATATATACATATTCCAGTACTAAATTATTGAAGATGATACGTTTAATCACACACAACTTGACTTTAATCTGATCATACGGCAACCCTTTAAATCTAACTCCAACTGCTGGTAGAACCAAGCCATTAATGTCTTGAGCTACCCTCAAATATCAAATGAACAGCTTATATATACCCCAGCCTGTTTCTCCTCCATCATATTGCATATACAAAAATTACAAAAAAATATATATACCCATAAATATAAATTATAAACACTTATACAACACACAGAGAAAAATTACTAGGACACATTATCTATCCGAGTTTTTCTCAGAAACCCAAATGGATAAGGCATCCATTTCTTCAGTGTTGATGATGATGGTGGTGATGACGAAAATGGCAAGTGTTGCAGATGCCAGAGCCTTCTTCGTCTTCGGTGATTCGCTCGTGGATAATGGAAACAATGATTATCTTGCCACCACTGCTCGTGCTGATAATTATCCTTATGGCATTGATTATCCAACTCGCAGACCAACTGGACGATTCTCCAATGGCTTTAACATACCAGATCTTATAAGTATGTTCTCATTGGTCTATATATACAGTAGATTAATATATACATGTATGTATATGTAATAAAAAATGTGGTTAATCTACAGGCCAGTCAATTGGGTCAGAATCCACATTGCCATATTTGAGTCCAGAGCTCAGGGGAGAGAGGTTGCTCGTTGGAGCAAACTTTGCTTCTGCTGGAGTTGGAATCCTCAATGACACTGGGATTCAATTTGTAAGTATAAATATATATATATACTTATACATTCATACATATATATACACTATGCTACATTTGAAAGAATTATTAGCAAATTAGGGTTAACAATGTTCAATGATTTAACACAAATTTGCTTGGAAAATGAGAATTAGACGTTATTATCAAAGGATATGGTTAAAATATGATATTATGAACATATATTATTATTATTTCTGTCCATAACACACATATATATATGTAACATTAATTTGGTGCAGTTAAATATAATCCGAATCACCAGACAGCTGCAGTACTTTGAGCAATACCAGCAGAGAGTAAGTGCACTTGTTGGAGAAGAACAAGCTCAGCAATTAGTGAATCAAGCTCTTGTCTTGATCACACTTGGAGGCAATGATTTTGTTAACAACTACTACTTAGTTCCTTTCTCCGCAAGATCTCGCCAATTTTCTCTCCCTAATTACGTCGTCTACCTCATCTCCGAGTATCGCAAAATTCTAGCGGTCGATCTATACTTATTTTTTATTATTTTTATTTTTATTTTATTTTATTTCACGAGATTTTTAGATTTTATTTATATCTATATCATATCACGAGCATTCCTAACTCTCTTTAACTCTTTCTTGAATTTTTTTTTTTAATATGATTTCTGAAAATGAAACTTGATGCCATTTTTATATACACAATAAATTTTGAATTAATAAATAATTCAACATAAAGCACATGAATTAATAAGAGAAATTATTTTGTGTGACAGATACAAATTGATATAATATTGTATTTGTATGTTATACAAATAATTTATATGTCAAAGTTTATATTTTACACAAATGATTTCTGTAATTAATCAATGGCCAGAACATACTCAGCCAAGAAAAAGTTATACACTAATAATTGATTTGGGTTCATTTTATACATGCATATATATTATATATATTATATATATATATGCATGTACCATTTTCTAGATATTTTAGATGAGTTTGGGGTAGTGTTAATTGTGAGAGAGGGGTTGATAGGATGAGTTATTATTTTACAGCATTTGGTTGGTGAGGCCATAAACCAATTCTTGATCTTTCCTTTTGAATTTAAAGCTATCTCTTAGACTGAGCCTATACATATAGATGCTAGGTGTACGTATGTAGATATGCACTTTCATATATATGGGTGTGAAATATGCATGATATGTCGTTTTCTCATTAGTGCTTTTAGAGATTATTCAACTTAAAAGAAAATTTTTCAACACTCCCCCCCACACCAACTTAAACTTACTTGCAGTACTAATTAATTACGTGTACACACATCTATCTACATACATATATATACATACATACATACATAAATACATGCATACACACACATACATACATATATAAAATATGTTGGAGAAATTAAGAGGGTATTTTTTATTAAAGCAAATAAGAGTGATACATATTATGCATCCGCATATGAAACTATATACACACACACACATACATATATACATACATGTATACATCCATTTATACATACATACATAGGTACATATATATATATATATATATATATAACATGTGGTAGAAATTAAGAGGGTATTTTTTATTAAAACAAATTAGAGTGACTCATATATGTATATGTATATGAAAATATGTACATGCAGAGGTTATATGAGCTGGGAGGACGGAGAATTCTGGTGACAGGAACTGGACCAATAGGGTGTGTGCCGGCCGAGCTTGCCATGCGCGGCAGTAGAAACGGCGAGTGTTCCAGTGAGCTTCAGACGGCGGCGGGGTTGTTCAACTCGCAACTGGTGCAGCTACTGAATCAACTCAACTCGGAGATTGGGTCCAACGTCTTCATTGCTGCTAATACAAATGAAATGTCTTTTGACTTCATCAACAATCCTGGAGCATATGGTAATTAATTAATTAATTTTAATTTATTTAATCTCATTAATATTAATTTTAAAAAATTCGATTACATATTAAAAAAACAAAAATAAAAAACAACCATTTTTATTAAATTTAATAATTAATTAATATAAGTCAATTTATTCTTTCGTAAAAAAATAAAAAAAAAAAGTTCATAAATTTAAGTCAGATTGTAATCCCGTATATCTTAATTGTATAGTAGTGCTCGGAAATCTGTCAACCTGACAAAAGGGTAAATTTAATTAAAGCATGGATGTTAAATTCATAGGGACCCTGTTGGAGTAAATGCCATTATTGTCATAAACATCTTGCTTCTTTCTGGTCCCCGTCCCACATGGCAGCCTATATATGTATATATATATATATTGAATTACATATGGAAATTATTATAATTTAATTCATATTGAGTATAAGCTTAGTTTTTTTTATTGAAATATTTCATCTTTTTTAGATTATTGTAATTATATTATAATGTTTTTTATTTAATATTTTTTTGACCTTATGAACGTAAGAAATGTAGTTTCTAGTTATCTTTTTCTATATATATATAATCTGAATGATAGCGATAAAGCATATATAATATGTACGTGAGCTGGATTATACAGAAATTACATCATTTTTTAAATTTACATAAAAATTAAATAAATTAATATATATATATGTATGTTGTGTAGTATTATGATATATGTTTATATATATGCAGGGTTCGTGACGTCGAAGATAGCATGTTGCGGACAAGGACCGTACAACGGGATCGGACTGTGCACGCCGGCGTCAAACCTGTGTCCGAACAGAGACATTTACGCCTTCTGGGATCCGCTTCATCCGTCGGAGAGAGCCAACAAGATCATCGTTGATAGGATCGTCACCGGCTCCACCAAGTACATGAACCCCATGAACTTGAGCACTATAATGGCCTTGGATTCTAGGACCTAGCTACCCTACTCTCCTCTCATATATATATATATATATAGATATATATATTATATACTCTATATATATATATATATATATATATATATCTCAACTGATTGATTAATATATTTCAGAAGGGTTTGATTAATTAGACGGTATATTTTTGATTAATTTCTATTGTCAATTGTTGGTGATGACGGATTAGTGATTGGGTTAATTTGTATTATTCAAATTAATTTATGAAATTGTATGTTATTGTTATTACTTAATTAACGAGGGGGTGCTCAATTGTTAATTACCATATTTATAATCTCTGTTAATTTATAACATATAATATTGTTTGATATATCATGTAATTGTTTCTTTTTTTTTTCGACAGTTTTTCTTGTGAAATTCTTGGAATGGTTTGGCTAAAAAGCTTTAATTAATTTTCAATAATTACTTTTATTTATTTACTTTTTTAAAGCCATTTTTTTTATTTTACTAGGTTTTTTAAAAAAATTAATTAATTTTCAACCACTTTTAAAATTTTTGTTTTCTTGTTAGAACATGGATGAACAGTTAAAATTTTTATGAAAAATATTAATTTTTATACTTTTAGTAACTCAATAATATTAATAAATAATTCAATATAATGACTGACTCTAAAGATACTTAATAATTTGTCAATAAATAAAATGTAAAATTTAAAATTTATTGAAAAATATCAACAGATAGACTGGTTAGATTAGTAAAAACAACATATAAAAAGAAAACACGTAGACAACACATGTTTAATATAGAATTTGGCATTCATAAAGAATATTAATATTGAGAGTATCCTTTTTATCCTCATTCCCAACAGCTCCCCGATCCTCGATCCCCATCAGAAACTTGTTCCCCTTCCTCATTCACGATACCATGAGGTAGCAAAATCAAGGAAGTTTAGATCAAGTTCAATCATAATCATATTTAATTTACCCATGAGGATTTCTTTTTGTTATACTTTTTCAATATAAGTAAACTTTAGTCATAATTATAATTGAATTTTCTCTACACATTAGGCACATAATTATTACATTAGTTTTAAGCTCGTAAACTTTTATTATCCTCCTTTACATTCTCCACTGCTGTATTGTCTCGAATCTCAATAACTCGTACAAATTAATAGTTACCTTTTTAATTAGTAAATATAAAATAATTGATTTTGTAGATTTAAGTTGATGATCGAAACATGAGTGATGAATGTGTCGATAAACAAAATTGTATTAGAACTCCAAGAAATTCTAGATTTAGGTTATTTACTTTGGTCTTGGAAAATCTGCATGATTATTATTATTGTAAGATATGGTAAAATTAAAAATATAATTCCACCACCTCAAAATTAATGTTGGTCACATGGCACCTTCATAAGAACAATGTACCACCTCATTACTAACTTTCCAATAGTGATAATACCACACCACTTTTGTTGGTTGAAGTGAAACCTCAGACTTGAAGGCTTTACTTCTTTTAATTTCCATTATTAATATATATATATATATATATATATATGCATAACATATACCTATATAAACTCACATTTACAGTAGAGAATCCGCCAAAACCTTCAAATTTGGTCACTCAAATTCACTCTCATTAATTGTAGCAAGTAATTAAGTTATTAGTAAAATGTTATCATGAAAAATAAGTAATTAATAATCTATATTTTTTGAACCAATAAAATTGAAATTAGAAAAATCCATGATTATAGTAGAAAAAATTAGTATATTAATATATATGATATATGTATATATGTTAATGCCGCCATGTTTAGCATCATTAATACAGTTTCATGTATATATATGCCTGAGAATGTCCATCAAGAGAACAATTTAACAAAATTTGTAATATTTTGGTACCTAAATCTAAACACATAAGCGATAATTAATTTTTTTTTGTAATTAATATGTCTTCTTTATGATTTAATAGGAAATTATTTCTATTATATTATCATTAATATATATATATATGCATTATTTTATACCTTAATTGCCAAGTTGAGAAAGGAAAATACAGTTTGGTCGAATAAAACATATCATGTTATAATTTATCAGATTAAACCTTGTACTGACCAACATCCAGTTTTCATATTGTATAAATACATATATATATATATATATATTTGTATTATTTATATATTGCAGCTAGAAACTAAAGAGAACAATTTGGGTAAAGAAACCAGACCCCTGCCATGGAAACAATGAGTAGTCTAAAGTAGTTGATGAAACAAAACCAAACAGTGGTTTACAAAAATGGTAACTCTACCTTCTTCTTCATTTCTTGTAGCTTATACAATTAATATACCCTACTGTTTACATATATATATATATGTACACCCAGTTCTTCCTTCATGTATCCTTCATCGAAGCTTCTCTTCACTCAAAACAAAAACCAATATTGATCATTTTGAAAGTGAAATTAAACTTTCAAGATGAGCAATTCTTCAATCTTGTTAGCTGTCAACATTATGATAGCTTTGATTTTGTCATGTGGATCGAAAATGGCTGAATCTCGAGCTTTCTTCGTGTTTGGCGACTCCATTGTGGACAATGGCAATAACAATTTTTTGATCACCACAGCTCGAGCTGACTCGCCACCTTATGGAATCGATTTTCCCACTCATCGACCCACCGGCCGATTTTCTAATGGCCTGAATATTCCTGATCTCATAAGTTGAATTCTTTCTTTGATCTGTTTAATTAATTTTTTTTTTCTTCTTACTATATGTTTTGATTATTTTGCATGGTGTACATTTTATGTGTACGTATATGTTAAAATGCATGCACTTATGGATGAAATATTTTAGGTGAACAAATGGGAATAGATTCTCCATTGCCATACTTGAATCCAGCCTTGAATGGTCGACAGTTGCTTAATGGTGCCAATTTTGCCTCTGCTGGTGTTGGGATTCTCAATGACACTGGAATCCAATTTGTGAGTCTCTTTGTATATATATATATATATATATATATATATAAGAATATATTACACTAAAATTTTTGAATTCTAAATACAGTTGCAACCATCTTATTAGTTTAAAAATATTATAATATAATTTTTGTATTTTCTGAATGAATAATTATTTTTCAAAAATGTTAAAGGGATGTATATGATGGACTGAGTATAAGGATTTGCAGGTGAACATAATCCGTATATACAAGCAACTGAAGCTTTTCCAGCATTATCAGCTAAGAGTGAGTACTCTAATTGGAGCTGTGGAAACCCAGAGACTTGTAAATGAAGGACTTGTTCTAATTTCCCTGGGAGGCAATGATTTTGTCAATAATTACTATTTAGTGCCATTTTCTCCGAGGTCTCGTCAATTTTCTCTCCCCGATTACGTCGGATACCTCGTCTCTGAATATCGAAAAATTCTTACGGTAAGTTTTAGATGTATAAAAATATAAAAACACGTGTTCTGATACTATTTATAATTTTATAAATAACTAATTTTTTTTAAAAAAATTATATATGTTGGATTTGTAGAGGCTACATGATGTGGGTGCGAGACGGGTGATGGTTACGGGAACGGGACCGATGGGATGCGTTCCGGCAGAATTAGCGATGAGAAGTCCTAACGGAGAGTGTTCGGTTGAACTACAGCGAGCTGCAGGGTTATACAATCCACAATTGGTGGAAATGTTAAATGGACTGAACAGGGAGCTGGGGGAAGATGTGTTTGTTGCTACAAATGCTTTTGATATGCACATGAACTTCATTAATTCCCCTCAAGCTTACGGTAATACAAAAAGATTAATATAATTAATGATTAATTAATATTAAATCAAATTAAAAAAAAACAAAGGGTTGGTGCTTGTTTGGATACAGGATTTACTACGTCAAGAATAGCATGCTGTGGACAAGGAGCATATAACGGGATAGGATTATGTACGCCAGCGTCAAACCTGTGTCCAAACAGGGATTTGTATGTTTTCTGGGATCCATTTCATCCGTCTGAGAAGGCTAATAGAATCTTGGTGCAGCAAATGATGACTGCCTCTACAAAGTATATGCACCCTATGAATCTATCCACCATCCTCGCCTTGGATGCCACTACAAACAAGAACCCTTAAATCAATAATTATATTATATATTAAGTGGGTCATGTATCTATATATATATATATACATATATAATATTTGTTATGTGGGTTAATTAATATATATTTGTTTTAATTAGGGTGCTTGGTTAATAATTTGCTTAGAGTCTTTCCTTAAATTAGGTCCTAATTATTAGGATCTTAGCTAAATGTACGTATTTATTATTATAAAATAAATTTTATAATATTTCATCTTTTTTTTTTCTCTTCAAAGTGAAGAATTTAATATGTGCTAAAATTGTGAAAACATATTGGTACTTATAATATTGCCTCAAACTCAGTAACTATATATATACATTCGATTGAATTATTGGGGGTCACTTGCATCAATGTACGTACATGGGTGTGTGTATATATACATAATATGTTTTGCAAGCTCAATATATAAAGGAACTTTATATATGTTTTGAAAGCATATATAAAGTTTTAGTATCTAATAATAAAATTATGAGGATGGCCATTAATAATTTATTTCAATTGATTGTTTGTGTGTGTGTATGTATATATATATATATATATATTATATAGTTATAGATTTAATTTAATAAATGTGAGTTGGGAAGCAACAACCTAACTAGTACGGAAATATTTAGTTAGCCACCATAGCTGGTGAATCATAAGTTCTTATTTAGCCATTAAAAAACTTATATATATATATATATATATATATATACACACACATTTGGAGGATCTAACTTTATAAAACTTAAATTGATTGTGACTAGATCAAAAGGGCTTTAAGAAAATGAAGCATTTAAAATATAAAAGATGGTTGATATATATTTTTTTAATTTTCTTATATTTATTTATTTTTCAATGACTAATGATTTAATATGAAATAAAAAAAAAAAATTGTTAATGGATTTGGGCTGGTCGAGCCCAAGGACGAAGAAGAAAAAGGCCATTCGAGCCCACAAGTTAAAATAGTTAGATTATGTTCGAATATTTTAAAAATAATTTGATTAATTAAATAAATTAATAATAATAAAAAATAAATATAATATAATTTATAATTCAAATATTAAAATAATAATTACTCCATAATTCTATAGCATTCTCAGCAGATGGAAATTAATTTAACTTTTATTTGATATGACAAAAGCAAACTACTTTGTGATGGTGTGATTTAATTACCTTCCAATCTTTATTTATATATTATGTATATTCATGTTTGAGAAAACATGGAGCAACTTTTTTTTTTCTTCATAAAATTTATAGATTTCGATATATAAAATTAATAATAATATAAATAAATTTTTAATATAAGTACACAGAATGTACTTGAACTCGTATATTAATAAAAATACATATAGAAAGGTAAATATAAAAATTTTCAAATTAATTTTAGAGAGAAATGCACTTCCCCAGTGATATTGTGCTTCATCGTGCGCGGATGATAATAGATCAACAAAGAAGGTCAAGATAAGGATTGGGGATCCTATCTTGGTTGAGGCGGACAATAGAGGTCAGGATCCACCCGATGATGAAGATATGGCCGATATAAACGACTTGGAGACATTTGTAGAGACCGAAAGAGATAATGAGTTAGAATCTGGATTCTGGGGGAAAGGAAAAACCTCATTCAAGGATAAACTCACAAAAACACTATATTCCAACAAACTGACGAAAGAATTCGAGGTGAAGGAGGACGATGTTGTCTTCCAAATAGATGATGGTATACCTATGATTACTTTCTCCGACAGAGTCCAAAATTATGTCTCCCACTCTATGAAGAACTGTGCAATCATCAGGCTTCTAGGTAGAGCCATAACTTATCATGCCCTACTCGGTCACCTCTAGAGTTTTTCGCGGCATACGGTTTCGTTCTAACTTATCGACCTCAACAATGACTAGTACCTGGTGAAATTTACTAACCCTGATGACCACATACAAATGCTTATGGGCGGTCCATGGATTATTTATAGGAACTATCTCACTGTGCAACCTTCGACTTTTGACTTCTCGGTTAATGACACCATGGTAAGTTTGGTGGTCGCTTGGGTGAGGTTCCCTAGGCTCCCCATTCATTATTATCATAAAAGCGTCTTGCGGGCGATCACTAAAGTGGTGTTGACAGTTATGAAAGTCAACTACAACATCGAAGTGTTTGAAAGAGGGAAATTTGTCCATGGCCATCGCCTTAGATCTTACCAAGCTGTTAGTGTCAAAATTTTGGGTGGATGGGAAACTACAAAAGATTAAGTATGAAGGATTACCTATAATATGCTTTAAGTGTGGTTGTTATGGGCATCTTCATGAAACTTGCCCACGAAGCGGTAGTACTGGCTCGAGGTAGACCAGAGACGACATGTAAGTGGACAAGCACAAACCACTAGAGACGACAATGCTGGAGGAAAAATTTGGACCTTGGATGTAAGTGGCCCACCGAGGAAAGAAAGTTGAGAGAAAAAGAAATAACATGATTCCCAAAAAATTTGCTTCTATCAAAGGTAAGATTGCTATGGGATCTCGTTTTGATGTGATCGTGAAATCTTAGGCGAAGGAAATGGGGAACAATAAGATTTTGCAGGCACTATCAATCTCAGGCTCTAAGAATTCGAAAAATCTAAGGAATAATTCTGTGAGGCAAAGAAGGGGTTACAAAGATGCTGAAAAAGAAACCCGCACGAAGATTAGGGGAGGAAAATCTCTGTAGGTTGAGCTGGTTTATGATGTTGGGCTTGAGGGTATAAGCCATGCAGTTGAACTCAAAGAGAATAATGACATTGGATTATTAAATGGACCGAGGAAGGAAGGTCCATAGTGACATATCAGTAACAACCATCTCTTAAACCAACCTGTGAATTCTGAAGCTTTTGAGGAAGGCTTAAAGAGAAACACTAATAATAGCTAAGGCCCAGCCCTGTCCAGCCTCTCAAATATTTAAGCCCATACCACCCTTAACTCTGCTAAACACATTGTCTTCTCCATATATGAGGGAGACGACCAATGGACTAAAATTAAGCTAGGATAGCAGATGATGATATCCATAGAATGCATCTTCCTATGACGAAAGAGCAAGACCGAGGCCAAACCACCTGATAAGTAGCAACCAGGGATTAAAATTTTCAAATCCTTGTGGAAATAGCTCAAGCCCAAGAAGCGCTAGGAGGAGTGCACCAACGCTTCACCAGCGGCTGTTCACACCTTTGTTGAGGGTCTTAAAGGTTGATTTTGGATTGAGGATAAAGAGGAAGGCAACCTGTTGGACATTGCTATACACAATGACATCTAGACCAGTTGTTTTTTTTGTGGTCCATTTCCCGATGGCCCCTTTTTGCTTTGGGTTACTCTCCCATTTTCCTTTATTTATGGATCCCAAAATATTAGTTTGGAATTGTCAAGGTGCAGTCAACTCGTAAGTTAAAAGAATCTTTAAGGAGTTTGTTAGATTGGACTACCCCAACATTCTCATGATTACTGAGCCAAGAGTTGTGGGTGATCATGCGGACAAGGTAATCAAGGGGCTGGGTTTTAACTTTTATCATAGAGTAGAAGCTAATGGTTTCTCTTGGGGTATCTGAATGCTGTGGACTAACTCTATCACCATGAAAATCTTGGTAAATAGTTGTCAATTTATATGTGCGAAAATTTATAGTGGGGAGTGAGAGTCGACCTTTTTTTCACGACAATCTATGAAAGCCCACAATGTCAAAAACACAATTTCATAAGGGCGGTGCTTTCTCAACTTAAGTCGAACACTTGGGAACCGTGACTTTTGACAGGTGATTTCAACACTATTATAGAGCATTCAAATAAAAGTGGTAGAACCGGTGGTGGAAATCATTGCTACCCTCACTTTAATAAGTTCATCCATGAAACCTATATCATTCAAATCGACCACCTCAGTCCTCACTTGGTGTAGAGGGACCCTCATCCAAAGATTGGACAGAGCTCTCTACATGCATGATTGGTATAACATCTTTTTTGATACAGTGGTGCAATATCTCCCAAAGCTTCAGTCTGATCATATGTCGCTCCTCATTAAAACCCAAGTTTTTTCTTGGCCAAAGAAGGTCTTCAGCTCCTTTTAGATTCCTTACAGCGTGGCTTGCCCATCTGAATTTTTGGCTTATGATGCAACGTAGTTGGAGTCGCATTGACTTTATTCGGACCACTATTAAAAAATTCTCGAACCAAGCACGGGAGTGGAATAATAATGTCTTTGGCCATATCTTTAAAAAGAAGAACCACCTGCTGGCTAGAATTTTCGGTATCCTATAGGTCCTCTAGAGATCACAGTCAGAGCGTCTTCTCAATCTAGAGACCTCTCTCCGCAAAGATCTTAAAGACACTCTTCTCCACAAGGAACTGTTCTGGAATTGCCAGTATATCGCCTATTTCTATACTCGTACTATGAAATGTTAATAAAATTGTCACTCTCCAAGATAGTACATGCAACTAGATTACAGAGGAGGACTAGCTTAGGCACATGGCGGTTAGGTTCTTTAAAGACCTCTACTCGAAAGACAGATACCCGGCTCCAAGATACAATATTAAGGGTAAATTCCTTAAATTAGATCCTACCATGCTCGATAGGCTTTGTAGACTGATCACTAGAGAGGAGGTTCGTAATGAGATGGTGATAAAAACTTTCCAAATGGTAGAGCTGGAGACGTGCATCAACATCACCCTTCTTACCTTAATTCCTAAAGTTTCTCGCCTTGTTAATATCAAAGAGTTTAGACTGATTAGTCTGTTAAATGTCTCTTATAAGATCATCACTATGGTCGTTGCTAACATACTTAAAGGTATAATGCAACTCCTCGTTAGCAATACTATGGCTAGTTTTATGGAAGGTTGTAACATATTGGATAACATCATCCTGGCATAGGAGGTTATTCATGCTATGAGATAAAAACGTGGTCAGACGAGCTGGATGACGATTAAAGTTGACCTGGAAAAAACTTGTGATAGGCATAAGTGGGACTTCATTGAGGACACTCTCGACGATGTGGGCCTACCTAGGCCTATGATTAATCTTATCATGCAATGTCTTGGATCATGTTCTATGCAGCTTATTTGGAATGGGGAGGCGCCTCTGAGGAGTTCTTCCTTTTTAGAGATATCCATCAGGGGGACGCTCTTTCATCTTATATTTTTGAGCTTTACATGGAAAGATTATCCCAACACATCAACAGTTTGACTTATCAAAAGATGTTACACCCTATCTCTTTGAGCATGAATTACCCTAAGCTTGCCCATCTCATCTTTGCCGATGATATGATCATCTTTGGCCATACCACGAATGCCTATATTCAAATTACCAAGGCAGTTCTCAAAGAGTTCTTTGAGAGTTTGGGTCAGAAAATTAGCGCCTCTAAGACTCGTATTTTCTTCTCTCACAATGTGGTTTCGAACGAGGTTATTCGTATTAGTAATGAACTTGGCTTCCACTCTTCCAATAATTTGGGTGCTTATCTAGTATTCCTCTCCTCCATAACAGAGTGACAATGACAACGTATAGTTATATTCTTGAGAAAGTTTAGAGTAAGCTCTCTGGTTGGAAAGTCAATCTTTTACTGACTGGGCGTCTCACCTTAGCTAAGTCTGTCCTCATGGCGATTCATGTTTATGCTATGCATACTACTACCCTACCTAGATTTCTTTGTGATCAGATCGACAAAGTTTTAGGAATTTTATTTGGGGATACTTTAGCGACTCTAGGAAGCTGAGTCGGGTGAACTGGGATACCATGCGTAAGCCCTGTTCCCTTAGAAGAGCAAGTATTCTTCGAGTCAAAGAGCTTAATAAAGCTTTCCTCATGAAGGTTGGTTTTGCCATTATCATTAAGCCCCACCTCATCTGGGTTCAAGTTTCGAGACACAAGTATAACTACGATGGTGCCTACAGATACACAACGAAGTCAAAAAACTAGTCCCATCTCTGGAGAAACCTTAATGGTATGTGGGACATTCTTAAGCAGGGTATTCATTGCATATTGACAACGCCAATCGAGTTAAATTTTGGGTCGACAATTGGTTTGGGAATTGTGGTCCTCTCAAAATGTTGACCTTACAACCAATTGATGATGTCTTGCTCTCCCAAAGTATTTAGGAGCTTGTTACTCTGTAGGGTCGATGGAACTGGGATATGTTACAGACTGGGCTCCCATCTAATGTTCTGATTAAACTGATTGTTGTGGCTATTCCACATGGAGAGATGGGACTTGATGAGCCCTACTGGGGACTTTCTTCGAGTGGTATATTTTCAGTTAATTATACTTATTCTCTTATTAGTAACAATGACTCTTTTGATGTATGTGGAACATGGGATTTTGTGTGGAAGTGATCGGGACCCCAACGTGTTAGACATTTCCTTTGGTTGACTCTTCAGAAGAAGCTCCTTATGAACAATGAATGTATGAGAAGGCATATGACCATCAACCCTGGCTATGAGATCTGTGGTTGTGGGACTGAAAATATCAACGATGTGCTCAGAGATTGTCATCAGGCGAGGTTACTGTGGATGAAGATCACTCCCCCAGATGAAGCCAATGGTTTCTTCCAAATAAACCTAGATGATTGGTTAATCAATAACCTATGGAACAGATGGCAATGGTGTTAGAATTTTAGGGACTAGAGCATAATTTTTGGGCTCACCTATCGGATGTTGTGGAACCAGAGAAACCAAATTATATTTGGGGGTAATCCATAGAGTATCAACAAGATGAAACACGCTATCCTCTGTATGGTTGACTACACCCTCCAGACTATTCCTATTGCTGTTATGATTGATGGTCGGCCTTGTAGGAAGACAGAGAAACTTATTAGCTAGTGCGCTCCCCCTTGGGACTGGATCAAAATTAACATTGATGGTGCGTTCTGGGCTGACATGGACCTGCCTTACGCGGGTGGCCTTGATCGTGATGAGAATGGTTCTTGGTTGGGGGGTTTCAGTCGTAATATTATCACTTGTTCTGCCCTTCAGGCTGAGCTGTGGGGAGCTTTAGATGACCTTGATATGGCTTGGAGGTGGGGGGCGCGCAAGGTCATCCTCGAGATGGACAACCTACTTGCGGTTAAGGTTTTGAAAAGAGTCATTCGCTAGGAACCGATTCAAGTCAATGCTTGCTCCAATCTTATTCAAGCCATTATATTTTGATTGGCTAGGAACTGGACGGTTCATATTTAACATATTTACAGAAAAGGAAACCATCGTGCTGATTTTTTAGCCAACCATACTTTTTCAAAACCTCCTGGATTGCATTCCCAACAACCAACTTTTTGCCGATCTTGCCCAGCTCATTGGTGACGACTTAATCAGTGAGTCTTAATTTAAAATGTATATGACCTAAATTTATATCTTTTTCTTTCTTATAAAAAAAAAACAACAAATAAAAGCATACAT
>NW_019014641.1:394330-404889 GCF_000150535.2 Carica papaya
TTTTTATGTTTTTTTTTTAAACTTATAGATATATGAACGTATACACCAGTTTCAAACTTTTATTCTAATAAAGAATTCTGTCTTCTATAATACATTTTATCCATTTAAGAATGCAAACAAATTGGTAGTGTAAAAAATGATGACAGTCTCCACTTCATACATAAATCCCATGAAACTAACTACCTACATTATGTAATACATTTTATCCATTTAAGAATGCAAACGGATTGGTAGTGTAAAAAATGATGACAGTCTCCACTTCATATATAAATCCCATGAAACTAACTACCTACATTATGTATGAATAATTGAATTAAGGATCTGTAATTCTATTTTTTATGCATATTAAACTAACTTAATTCAAGCAAAAATGAAAGAAATGAATTAACTTTTTTGCTAGATTTTGACCTATTTAATCAATACATTATTTAGTAAGTTGACTAGAATTACTTCATATTTTGGATATAACTAGTTAATTAGCAATGTTTATAGCGCAAATCTCAAACAAAGATCTTTTCCATCACCGTCATCCTATAATGTAACCACCGAATGCCAAATCCTATATTTAAGAGCAAGTAAATAATGATTGCTTCATAATCGTCTAACATAAAAAAAAAAAAAAAATTTCAAATTATTATAAATAAAAAAAACATTAAAGAATACGTAAAATTAAGAAAAATAATTATTAGATATTATGTGATAATACAAATGACGTGACAAACTTCAATAAATATAGTTAGACATGGAACATAAATTTTTGCAGTAATTTACGTTAAAAGTTTTATATTCTTTGTGTTTTTTCATTTTCAACTTCACAATCATTATGATAAAAGCTAACTATTAACAACTTGTCTTAAAATAATTATTCTTTAATTATTCAAACACAAAAATTATATATTTCAATAACTAAGCAATGCCGGTGCATTAATAAAAATACTACAGACTCTCATTAAAGACACACACATTGCTGTTAAAGAGTTTTATTGGGCTGTGTTCCGGCAGAATTGGCTATGCGCAGCAGAGATGGCAAGTGTGCAGCTGAATTGCAACGAGTTGCAAGCTTGTAAAATCCGCAACTTACTGAAATGCTAAAGAGTCTCAACACTGAATTGAGTTCTGACATCTCCATTGTTGTTAATGCACACTTCTTTCGTTACTAATCCTCAAGCATTTGGTAAGTAACAATGACAAACAGTGACATATATAGATATAAATTGGATCTGATATGATTATGGTCAGGATTCAAAACATCTTAAATAGTCTGCTGTGGACAAGGACCTTATAATGGACTAGGACTCTGCACTGTGGCATCAAACATATGCGAAAACTGGGAGGAATATGCATTTTGGGATCCATTCCATCAATCTGAAAAGGCTAATGCTTTGATTATTCAAGAGATACCGAGTGGATCTAGCAATTACATGAATCCCAGGAATTTGAGCACAATTTGAGCACTATATTAATGGAATAATAAAATTGTAGATTCTGAAAACAAAATTTAGGGTTTAATTGGTCAAAACATATAGTGCAAACTTCCAGAAACCCCAAAGTCACCATCTTTAACATTATGCCTTAATGGCAAACCAATCAATGTGACGCAAAAAATGGTTTTAAGCAACAATTTATCTGAAATTCCTAAAAATCCCTGGTGAAAATTTCTCGAATTTAACATTTTGTCAAACAATTGTTTATCTACAGCGTACAATATTTTATATGCCATGGTTTGGAAGCATTTGCTTATATAATGTTGGCGAAAGATAGACCAAAAAGGAGAGAAGTAGAGACAAGGGGAAAGGTGATATAAAGACATCTTCTATATATGCATTTTCAGTACGTTATACACATATTTGACAGAGGAATGAGAGAAGAACAAGGAAGAAAGTAAGGAACCTGCAAGTTGATAGCCCTTGTAGTGACCATCGGAGTGGAAGAAAGAGGCTTGAATCTTGAGCGCGGAGAGGAAGCAGCCAAAGGCAAAGACGGGAGTCCCCACCATTCACACTCGATATCTTCGATGTCCGCCCAAAATCAAAAAATAGACGTACATATATATAGAAAATGGAGGGAACGTATAGTTCAGCTTTTTCAAACTTTTTGCCCTGGGGAGGATTTTAGTGGCTAGCTATCCATGGGAGACGCATACGACACCGTTTTTAACGTTTTGCAAAGTGGAAAAAAATGGTTGTCATATTGAGGTCGGCCCATCGAGCTACTGGGCCTAGAAAGCACCGGCCCGTTATCCTTCCACTGAAGAGAGCGGCAGGTCTTCGTTGCTCTGTTTCCAGCCTCACGCAGTCCCCTCCGCTCTAAGAAGCATCAAGCCCCGAGCTTACGCTCAAGACTCAAAGCTCAACTCTCCTCTTGGAACGGGCAGACCAGCATCTACTTTTTCCATAACCCCCCAACCTTCAGAACCGAATCAATTTCCAACCATTTCAAAGCCCCCAACTCAGGTTACAAGCCCGCGTTACCAAGCTCGGCTGCCACAATTTCTCTGGCCTTAGCACATAAAGAACCCGCTTGTATCATCAGCATTCCATGTGGGATTTCACTTAAAGAACATTCTCAAGCTTTGTTGGAGTTGCTGACGATGACTATAAACGGCTTACGTAGCTTCCCAACTTCTGTTTCCAAATGCTGGTTTTCTCCTCTTAAAAAAGATTTTTAAAGTGGGATAATGTAACTATTTGGTTTTGGTTTAAGTTATTTTGGGGTTATGTTTCCTTGCTTTTCTTCCAAGGGTATGTTTGGGAGGAGGAAGAAGGGAGGGAATGTAATGGAGAAATTGAGTGCAAATAACAGAACAAAATATAAATGGAAGTAAATTATTTTCGTCACCTATGTAAGTTTAATTCTTAGCTAACTAAAGTGACCAAATCACTACGAGATACTAACACACATTACCTTCCTTTGGTCAAGAGCCCAAGTTAATGGTAGATAACAGAGAGTAAATTACAGAGAGCTGTATATATATATACATATATGTATGTAATTAAACAGATTTATAACGCCCATGTACTTCTTCACATATAGATGAATAAATATTAGACAGAGAGCTATAGATATATATATATATATGTATATATATATAATTGTGAAGAAGGTGATTAGTTTGAATCATTTAGACAAAGAGGTTCATGCAAGCAGAACAAGTTAAATAATTATGTGATTTTGCACTCAAAAAGCTTAAACTATAAGGGTTCCTGCAAGCAGAATACGTATTTTAATGTGTGCATATACCAAAAGAAAATGGCAAAACTTAGACAAATAACTCTTCATTGATTGATAGAATACGAAATATTATATTTGAGGTCTAATTCTCTTTATACATATATATATATATATATATATAACATTTCTGCAGGCAACAACCCGTGCTACTAGACTTCTTTTGTTAATTTCAGTAGATACATATATATATATATAGATTTATGGCATTTCCACAGGCAAAAGAAAATTTCAGCAATACTCAGCTACCAGATTATGTCGGTTTCTAATCTCTGAATATAGAAAACTTCTAATGGTATCTATAAACTATTTCTTCCTACCTACTTGGTTCTTGCTGTAAGTTTTCCCCATTACCATTTTGCAGCTAAAATATGAACGTATTTACAGTATGATCAAGTACTGAAGTTTAACTTTGGAGTATATTGCAGAGTGTTATATAATCTCGGAGATTGAATAGTTATGGTGGTAGACACTGGACCATTAGGCTAACATGTTGATTGTTCAACAGATGATGAATGGCACGACCAAGTAACTGAGTTTGTAAGTTTGAAGTTTCGAAACAATTGATTTAATCAATTATTTAAAATTACTAGCGGAATAATAACTACGAGAAGTTGATCATAAACATTCCGACCCACCAGTATGAAATGAAGAAACATGTGAAAAGACAAAAGGAAAAAAAAGGTGCAAGATATTCACATTGAAATAGTTAACGAAGAGTTGACTGAATGGAATAGTTGTGGTTGCTTTCAAATTTGTGCAGTTTAGAAGTTTAAGGAATTTGGAAATTAGTCATGTTACTTACTTAGCACAAGGGTCATGTGTGATTCTTTATTCTGCTCACCTGAAAGAATAGAACATGTGAATTGGAAGTTGGATATAAAGCTATAACTTTTGAGACACTTGAGAAAATTTAAAGACCTTCGACAAATTAGATCACAAGATTAAATGCCAATGAATTTTGGCCTTTCCACATAGCAGAGTGGGTGAGCCAAGCTCCTCGGAGGGAATCGAAGAACTTTTAGAAACTTTCTCGGCCCCTTTTGGGAGTTTTTTCAAAATTCACAATATATATGTGCTTTACTCTCAAAATTGAAACTTTTGAATGTATTTGTGATTATGGTTTGAGAAAAAGAATGTATTTATAATTACAGGATATTTCTACAGTGAATTTAACATTCATTTCTCTAGTAAAAATAGATACAATTGATCAAATTACATGTTTATCTCCATATATGCTAATTTTTCGATAAATTTATTCACTTGACAATAACGTATTCGACTTTCGTAGTCTAATTTAATTTTTTTCTTTTTACCATCCACACATCAACTTGAATTCAACAACAGTTTAACCAGCATCCCATTTTTTTATCTCACTTTATAAATTGGCGGTGGAAAGTAATTTTTTGTGGGTGTACTTCAAATCATTCATCCAGATCACATGACCTTTGGGTTTTTCTATTCCCATTAATGAACTTCCTCTGACATTTGCAACCTAAAAGCTTGTCCATTTTATCTACAGATAATTTTCTGTAAAATATAACTCTAAAACTTTCGTTTGTAGAAAAAAAAAATTAACTCGAAATTCAACTAAGACCTACTAGGACATTAGATTTCAATTTGAAGGCACGTGTAATTTGTTGGCAGATAACTCAATAGCTAACATTATATAAAGCAAGCATCTCTCATCTGAAATCTTTCACAGCCCATATATTTGTATGTCTTTTTCAAATAAGAATATGGGTTTGATAATGGCAAATTCAGTATCATCAATAGACAATTCTCTAATCATTACAGGCCTTCTATTGACACTATCAACACTCGCGGATGCACGTGCATTTTTCGTGTTTGGTGATTCCCTTGTCGATAGTGGCAACAACAATTACCTAGCAACAACTGCTCGTGCAGATTCAGCCCCGTATGGAATTGATTATCCGACTCATAGGCCTACAGGCCGCTTCTCCAATGGCCTTAACATCCCAGACCTCATCAGTTAAAACCTCTCGATTTCAAAATCTTGCATTATTCCTATACCAAAAATGCATGATCGTGCTTATTATAATGCATGTTTACATTTGCAGGTCAAGAAATTGGATTATCAGAACCTCCATTGCCATACTTGAGTCCACAGCTGACTGGGCAAAGACTACTTGTTGGGGCAAATTTTGCTTCAGCAGGAATTGGAATACTCAATGATACTGGAGTTCAATTTGTAAGGAAATTGCTTTTTTAGTTACTTATTTCTTAAGTGAGAATTTATAAGCCCATTGTTTAACGAACTATTCGAGATTTACTAAAACAGGTATAAACTTGTTATTTAATTAAGCATTCGATATTTACTATTATAAATTTAAAAAATTTATTAAAAGAAATTAGTTTCTGACTGATAAATTATTATATTGTTACATGTTGCAGCTGAACATAATTAGAATGTATAGACAACTGGATCACTTCCAAGAATACCAGCAAAGAGTAAGTTCTCTTATCGGACCTAAACAAACTCGAAGACTTGTAAACCAAGCACTTGTGCTCATCACTGTTGGTGGCAACGACTTTGTGAACAACTACTACTTGGTGCCATACTCTGCAAGATCTCGCCAATTTGCATTGCCAGACTACGTTAAATTCCTTCTATCTGAGTATCGGAAATTATTGCTGGTAATTTCTAATGTAAATGTAACACAATTCATATAAGGGCTCAAACAAAAATTTAAAAGCATAATTTTTTTAGAATTACTTGATGTGATGTTATTTATCATTGAATGAGTTTTGGTTAAGAACATTAAATCTATAATATGATGTTACTTGTCAAAGTGTAGAGGGTGCATCAGCTCGGAGGACGCAGGGTGTTGGTGACAGGAACTGGACCAATGGGATGTGTGCCTGCAGAACTCGCAATGAGGGGCAGCAGCAATGGAGGATGCTCGACTGAGTTGCAACGAGCTGCGTCTTTGTACAATCCGCAACTCATTCAGATGCTGAATGGACTCAACGGAAAACTTGGGAGACATGTGTTCATTGCTGCAAACACACATCAAATGCACCTGGATTTCCTCGCCCAACCCCAAGCATATGGTACTATTTATATCTACATCTATATATACTATTTATTTTTCGAGTCTTTATTTTATCTTATAAAAATTAAAAAATATATTTAAATTAAGTGATGAAGTAACGTCTAACATATGTTTTTGTTCATTCTTATGAAAGAAGTAACTAGTAAGGTAAAATTCGTTGATAAAGAATTACATTATAAATAAGTAACTTATTAAAATGATGTCCTAGTTGTTATTAATTCATTTTTTTATGGATGCAGGATTTACGACATCGAAAATAGCTTGTTGTGGACAAGGACCTTATAATGGCCTTGGCCTATGCACACTGGTTTCAGACTTGTGTCCTAACAGAGATCTTTATGTCTTTTGGGATTCATTTCATCCATCTGAAAAGGCAAACAAATTGATAGTGCAAAAGATGATGACTGCTTCCAGTTTATATATGAATCCTATGAACTTAACCACCTTATTATCTATTTTCTGAATGGTTTATGTATTAAACTTAAATATGTATCTTATGAATTTTTTTAAGTGATTAATGTCTTAGACTTAATTGTAGTAATTAATTAAAATTAATTATAGTATATGTACTTAAATTTTAAGAGGTATCTTAGTGCTTATATATCACATAATTTTTTTTTATAATAATCACAAATGAAAATTTGAGTTTTTTTTATAAGTTTTTTATTCTTTTTCCTCTCATTTCTAATAAAATATTATCTAAAGTTAATTTATCTCTTTAAATTTTTCAACAACTCTATACTCAGAGAGCAAGTCAATAATATTTTTTTCACAATCATCAAGATTCTATATAATTGTAAATAAAAAAAAAAAGACTAGAAAATAAGAAGAGTATTTATTTTATATTCTGTAACGACAAATTACTTATGAAACTTTCACAAATATGGTTAGATGTAAACAATCTACGTTAAAAGGTTTTTATATAGTTCTTTGCACTTTTTCTTTCTTGTGTTTACCTTCACTAGATGTTTATGGAAATAACTAACTATTAACAAATTATTTTAAAATAATTAATTCTTTATTACTCAAAAACGATAGTTTTATTAATATAACTAATTATGACAGTAATAATAACTACATATTAAAAGGGATCATCTATATAGAAAAAAATTTAGTACTAACACACGAATAATAATATAACTAATAATATTATAACATCTTATTAAGAATATACACGTACAAAACTCGACTTGGACAGACAACTTGAACTTGATAGAGAGAGTAAAATAACAATCATATAACCAAAAGATGGTTTAGAAGAGAAAGCAAAAGAGAAATATTAATCCAAAATGTCTTTGACAAGCCTAACCTTGCTCTCTTTGTAAGTAACAATCTGTATGGTTCTATATACTCCTTGGATTCGGAGATCAGTGATTTCTTTGGTGTCCATGTCATATAAGACTACCTGTCCCTTGCCATTATCAAGAAACACCTTGCCATTCTTCCAAAATCCCAGTGGATACCAACACCAATATAACCCAGGAACTGGATCAATTCTATATAATCTACTCCAAGACTCTTCCACACCAATTTCAAGCAAAACCCACACGTCAATCCACCACCTGTTGTTCACCCTCCGACTATCCCCTTGACTAACACAAACTGTTAAACAGTCACCCAATGGATAGAACCAAATGAACCAAGAAAACCTATTGATATTATCAGGCAGCCTAGTCTTCGAAAAAACCTCCTTACCCATATCAAATGTAACGATTCTTTCTTCATCATTAGTATGATTTACAGTAAACCAAGATAAGGTTCCTTTCACCACCGTGCTTGAGTTTCTAAAAACATCAACTACACCCATTCCTTGAACATGGATTCTCTTCCACGAATCTTCTTCTAGGCTGTAGATTTCTATACAATGATCTCCTACAGAAGTTGCCATGATAAATTCAGAAATTTTCATGAGTTTTATCACCTTGTAGTTTTTTCTCTCTTGAAGGTATTCAAACCCAGAAAGAATTACATCAGCAGAAGTTTTTATCCCCTTGCTGTTAAAATACTGAAACCTAGGTGGTGGGAGGATTTTTAACTCGCTAGTTGCAGGGTTCCACAGAATAAAATTATCCCCATAATGATCATGTAAACACACAATTCCATTACATGAGCCTACAAGGTTGACTCTTGTTGACCCACGATCAGGTGAGTGGACGAAAGGGAGGTATTCAGTTGTAGACATTTCACGAAGATTGTGGTAAGGGCAGAGAGAAAACACAACAGGCTCCTTATCATTAGGGTTAGGACTCTTATTGATACGACTAATGAGGAGTTGAGAGGTGGTACTGTAGATATTTTTATTGTTGGCATTGAAGAGAATGGTTTTAGATATGGAGTTTGGATATTGTATCAGAGTCGACCATGACTTGGAAACGCACTTGAATCTCATCAAACTCTTAGTTGGACATTTGAGCAGTATATGAGCTACTGTGCTTTCTAGCCAAGACTTGTCAGCTAATGCCATCCTTGAGTAATGTCTGAATTAACATATACATACATATATATATATAGGAGATGCAACAATTGTATATAAATATATTGTATATATTATATGGTAAGTTTTGTATGTATATATCAATGGTTAGGTTACAGGGGATGAATACTCCTATTTTAGGATTTCATTTATGTAGAGTTTTAATTAAGAAAGATATTTGCAGGTAGACATAATGGCTAAATTTTAGAAAAATATCACCTCAATCTCTAATTTTGTCAAGTACATCAATGTATTTGGATTGACTAATATAAATTAATTAAAGTTAATTCTTAATGTGTAATATATTAATATTTCCTAAAACTTAAAATTTAAGAGTATTTTTGGGTATGAAATTGGACAAAGGTAAGATTTATTTTTATTCTTAATCAATAATTTAATATTATCACTAGTAATTTGGTATTAGATTGATTATATATAATTATTGATATATAACAAATTTTCGGCAAAAAATTAAAGAAACTAAAAATTAAGATTGATAATGGTTCTTTTACAAAAAAAAAAAAAAGGTAATTAGGTAGAAATAAATATATAAAAAATTAAATTTAAAAAAATAAAAATATGTAAGGGAACACAATTCTAAGTAAATTTGAAACAGACATGGATAATTATGTAATAAACAATAATTCTATCAAGTTTATAATTGTATAAATAACTTTTTTTGAGTGCAATCATATATTCAGGAATTAATTCATATACATAATGAGTTAATAATCTAAATAACTTTCAAACGAGTACACACATGAAAGTATAACCTGATTCGAAGTCATAATTTCCTGTTGAGAAAGAGATGTATTGTAACGTCCCAGAATTTAAAATGAGATAAAAATATGAATTGAATGCGGAAGCGAAATAATAGAGTTAGGGTTTACATTCTTTACATAATAATTTAAAATACCCCATAGTGTTACGAGAATGTCCCTTCTAAAAGACCAAACGAAAATCAAAGAAATAAACGAAAAGTAGACAATTAAGCATCTTAGGACAATCTTTACTAGCTTTTGAAGAAGTCCGAGTGATGAACTATTCACAAACCTCTTGGTGATCAGAATCTGGGTTTTAATCCTCTGATATGAAATAGTTAATGAATGGGACACTAGCCCAATAAGAATATCATGCTGCTCATTGATACAAAAAATAAATGTTGGTAAAAATCATAAAAATAATCAATTGAGCTCTTAATTTAAGTAAATTCATTTATCATAAGTAAAATCATTTATTGCATACTTACCGTTGCGAGATTTTAAAAAACGACCTATAGAGACAATAACTCAACAACATCATAATCTCATGTTCAAGTAAGTAAAAATAACAATTTTTCTTTTTTATTTGCCTACTGATATCCATGGGGGTCTATAGGGATGTCCCACTACGTGTAAACCAACATATAACCTTATCAATTACTGGTCGTCCCCATACCCCATCTGGTATGAGTGCCAAAAATATCAATCATTAATATCTCGTCTGCTATGAGGGTAAAACGGGTCATCCCCATACCCTATCCGGTATGAGCGCTAAAAATATCAATTCTCGATACCCCGTCCTGTATGAAGTGACGTTCACGGTAGAGTTTCCTATGTACCCGATCTGTCCACCATCTCTCACGATATCTATTAAGGCTACTATTCATTCATTCACTTAACTAATCAATTTTTTATTTACATTTAATTTTTAGTTTCACAATTTAACCGTAAATCAACACAAGATAAACAATACATGCATCAAGGAAACACAACTGAATCATTTTACTAATTTTAGTACAT
>NW_019014641.1:409711-426587 GCF_000150535.2 Carica papaya
GCGTGCCTTGGACAATCCTATCATGAAATCTATTGTGATATGTTCTCACTTCCACTCTGAAATTGGTAATGGCTGAAGTAGCCCGTCTGAGCGTTGATGTTATGCCTTGACTTGTTGACATACCAAATACTTGAAAACAAAGTTGGTCACATCTCTTTTCATCTCGTTTCAGCAAAATCAGAATCGTATACTTTGATACATCTTAGTGTTTTCGGAATGTATGGCAAACTTTGAGTTATAGGCCTCAATCATGATGTTCCTTTTCAGCTTACTGTCACATGAAAGATACACCTTATTTTGAAATTTAAGCAACCCATCGGCAGAGACTCGAAATTCTAATTTTACTCCATGTTCTGTATCTTTCTTGAGGGCTGCTAGGGTGGAATCGGTGGATTGAGCTTCCTTTATTCTCTGGATCAACTCAGGTTAAACAGTCAGGTGGGCCAAGCATGTAACCCTTTTCAGGTTCTGAAGTTGTACCTGTTCTGTGGCTCCTATTGCCCTACATTTTGAAACAATAATGTAAGCTAATACATCTGTACTTTTTCTGCTAAGTGCGTTGGCTACTACGTTGTCATTGTCCGGGTGATACAAGATGTTGCAATCGTAGTCCTTAAGGAGTTCTATCCATCTTCTCTGACACATGTTGAGATCTTTTTGAGTGAATATGTGTTTCAAGCTTTTATGGTTGGTATAGATCTGAAAGATCTCCCCATATAAGTAATGGCGTCAAGTCTTCAATGCGTGGATGATCGCAGCAAATTCTAAGTCATGGTTAGGGTAATTTTTCTCATGACTCCTCAATTGCCTAGACCCATAGGTTATGACCTTCTCATTCCGCATCAGAACACAACTCAACCCTAAATAGGAGACATCACAATAAACTATGTAATGACCCTAGAATGTCCAAAAGAAATAAATTATAAATCAAGCGCGAAAATGAAATAAATGGTTAAGGTTTACATTCATTACATAATAATTTAAAGTACTGAATAATGCTATAGGAATTACTATTTTGAAAGAAATATAAAAAAAATAAAGAAATAAACGAAAAATAAATAAAACTAGTATCATACTCACAACCCTTTTGTAGATCAGGCTCTGGATCTTGGTCCTCTTGATCTGAAATGGCTAAATAAGAAATGAGCTACACTAGCCCAGCAAGAATATCACGCTACTCACCGATACAGAAATAAAAGTTGGTAGAAAATCAAAACAACTAATGGAGCAATTAATTAAACAAATTCATTTATCAATAATAAAACCATTTATCGTCCACTTACCGTAACGAAATTTATAAAAACAACCTATAGAGATAATAACATTGCATTCATTATGATTTCATATGCAATCGGTAATATGCACACATTATAAATCCATATTCAATAAATCAAACAACAACTGTCACTTTCCATCAGCTTGCTGGTATCCATGGGGATTCATAGAGATGTCCCCACTATGGATGAACTATTTTTTTTAACATTCTCAATTAACATGTCGTCCCCATACCTCGTCCAGTATGAGCGTCAAATTACTAAACTTCAATACTTCGTCCGGTATGAGGGTAAAACGGGCTATCTCCATACCCCGTCCGGTATAAGCGCTAAATTACCAAGTCTCGATACTCTGTCCGGTATGAGACAACATTCATGGTAGGATTTTCTATTATACCTGGTCCGTCCACCATCTCCCAAGATATCCAGTAAGGTTGTCATTTTATCTATTCACTTACTCACACAATTTTTCATTTTTCTTTAGTCTCTATTTTTCAATTCAATGGTAATCATATAAATCAAACAATACATGCATTTAAAACTATAAAATCAATCAATGAAATATTATCATACAATTAACTATAAAATAATTCAACAGAATCAATAATAGATAACTTCCGGTTCTGGCTCCATTAATAACTCCGTAATTAATTATGAATATTTTTTAAATTATACAAAATACCGTATTATTATTTATTTAGACTTTAATTCCATAACAAAGAATAGGGTGAGAGATTCTTACTATATTTGATGCCCAAAAAGTTAAGTTGTTGACTGCGCCTACTGGCAGTTTTCGGGTTTCTTGAATTTTTTTTCAAAAATTAAAACGCACTATAAGTACCTACAAATGTCCCAAAAATATCCAAAATCAGTCACAGGGCCTACTTTGCCCAATTCTGGAACTCGTCGTGCTCCAGCAATGGTACTGCTGCTCGAAGCGGCGCTCTGCCTCGGGTCGACTATTTTCGGCAGATTTTGCATCAATCCCTGAGAAAAAACACGTTAAGAGGCCTCAGTTGGCCGAAAAAACATAAAAAATTGAAACTTACCGGCGGCGGGCTCTCTGTTACGGTAGCTCCTCCAGCTCACGTTGTGGTTGGCTGTTTTGCTCCGATCAACCTGTAGGGAAGGAAACGGTGATCACAACAGTGAAAAATTAGGCAAAACGAAAATTGAAAAAGTCTTTATCGGAGGCATTTTATGAAATTTTTAGTGACGGCGCCACTGGGCTTTGCCCGCATTTTTCAGCCAATTGGCCAGTTCTTTTGCTTTGATTTGGTCATGAGGTTGTTTAAAATTGAATTTTGAGCAAATGGGGAAATGTTTACCTCTTTTGGCAGTCGGAAAGGGCTCTAGCGCGGCGGTGGGTGGCAGCGGCTCTATTTCCCGGCAGCTGCGTCTTCTTTTCTGGTGAGGGCGTCTGGCGGCTAGGGTTAGGGTTTGGTGTGAAGAAGGTTATTTATACTCGTCCCTTTTTAATTTGGACTGTCCATCACGTTCGATCTAGACCATCCAATCGCGATTAAATAGAGGGTGAATCTGAATCGTTCATCGTGATCTAATATGGACCATTCATCGTGATCTAATATGAACCTTTGGGGAGAGAACGCATACGAGCCGTCCTTGCGCGCGGGAATAGATCTAGGCCG
The DNA here is from genome assembly GCF_000150535.2 of Carica papaya. Next base: position 412,635 of record NW_019014641.1, read on the forward strand.
TTCGATCGCGGGTACGCAGATCACCCGCGTGGTCTCCCGCATGGCACCGCGTCAGCGTCCGTTGCCACGCGGCCCATTCTAGTTCATCGGGGCTCCTGATCGGGCATCCTACGTTACACAAATTTTTTAAAATATATTTTGACTCCCGATTTCTGATTTTTCTTTCAAAAATACTCGCAGAACCTAAATTTTTACTCCTTTTCTCCAAAATCGTTTTCAAGTTCATCCTCCATCAAATTTCTTCCATTTTTATACTAAATTAAAATTAAAAATTAAAAATTACATTGAAAATTAAAATTTACATTAATAAATTAATTTTAAATTACATTAAAATTAAATTTTGGTGTTACAAAGTATGTATCCCCCTGTTTCGCTCGACAAGGTCAACACATGTGCAATAGTCAATTACTTCTTTAATTCTGAAAAACTCCTTTCACAGTTCTCGTTCCATCCAAACTTGACGTTCTTCTTTGTGAGCTGAGTCAAAGGAGCAGGTAGGCTAGAAAATCCTTCTACAAACCTGTGGTAATAACCTGTCATTCCTAGAAAGTTACGAATCTCCTTTATCGATGTTAATTTTTCCCAGCCGAGTACTGCCTCAACTTTTTTAGGGTTCATTAATACTCCATTCCTTGATATGATGTGTCTTAGGAATGTAGTCTGCTCGAGTCAGAACTCACACTTACTCATCTTTGTATACAACTTCATTTCTTTGAGAACCTGCAAAACCTGAGTTAGATTGTGAACGTGTTCCTCTCTGCTTTTTGAATATATCAGGATATCATCGATAAGTACAGTGACTAAATGATCCAGAAATTATCTAAAAATCATATTCATCAAATCCATGAAAATGGTTTGTGCGTTGGTTAGTCTAAATGGCATGATCAGGAACTCATAGTGTCCGTACCTTATTCGAAAAGTTGTGTTGGAAATGTCTTCTGTCTTGATCTTTACTTGATGGTAACTTGAACGCAAGTCTATTTTGGAGAAGACTTGGGTACCCTGCAATTGATCAAAAAGGTCATCGATCCTGGGGAAGGGGTAATTGTCCTTAATCCTGACCCTGTTTAGTCCTCTGTAGTCAATACATAACCTCAACATTCTATCTCCCCTTCCTTGCAAATGGGACTCCAGTACTCTAAGGAGAAACACCGTGTCGGATGAACCCACTGTCCTGCAATTTCTTAATCTATTTCCTCAACCCTTCCATCTCTACATGACTCATGCAGTAAGGGAAAACTAAGATAGGCTGCGTCCCAAGCTGAAGATCTATAATGAACTAACTTTTTTGTCCACTAGTAGTCTGAAAAGTTCATCAAGAAATACATTCAGGAAGTTTCGGACTAGCAGGATCTCTCGAATATAAATTTTTTTCTTAGGTTTGCCTAATTAGAGAAAACAGCTAAGTTTAAGCACTATATAACAAGAAAATTACTATGAGAAAACAACATTCAAAACCTTTATTAGCTAGTAACTGACTCTTCGTTAGGAGACTTAAATAAAATTTTTCTCATGAAAATAATTCACGGTGGTGTGATACTTCGCTAACTAATTCATTCTTTAAAATACATCAAGATTCCCATGTCAATCTTTATCAGGTCCATCATGGGTGAAACTGAGTCATGTGGAAGAGGGGTCAGATGTTGCTGAGGAGGGACCGGGTGGCCCTGTAACAGTGCTGGATGATATAGTGGGGGTTCTGAATTGTATTGTGACAGTGTCGGAAGACACGACGGAGGAGCAAGGTTGCATTGAGGTGACGTTAAATCCTCTCATTATAAGGGTGGCTCATATTGTTGAAGTGATGGAGGGTTAGACAGTTCCCTCCTCACTTCCCTGGCCTACTGGGCAGAAACAAGTCTCTCTAAAATCTCGAAGAGCCGATCGACATCCTCTCGAGACAACCCGTTTCGAGTTGCCCTACTCAGTAAGGGACCTCATCTCCTCGTGTCTCTGTACTTATTTTTCACAAGAAAGGGTTGAATGATAGTTTGTGTTTGGTGTTTTTAAGTCTTTGTATAAGGAATAGTTTTGAAAAACGCGGTTATGATACCAACTGTAATGGCCCAGAACTTGAAAAGAAATAATTTATAAATTTAATACAGAAGTGGAATAATAATGTTAGGATTTACATTCCTTACATAATAATTTAGAATACCTAATAGGGCTACGAGAATGACCATTCTAAAAGAACAAACGAAAAATCAAAGAAATAAATGAAAAGTAAACAACTAGGCATCTTATTCACAACCCTCTTGTGGATCGAGATCTGGATCTTGGCCCTCTTGATCTGAAATGGTTAATAAAAGAGTGAACTCCACTAGCCCAGTAAAAATATCATACTACTCACCGATACATAAATGGAAGTTGGTAAAAAATTATAAAATAATTAATGGAGCTCTTCATTTAAGTAAATTCAATTATTATAAATAAAATTATTTATTGCATACTTATCATAGTGAGATTTTCAAAACTGATCTATACAGATAATAATACAAACAACGTCATAATCTCATATTCAATTAACCATAATAATAACTTTTCCTTTTTATTTATCTACTGGTATTCATGGGGGTCCATAGGAATGTCCCCACTAGGCGTGAATCTTTATTCAACATTGTTAACTAACTGACCGTCTCCACACTCCGTTTAGTATGAGCGCCAAAAATATCATCTCTCAATACCTCGTCCGGTATGAGGGTGAAACGAGTCGTCCCCATACCCTGTCTGACATGAGCGCCAAAATACCAATCCTCGATACCCCGTCCGGTATGAGGCAACATTCACAGTAGGATTCCCTATGTACCTAGTCCGTCCACCATCTCCCAAAATATCCAGTAAGGCTACCATTTATTCATTCACTTAATCAAGCAATTCCCCATTTACATTTAATTTATAATTTCACAATTTAACTGTAAATCATACAAAACAACCAATACATGCATCAAGGAAACATAATCGAATCATCTTACGAACTCTAGCATATTATTTTGCATTTAAAACTGTAAAATCAATCAATCAGTTAAAACAGGATAAACAGTGATAAATAACAGTTCTGTTTCCATTAGTAACCTGTATTAATTATCGAGGTTTTTTAAATTACGTCAAATACCGTATTATTTATAATTAAACTTTAATTTCATAACAAGGAATAAGGTGAGAGATTTTTACCTAAATTGGTGTTCGAAATACTAAAATTTTAACTGCACCTATTAGCAGTCCTCGGGTTTCCTTAATTTTTCTTTGGAGATTAAAATACACATCAAGTACTTAGAAATACTCCAAAAAATTCAAAATCGGTGTTAAAAACCTTTTATAGCCAATTTTAGAATTCCGGCACGGCAGCATTGCCGTGCTCCGGTGACAACACGGACTGGTCGTTTTCAGCCTGTTTTAGCCAATTTTGCCCAATTTTATACTCATTCCTGCGAGAAAACACATTAAGGGGCCTTGGTTGACCGAAAAAAGTCAAAAAATAAAAACTTACCAGTTGCGGAATTTTTTGATGTGGCGGCTCCACCGGTTCACCTTCGCGGTTGGGTATTTTTCTTCAGTCAATCTATGAAAAAAAGAATGGTGAATACAATGGTGAAAAAATTGCACAAAACGAGAATCCAGAAGGGTCTTGTCAGAGATGATTTTTATTTTTCTGCGGCGGCGCTGTCGGACTTCATTCGTATTTTCTGGCTCGTCTGCCGGTTCTTTTGCACCGATTTGACCATGGGGGTGTTCAAAATTAAATTTCGAGTGAATAAGAAAATTTTTACCTTTTTTGGCGGTCAGAGGTGACTCTGGCGCAGCAGCGGGCGCCAGTCGACTCTTTTATTCAGCTACTGGTTCTTCTTCTCTGGCAGAGGGTTGGCAGTTAAGGTTAGGGTTCGGTGTGAAGCGAGATATTTATACCTGTCTCCCTTTAATTTGGGTTGTCCATCGCATTTGATCTTGACTATCCGATCGTGTTTAAAGAGAAAATGAATATGGACTGTTCATCGTGATTTGATCTGAACCGTATGATTGCGTTTAAAGAAGAAGCGAATCTGGATCGTTCATCGCATTTAATCGCGACCGTCCGATCGTGCCTGAGGAGGAAATGGACCCGGACCATCCACGCACGCGGGAACAAATCCGGATCATCCGATCGCAGGCACGCAGATTGCCAGCTTGGCCTCCCACGCGACACCGAGTCAGCGTGCCTTGCCACGTGGGGTGCTTCGGTTCGTCAGGGATGCTGACTGGGCGGTTCTACATGATACATTGTTTTAAAATTGTATTTTAACCTCCAGTTTTCGATTTTTCTTTCAAAAATACTCCCCGAACCCAAATTTTCACTCCTTTTTCCCAAAATTATTTTCAATTTATCATCCACCTCTTTTTTTTTCCTAATTTTTACATTAAATAAAAATTTATAAATTTAAAAATTATATTTTTATATATTAATTTCATTTTTTAAAATTAATTTTGGGCCAAATTTCAGGTTCGGATATTATATTTTTCATAATAAAATTATATTATTTTACTTTAACAAAAATAATAGACAATAATTTTACCTTAAAAATTATAAATAGAAAATAAATGTATGTTCTATTTAATTAACAAATCTATTTTATATGGAACTACAATTGTACTTTTTTGTACTTTGTTTTTTTTTCCCCAAAAATAAGGATGTTTCTTTTTTTTTTTAATTGAGTTTTTTAATTTTATTTATAAGAATTATCTCAATTTTCACTAGTTCTATTTATGACATTGATTGTTAGTATGTTTATCTATCTCAAGATATCCTTAGTAAATAAGATAATGTTCAGATTTGTCGCCTAAGTTATTTAAGAGTGTGACAAATGATTGTTTAAGTAAGATTATGTTTTTATAAATGCACTTGTTTTTTAAATTTTAATTTCTATGTGCTTAATTTTTTATATTTTTTGCTATGTGACTTCATTTGTTCATTTATATTATATTGTTAAGAATGTAAAAGTTGGATGAATACTTTTTGAATATGGGTAAAGTTTAGCCTGCTGATTTTCTTGAAAGAAAAAATTTCTGTGAGCGGATTTTGTTAGTTTTGGTGATGAAAGTATCTTAAATATTTATACTTAAATCTGCACATATAAGATCGGATTTTCTTATCACAAAATCTAAAAAAAAAATCCAACTTAATAGATCTGATTTACATAATCCATTAACTTTTGTGCTGTATACTGCTATTTCATGAACATTTGGCAACCGTCATAGCTTTCTTTCTAAATTAATTACTTCATATCCTTCTTTTGATTCATTATATAAAGACTGCTATGGAGGTTGTAAATATTGTCACCATCAAATTTCAATCTTAAACTCATAGAAGAATTTTCAGTGAGGTATTTTAAACTATATTATATTTTATTATTAATTTTTTACATTCATTTATAATCGTTGTTATGCATATAATCAATAAAAATATTCAATTTATGCTTCTTGCATATAGTTGCGTATACTAGTAAATAAGGTAGCATAAAATATTCATCATACTTGTTGTTTACTTATATAAGATATTTTTTTGTGTTTGCAGGAAGTTTGAATATTGAAACATGAATTCTGTCAATAACGAGTCTAGCTCTACAAATACGAAATTTGTTCAAAATGAAAAGGTTGATGTAGCTCTCGATTTAGACAACACTAAGAAGATAACAATATTGATTGTTGAAGATGATCCTGTGATTCGCAAGGTGCATGAATTAACTCTTCGCAAGGCAGGTCTAAAACCCTCCGTAGCTAAGAACGGAGAAGAAGCTGTTAATCTTTTTCTTTCAGGGGCTTCATTTGATCTTGTTTTAATGGATAACAACATGCCTATCATGAATGGACCTATGGTATTTTTTTATTTTTATTTTTAATAATTTAATATATTATATGTGATTTATCATACTTTATGGATATATCTATCTATATTGAATAAGCATCACACTCCTTATATTGATACTATTTAGTAAAATCGAATTTGATTAGCAATGAATTTTTTGTGTTTATATAATTTAATTACTTGAATTTAATTTAAAACAAATGTCTGAATAAGTTATTATTGGTGCGTTAAGCTTATGCAATTAAAAGGTAATAGAAAAATATAAAAATTTATATTTTGTTGTTTTACTTTTTTAACAAAAAGAAGTAATTAGAACAATAATTATTTAAATATATTTAGGTATTATGTTTTATATCAAGACGATATTGGCATATATATAATCATTTTCTATAGAACCTAGGTTTAATAAATACTATTCTTAAGGTATATTTGATATGTCTTTTTATTTCACAGGCAACAATGAAGTTGCGAGCAATGGGAGTGAGTACCATGATTGTTGGCTTAACTTCTAATGATAGTGAAGAAGAGAAACAAGCTTTTATGGAAGCAGGACTTGATGATTTCTATGCAAAGCCGTTAACTTCAGCTAAGGTTGCCAATTTACTCGAGAAACTCAAGAAGAACTAATCATTTTTGATTAGTGGTTCGTGACATCAATTGAGATATGAAATAAATTATAAGTCTGCATAACTAAATAAACATATTGTTTGCTTTAAATAAAATTTTCTTTTATGTTATATATATTTAAAAGTTTATAGATATATGAACTTATAGAGTTGAATAATCTATATAAATAAAGTTGTTGCTTGAATAAATATTTACTTTATTACATGGGTGGAAAGCTTCTTTTAATTATTATATTATGTGTATGCTTTTATTTGTGTGATTAACAAATAACATTTTTGTTATATCGTTTATTTATGGTTTACATCTAGACATAATGAATATCATCTTAAAGAAAAAAAAAAAGATTAATTAAAACTTGTGTAAATATATAGTATGAATTATCTTATTCATATTTAACATAAAATTTATAAAAAAAATTATTTTAATAAATTTTTTAAAATAGAACTAAATATTACTTTACGGTTAAATATTTTAAAACATATCATAATAAAATGTATAAAATTACTTACCTACCCCTTTAAAATTCAAAATAGCATACATTTAGTATTTTTTTTTCGGCACTTATTATATCGAACTATCAATTATGTTCTTTTTTTCTAATGGAGATGAATCTCGATTAAGTACAATAACATAATATTAAAAAAACATATTAATTAATCAATACAATTGCTTAATATAATCTTATGCAATGAAACAATAACTTATATATTTATATCTAAAGGAGATTCTTGAATTTTCTTTATTTTTCTTTGTTAAGATGAGTGTGCTTCTATTTACGAATGAGAAAAGAAAAAAATTATGTTAATTGTGTTGATTAATGGGATTAAAATGGATTTAGTTTATGTTAATTAACTAAATCTAAGTCAACTTAAGTTTAGTTTAAAAGGAAAAAAAAAATATTCAAAAATTACTTAGTTGTATATATAATATATATTTTAATTTTAATTAGAAATATCTAATATTTATTTTTAAGTTAGTGTTTATGTAATATATTCTGTAATTTAAGATTGTACATAATGTGTATCTTAATTTTAATTAAAAATTAATGTAATATATTTTTAAATTCAATGTATATATAAATTATATATTTATATGCATATATCCAAGATTGACTTTTTATATTTAAAAATTGATTAAAATTTTGCGAAATTTGTCACCAAATCCATTGGTTGTCCTTTTTTATTTGAACAAATTATTGTATTAATTTTTGAAGTATGATGTTTATTACAGTTTGGTCCCTAATTTTTTTAATTATAATTTAATATATAATGTTTTATATTTATTTTTTAATAAAAAGTTAAAATTATTATATCGTATTTAAATATTCTAAAAAATAAATAAAAATAATTTATTTTAAAAGTATATTTTGCATTTATTTTTTAATAAAAAATTAAAATGGGTTAGATAATATTTAATTTTTAAAAAAATAAATCCAAAAAATATAGGCTATTTAATTAAATTAATAAAAATATTATATCTTTTTTTATTATTAATTTAATTAATTGGTTAAATATATTTTAAATATTTTAATAAAAAAATTGAATATTTAAAATAAATAAAGAATATCTGAATTAAATTGCAAGGAAAAAAATGTTAAAGTGAAAAAAGTTAAACAACTAAATTGATTATTTATTTATTTATTAGTTCAAAACCAATCGGATGTCATGTCTACTCTATCTCAGATATGATATACATACATATATATATATATATATACGTACACATTTTCAGATACCTGGATATGATATTTAATTGTTTTATTATGCATATATATGTATATATATAAGAGGGTAATTTACCAAATATCTTAAAATCAAACTCCGTCTCTTATCCGCTCGAAGATGTCACTCCTGTTCTCTCCCCGCAGTTCATTTCCCTCCAAATCCCTCCTCCTCCCCTACAAAAATGCTCCCGTTTCACCGTTGCACTGTGCGATTTCAGCTCCGGAGAAGAGACCGAGGAGAAGAAAGAAGCAGCAGATGAAGCATAAAGAGCAGGAGGAAAAGCATAGAGACAAAGCAGATGCTTTTTCCTCTAGTGGCCTCGTCGTCGTCTCAGCGCTGGAGAAGGGGCTTCGCTTTACCTTCATGGAGGAGCTGATGGACCGCGCCAGGAACCGCGACTCTATCGGCGTCTCTGATGTCATTTACGACATGATCGCCGCCGGGCTCAGCCCTGGTCCGCGCGCCTTCCACGGTCTGGTCGTTGCGCACGTGCTTAATGGCGACGAAGAAGGAGCGGTACTCTCCATGAACTTTCAGTTCCTCTCTAGATTTCTTTTTAGAATCTAGATATTGTTTTCGTTCATAATCTCTGCTGGTAATATGTTTCTTTACTTGAATGTTTTGTTTGAATTTCGCAACTATTGTCAAACTATTGTCGTTTTACTCGACTTGGCTGTCGTCACGGAGAAGAATCGCTTTCATAAAAATGCAGATGCAATCACTGAGAAAGGAGTTGAGTGCAGGGCTACGCCCTCTCCATGAAACACTGGTTGCGCTGATTCGCTTGTTTGGTTCTAGAGGTCATGCTACGAGAGGCCTAGAAATCCTTGCATCAATGGAGAAGTTAAATTATGATATTCGCAGATCTTGGCTGATTCTTGTTGGTATAATGTCTACCTAATTCCGTGATTTAAGCTGCATGTATGGTAGTTTCGATCTTAGTTTACAGTTACAGCTATGGTTGATGTTATGAATTTGAAAATTTTGGCTAAAGATGGTCAAGTTCTTGTGACCAGAGGAGCTTGTTAGGAGCAACCATTTACAAGATGCTAACAAGGTGTTCTTGAAGGGTGCCAAAGGCGGGCTTAGAGCCACTGATGAACTCTATGATCTTATGATTGAGGAAGACTGTAAAGCAGGTGATCATTCTAATGCCTTAGAAATTGCATATGAAATGGAAGCAGCTGGACGACCAGCAACAACGTTTCATTTCAATTGCCTACTTAGTGTTCAGGTTAGTTTTCTAAATGTAATGACAGTGCTGCACCTCATCACTTGCACATGCGTCATTGACTATATTTTATAAAAAAAACTTCAATTTTTAATATTGAATTAAACTGATTTAATCTGTTTTTCTTAATCTAGGCAACATGTGGAATTCCCGAGGTAGCTTTTGCAACCTTTGAGAACATGGAATATGGAGAAGGTTTGAATTTTTCTTCTTTGTTTCATCAACTCTGCGAGTTGCTGAACTTCTTTTATCTTTTATAGGAATGGAGTTGCTTAAGTGCTCATCCACCAGATGACTTTCAACATAACGCTCATAGTAAAGAAACTTAAACTAAAAGTGCTTTACTGTCAAATAAGTGGTTTAGTCTAATTATCTGCTAGATATTCCATTCCCGTGATTATGAAAGCTTATATGCACTAATTTCTGAACTTGGCTTCATTATATCTTCATTGTATTAACCATGATAGAAAGTTAACAAAATTTCGAGAATTATCATTTAACAAATTAAATGATTATGATTTTGGTCATTTTGAAAGGAGTTCTAATTGTTTTGTTTTCTTTTTTGAGTTGTATGGTTGAAGGTTTCTCATGCTTATAACTTGTCTTCACATGGCAGATTATATGAAACCTGATACAGAGACATATAACTGGGTAATCCAAGCATATACAAGAGCTGAATCTTATGATAGGTGGGGTTTTTAGCACGTAGAAATGAACTCAGTCATGCACATTATTTAGCAGGTTAAAGTGTGATGATGTTTCTTTTTTGAATATATAGATAATATTCTTGTTAAACTCTTTATATGACCCTATTCATTTTTCGAGGAGTTGCATTGATGAATTTAATCAGGTTATCACAGTTAGGCTGTCTGAAGAGTGTTTGTTGAAGAAGAATCATCAATAAACAAAATAATCCAGATGCTTTCTTTTTTCTTGCATACAAATATTTCATTCATTTTTATGTGAAAGCCACCTGGGTGTCAGTGGTCATGTTTGAAATCAATCTCATTGATTAGCACTGTTTGTGAGAAAGAATGACTTGCTTTGACTATTTGTTACTGTTGATCATTTCCTTCAGAAACCTGAATAATGACATAAAAGCTCAGATCGCTAACAAAATGAAGTAATTCATGCAAATTGAAGGATGCAACTAAGTCTAGAAGTCTAAGAGTATCTTTTTGAAGGCAAATCTAGTTATCTGTTAATATGAGGTCAATTTATATATGACCAAGGTGGTAGTCCAATTGGTATAGTTTCCATTCTTCCATAAGGAGGTCATAGATTTGGACCAACATGCAATAGTAATTTGTGTTTCTAGTTGCCTCGGAGAGGACACATTTATGCTTGCATCTTGGTGGGACTATAGTGACAGGCTCCTTGGGGGCTTTGTGTAGTAACTATGACTAAAACTAGATATTTTAAGGTGCGTGAAAACTCCTATCATAAATATCATCCAAAGAAGATTCTCTATATTGGTAGCGTTTCTGCACAAGTTGTCTTAGTGGGTGTATAAGTATATTAATGTTTATATCATGTAAAGGTCCATAACGTTTTTGTTAAATGGTCTAATATTACGAAGATGCCCTTTTGAGAATTTTAAGTTATTCATTATAAAATAATTTATTGTTGCCATTAATCCAAATGCTTAGCTGATAGGAAAGTCTGACCTATTATACATGATATATAAATACACTTCATCATGCACAAGTTGGCTATTCTGGAAGTGGGGATGAAGCATAGGCCTTTCGTGCATTGAATTGACCTTCAAGTAACAGAAATAGAACGAGTTTTGGGATTCAGAAACTAGCTATCTTTTTTGATAACATATTAAATAATAGACTATAATAGATAACCAGAATACTTAACAAATATACAAAGTAAAAGACTCAAAAACTAAGATCTCAAGCTCATAATGGGGTGAGAGCTAGGATTTGAACACTAGATCTCTAACTCTAGGCCATGTGAAATACTTGAGTATAGGCAATTGTTACGAGAGTTTAAGCTGATTTCGAAGAGCATAATATATTTTTTATACATCAAAATTGGTAATTGGCATTTTAGGTTTTTATAAGTAAGAAATTTTCTTGTGCATTTGGAAGTGTGATAAAAGATTATAGAGCTCTTCTCGTTCTATGAGCTCTAGTTTGGGAGGAATCTAAAGATGACCAGTTGGAATGACATTTAGAGAGTTAGTTGTATATTATGTGGTAAAAGATCAGATGAACCTTTACAGTGAACAGAGAATGGGAAAAGAAGAAATTTTTGTCTATTATTCTATGAACCTTTATATATATCTGCACATACACTAGTGAACTGTATGTAGATTGAACTGTATATGGTTACAGAATTATTAAAGAATTAAAAAGAGAATAATTACACCTTAATGAGAGAGATATTAATGTTACAACAAGGAAATCGAGGATTGTGGAGTTTTGAGATAAAAGTAAGACGATATATTAAAGAGATGCCAAGGGGGCGAACCTGTGTATAAAAGGAATTTATAGGTCGGTAAGAATATCAACAATATAACCCAGATCATCAAAAGAGACAAGGTTATGATCAAGAACAATGGGACCAAAAAAAGTGCAACCATTTGTCCTTGATAGAAATAATGTTAGTTTCTCTATTTTAAAAAATTCTGTAGTTTCTTTCCTTCCAAATGATCCAGAGGATAGTAAGAGGAATGAATTATGCCATATGTTAAGGAAATTGATGCCTTCCCATGCAAGTAACTCCTCTTTTACAGAGCCAGCGATAACTCAGAAAAAGCCAACCAGCTTGTAAATCATAGACCATAGATTATAGGAGACAGGGTACCAGAGGAGAAGATGGTTACAAGATTCATCATTCTACTTACACATAACGCACCAATTAGCCAGAAACAAACCCCTTTTCCTGAGGTTATCAAGAGTAAGAATGACATTCATAGCAACTTCACAAGCAAAGACAGAAATCTTGGGTGGGGCGAGGGAAGGAAGTAGGAGTAACATTGTTGTCTGCCAAAAAGCTATACAGGGACTAAACAGAGAAGGAACCCTTCTTGGAAAGATTTCAGTTTAATTTATCATGTTCAGACTCAATTTTTGCAGAAGCCAAGAGACAAAGCAGGTTTTCATATTCCACCACTTCCCAGTCATTAATTCCTAACAACATCTACAACCCATGTCAGAGAAGTAGAGGAATCGTAGGCTTTTTCAATGAGCATAGATTTCGATCTAGCGATGGCAAAAATATTGGGAAATAGGAATTGAAAACACGTTTGGCCAAGCCAAGTGTCCTGCCAGAACTGAATCTTATCGTCTTTGCCAATCATCCATTTGGAGTTATTAAGCACAAGACTTCTTGCATTCTAAATGCTCTTCCAAAGACTAGAACCGTATGTGCTCTTATCCACCAAGGTGCAATTATGAGGATCACCGACAAACCACTTACTAACAATGATTTTCTTCCACAGCCTGTTATCCTCATTCCAAAACCTCCAAATCCATTTGCCATGTAAAGCATTATTTAGACTAATAATGGATTTAAACCCAAGGCCACCGATTTTAACCGGTTTTTTCAACTCATCCCAATTGACCGAGTGAAATGTTTTGTTCAAATTATCATCCCCCAAAAAAAGCGACATTGGATGGATTTAAGACGTTTGGCCATCTTTTTGGGGATGGTGAGTACCGAGAGGTAGTAGTTAGGTAGGTTGGATAAAGTGCTTTTGATTAGAGTCATCCTACCACTTTTAGATAAATATTTATTTTTCCAACGAGCTAACCTACTTTGGACAGTTTCAATAACCGACTCCCAAGAGATGCAATCCTTGTGTTTGACACCAAGAGGTACACCCAAATATTTAATGGGGAGGCGGGCAGCTTTGCATCCAAGAACACTAGCAAGAGATCCGTCAGAGATTGAATTTTCTCCCAACATAATTAATTTTGAGTCCAGAAACCGTCTAGAAACATAGTAGAATGCATCTAAGGTGCAAAATATTGCTTGTACTATCATGACAAAAAAATAGAGTATCATTAGTAAAGAACAAGTGAGAAAATTCCATTTGATAACTTCTGTTTCCCACCAAAACACCCTTAAATAGTCCTAAGGAACGAGATTGTAAAACAAGTTTATTAAGGGCTTCCATAGCAATGATGAATAGTAAATGAGAGAGGGGATCCCCTTACCTTAAGCCTCTAGTGACCTTGAAGAATTTTGAAGGGCCACCGTTAATCATAACAGCAAAAGAAGTGGATGTGATACACACCTTGATCCAACTTCTCCATTTGATACCGAAACCTAATCTTTCCAACACATAATCAATGAACTCCCAAGAGACATGATCAAATGCCTTTTTCATGTTAAGCTTATAGAGAATGCCGTTTTTCTTATTTCTAATGACATCGTCAACCACTTCATTGGTCATAAGAATAACGTCCGTAATTTGACTTCCATAAACAAAAGCTTGTTGATTTTCCCCAATGACCGAGCTGACAACCTTAGCCAATATGTTAGGCAGCACTTTAGAGAGGAGTTTATAAATACATCCA
>NW_019014641.1:438674-449104 GCF_000150535.2 Carica papaya
AACCTTACTCCTATTCTTTTTCCTTTAGGGGGATTGAGTTGCATCTTGTATTTAGACTTCTCTTCTTTTTCTTTCCGTTTATAATTTTTTGGTATGTTTTCTCTTTTTGGAGGATAGCTTGTCCTCTATGTTATATTTTCCCATTTCTTCTTCTACTATATAAAAAAATTAATTAAATATGAGAGAAAGAGAGAAATGGTAAAAAAAATTATAAAAACAAGTATTTTCTTTTCTTTTTCACTCAACAAATGAAGAACCTTGAGTTATTTCTCATCAATTTCTTTCTCCACCATTTTGAGTATCCAAAAAAGAAAAAGGGAAGTGCCATCTTTTCCTCTTCTCCCTATCCTTTCTCTTCTCTTCCCTTGCAACTCCCAAACAAAGCAGAGCACAACCTTTTACAGCTGGTGCTGCATGACATAGGCACTAAGGTTTGAGGAGATTTCTTTTTTATTTCTTTTATTTGTGACTGCAGGACGACGACGACGATGATTGGTTTCCTGAGGATATATTTGAAGCACTCAAGGAGATGAGAGAAAGAAAAGTGTTTGATGTATCTGACATGTATACAATAGCTGATGCTTGGGGTTGGACATGGGAGAGAGAGCTGAAGAAAAAACCTCCTAGAAAATGGTCACAAGAATGGGAAGTTGAGTTGGCAATTCAAGTACTACTGAAGGCATGTTTCTGTGTTTTACCAACTACATGTCTACATCCCTCACCAATAATGATGGAATTATCTTCTTGTTCTTGTGGTCTTTTCAGTTTTTTCCAGTTTGATGATCTATTGGGATTTTCCTCAGTTATTTTTATTCTTTTTCTCTGGTATAAAATCAACATTGGTGTTACCCTATATTTAAATGTGTATATATATGTATATTATGTTTTTTAAAAGAAATTTTGTAATGTTCTTCCATAAGCTTTATGTTTCTTACAACTGTGACTTTAATGCAAATCTAGCAGAAAATATAGTGCGAAAAGATTGTTCATTTTCCTTTCACCATTTGTCATGTTTCACACAAAACTATTGAATCAATTGTGTGCTCTTATAGACTATATTAAGCATTGAATAATCTTTCAGGTAATAGAATTGGGTGGAACACCGACCATTGGGGATTGTGCAATGATATTGCGAGCAGCAATAAGAGCTCCTATGCCTTCATCTTTCTTGAAGATCTTGCAGACCTCGCATAGTCTTGGTTATGTCTTTGGGAGGTAACTTTATGTCTGTTGATTTGACAAAGTAATTGGTTAGCCTTCATATCCTTTTATATACTAAATTGCTTTTATTGGATCTTGTTTAAGTAGTGTCATCCTCCAACTTGCCACTTAAGCATGTGTCTTTTAGAGGAAAATAAAATGTTATCCTCTTTTTCTCCCTAGCCAAGCAAAATATCTGTGGGACCTTTTTTGGGTAGAAAAAGAATATATATTAGAAGGAAAGATACGGATAATGAGGATATGATACCTCTGGGAGAAAACAAAACAAACAAAAAAGAGAGATGCTAGCTGCTTAATGGAAATAATAGCCAGTTAGTCTCCGTACAAATTGATGAAGAAACATCCTTAAATTTCGTTGCCCAAAAGGAAGCCAGAAAGCAAACTTTATCCCAGAGCAAAAAAAGGAGACTTGTGGTTCCTAAAGATTCTAGCATTCTGTTTGAGCCAAAGCAAACTTAAAGTGGTGCCTTTCATAGAAGCTTGTGATAAAACGAATTCTGCTTAGCAGGATTAAGAATCAGAAAATTCATATAGAACTTACAGGAATAAGCACCTCGTGAATACAAAGATCAGACTCTACAGTTAAGATGAATTCAAAGAACCATGTACTCGAAAATCTGAATAAGACTGAGCATATCAATGGCTTCTGGAAAATTAAGAATTCTGAAAAATAAAAAGTTCCAAGAAATAGAACTCTTGTCACAAACCAAAGTAAAGGAAATTGGATAGAAATGATTCCTGGATATTGCTGTTCAGATATTTAACTAACTGCATTATGCTTTTTTAAAATATTGCCTTTGGATCTCTACTACTAAATCAAATATCCCTGCATTTGCATGCACATTTGTGCTTTATACTTGTGAATTCATACTCTGAGCTCCAGTTTGAAGAAAAAAAAGATGAACTTCATTAAAGAGGACCAAGGGGGTGCCACGTACATACAAAAGAAATAAACAAAAGGCTGTTTTTACAGGCTAGTCAAGAAGTCTATGATGCCCCCTAAATCTTCAGCCAAGCTGAATAGGTGACCTTCAAACGGAACAAATGTTTGGGACCAAACTTTCTGGATTCTATCAAAAGAATAACATACAGGAAGACTTTTCTATATCTTTCACCAAGTGGCTAGAGGGATTAGAAAAATAAGTTTCTTCCTTCTCTTATTCTATTATATCTTGCCATGTCCACAACTTACCTGCGACAAAACTAAAATCATAGACTCATTCCTATCTTCACCAAGGCTCACCCACCTGGTCGGTTCCATAGTTTCCAAACTCCAGCTAACCAATCTTTAACCGGCTTGAGTTTGAGGAGGGATGTTAGAATATCGTACTTATTTTATTAATTGTATTATATCAATCAGCTTTATTGTTAGAATATTGTATTTATGGTATTGATTGTATTTTATGTATTAGATTTATTCCCTCTTACACTTGGGCCTTAATTTAGCATATTAAAAATCATATAATGAGCTTTATAATTAGTTAGTTATCTTATTCAAATAGGACTCTTGTGTATAAATAGCCTACATGATTCATGAATAGATATACAACAAGAATGCAATTCTTTCTTCATATTTTCTGACTCTCTCTAAACCAGGAAAGTTGCAGAGTTTGTTCTGATATCTGGGACAGTCCTAATTAATGTTCTCATTCTTGGGTCTGCATTATTTACCATAAGCAAATCTTGAATGCTCTATGGGGACTTCTAATCACCCTGATGCAAGTTATATCCTCTACTCATTTTTTTTCTTTATGGCAGTCCCCTTTATGATGAGATAGTATCATTGTGCCTTGACCTCGGAGAGCTGGATGCAGCTATTGCAATTGTTGCAGACATGGAGACTACTGGAATTGCAGTCCCAGATCAAACCTTGGACAAGGTCATTTCTGCTAGGCAGGTCATCAACCCTGCAACAGATGATACATCATCACAGCTGTAGGTAAGCTATATATATATATATATATGTTTAAAAAGCTGTAGGTTAGCCCTTTCCTTAGATATAGAATTGTTCTAGAACTAAGAGCAGCATTTTTGTTTTAGGCTCAGCTGCACACTAAGAATTTTTAATGCTTCAAAATCAGAGCAATATCATTGTTTGTTATATCGAGTATAACATGTACGTAATAATCAATCTGACATTAGATAGTGATTCCATTATCTTCATACCTTGTGTTTTTGCCTCATCTCATTAGGTTTGAAGATTGGTAATAGTTTATGGATGAGCTAGGTAGTAGTAGCAGTTCATTTTTTTTTCTTTTCTTTTCTTTTCTTCGTCTTCTTCTTCTTCTTCTTCATCAGAATAATAGTGTTACAAGCCCTTGAGCTTCTACAAATGAATTATGATCATGACCAAATCAAGTGGGAGGTTCTTATGGCCGTAGATTTTGTTTGAAAATACAGATTAGTGGACATAGGTGTTAATTTTGAACTTTTTAAAACCGTGAAATGTTTAATTTGAATAATAATTTTATTGGAAAATTTGTTATTATAATTTTAATATGTTAGTTTATATGTTTACAGATGTTTTCTGTTCATGTAGTAGTTATATACTTGTTAAACAATGAAAACATTAAAAAAAAAATTATAAAAAAACACCGAAAATAACATTTTAAAATTTTCTACGTCAACATCTTTTATGTTATGTTTTACAAATTTTTAAAAGTACTCTTAAAATTATCAAATAAAGCTTAACTTTTTTTTTTTTTGGTTCTTTTTCGCAATTATCAAACTCAAGAAGTCAAGAACTATAAACAGATCTTTGTTTGGAGCCCTTTGCCTCCACTCTTCAGTATGTATCTTTTTCATAGTTTGATATATTGTAAATACTGAACCTCAAGTTCTTAAAGGAAAAAGAAAAAAAAAAAAATCAAACAAGGGACTCACATTGGGGTTTTTCTGTCCACTCAGTGCCTCATTATAATAATACTGGAATCAGGTTTTTATTAAAGCCTCCACTCAGAATAATAATACCAAAAAACTCAATAATAATACTGAAACTCAAGGGTATGAAAACTTTCGAACAACAAAGTATATAAGCTAAGCTCATTATTACTATTAATTCGTTAGTTAAATTTCTTTTAAGCTTCAGAATCAAACCAAACATGTGAATTGATCACTTAGTGGCTCTCCAGTTTGCTAATGCTTCGGACAAAAGACATTAGATCATGCTTCACACTAAAGCAACTAGGAAATATAAAATGACATGTAATAAAATAATAAGCAAAAATTGAATTACATTTATTTGCAAAATATCTCTGGTCTTTTAATGATATGTAAGTGTGTACTTATATAAACATGGGATCCCATTATGTTGACAATCTTATGATTTCCATCCTACCTAAACCACCCTGCCATCATCTAGTGGGTTGCTGACTTCCTCCGCAGGATTGAAAATAAAGCAAAAAATGGGCCAACCTTCCTACATATTCTTCGAAGTTCTTAATATTTATGCTCTAGTATTTAAATATTTTAACTTTGTTTTCGTTACAGATTAAACTTATTTTAAAAGGAGAATTACTAAAACTGTATATTACAAAAATTTATATGTTTTACTGACAGTAATAGTTTGTAGATTAATCCGTAATAATATTTAAAATTACGAATCTATACTTAAGCATTAAAGTAGGTGAGGGACAACGATAGTTCTTAATAAAAAACTTAATCAAAGTCCAAGGCTCTATTTTTGTATGTCTAGACTAAAGCTTTAAATTTGTTTTGTTTTTTTAATAATATTTAAAATTATTTACTCAATTATTTTATTTCTTTGTTTAGTAAATATTTTAGAGAGTTTAAAAACTTTTCTAACAATATATATATATATATATATATTATATTATAATATCTATCTTTTTTAAAAGAAGTTAAACCTTGTGAGAAATATTGTTTTTACAAAAAAATAAAATTTAATCTTATTCTTCAATAACTCTAAATTACTATTTCACATAAATGTCTTCCAAATGTTACAGAATTTAATAAAATTAAAAATTACTTTTGAAGCAAAGTAAAAAATAATTATTATTTTTTCATTCAATTTAAGTTTGTCCCAATATAATAATTTAATTTGATCACATTAGGTATTTTAAAATTGCCTAATACTGCTTAAAAAAAATGACTCATATCATATAAAACATTTACCGAAGACTAGCAATATTATGAAACGCAAATCAAGATTAGGTCGTTAAACAAAATGGGTATTCTCAGTAAAAATATTATCAATTCAATTAAGTGCCAAAACTTGAAGTTAATAATGATTAAATACACCAGAAAAAACATGAACAACCCTGAATGAACTTAAATTGTAATACTTCTTATTTCTTGCAACATTACTTTTGTAGAAGCCTCTCGAGTCGTTTGTAGTTTACGTCATGTCTTGTTTCTCACGCTATTTCTCCTTTCCCGATCAAAATTTGGATTTCTTAGATTCATTATTTTTCCTTTTCTTCCTGTTCCCATCGAACTACCTCACCTTCCTTTTTGATCGATCTCCCAAAAAAACTCTGGGCCTCTTATGATTTGATTTTTCAACTACCATACCATCTTGACAGTTGAAGCCCAAAACACCATCTTTGTCTCTTTCTGAAAGGCCACTCTGCCTCCGCTTCCTCCATTTTTTAACGGTCTCTCTCTTTTAACCTCGATTTCAAAACTTCTTTAGCTAGTCTCTTGGTCTCTTGGCCACTCTGCCTCCGCTTCACCTTCTCTGATACGGACATGTGAGAATTTGGTTCTTGCTAGTGGAACAAGAAAGACATGGATCTATATTCAATACACAAGAAAAAGATTTCTCTAAATTCCCCTATTTTTTTTTTCGTAGAGTGGCATATTGAAAAAAAGAAAAGAAGAAAAAGTTCATCCTGAAATCTTTTGATAGAACACAATATTAATAGAACATTTTTTTTTTCTTTTTAATCCTGGACAATGAAAAATAGAAGATTTCATTCAATACTGCCTTTCACCTGATAGTTTATAAAGCTATTCTAACGACTCCGGAAATTTAAAATGAAATGTATATAATAATTTGAGTGTGAAAGTGAAATAAATGTTAAGATTAATATCCTTTACACGATAACTTAAAAGTACTAAACAAACATCACCGGAATAAAGCTATCATCTTTCTTAAGCTGGGTTAACAGCCACAAAAAAAAATTCATATTTTTTCTCCAATTATTCTACACAATATTGTCCCTGATCAATATCAATAGTAAGCTTGTGTATCCATCTTTAAACAAACTAAATCTCATAACGAAATAACAGAGCAATGTCATACTAAGATCCTGTTTAGATAAATTTGAGTGATGAGTAATTAATATATGACAGTGACAGTGACAGTGACAGTAATTGAATGATAATGATATATGATGCAAATAACAATTTTTTTTTATATTTAAATGATTATATATTAATATATGTTAATATCAGCGGTTTTGTTTAAATGATAATATAATATAGTTATATTTTCAATTAAATTACTAATTTATTTTATTTTTATTATATATAATAATAAATAGTATATAAAAAATATATAATAAAAAAATAAATAAATTATGTAAAAATATAATTAAATTTATATTTAAATAAATAATTATTACATATAATAAAATTAAATTTTTATATTTGATAAAATAAATAATTATTATTTATATTATCATAATAATTTAATTTTAATAAAAATAAAATTATTTATATATTAAAAATAAATAATTATAATTATATATTATTATATTAAATTTAAAATTATTTTATCATATTTATAAAATATCATATATTAATTGACTATTATTTACCACCAAACAATCATGATCTAAATATACCATAAAATTAATAGAGGAACCAACACAATCCACCATCTTATTGCAAAGAAGTCAGAAAAAGAACTGAAAGCCAAAAAGATTTGCAGAGGGGCCTAATTCAGACCAGCCTGAGCATATTCTATCAAAAAGAAGGAATATTTTCAACTGCTAACGTGACCGTTAGACCAAGATGATCGCCCGGAGAAGTCGCCGGCTAATCAGGCGAAGCGAGCGCAAGCATGGTGCCGCGATTTGTTGTTGCAGCCGCCGGGAGGTTGGGTTCCGGATGTGAAGCGAGAATATATAGGAGGGTATTTTAGTAATTTTATCATAATAATAAATATAAATAGAAAAAATAAATGATATAAATATTAATCGAATAATTGGAATATTTATATATGGTTATCAAATAGAAATTCTGTAAGGTTTTACTCATAATGGCATTAATGTAATTTTCAGTAACAAAAAGTCCAATCCAGTAAATCAATCTAACTTCAAAGTTCAGACTTCAGACATAATTGCTTCTCATCAACTTCCCATACGAAGAGGTGTCCAATTGAGTCTCGACTCAGTTTTTCTCGGTTCCAGGCAGAATCTCCGAATTCGACTTGGTTGCCATTTCAGTAAATCCGTGATTCTCTCTGCCAACTGAAAGAATGCAGTACTTTCATTTTAACTTTTCTGGATTTTTGACAGAGTTCAAGTGAAAAGTGCAATTAGTGTAGTGGTTGGCCATTGATGGCAATTCCTGTTGAAGAAGCGATCGCTGCTCTCTCCACATTTTCACTAGAGGTGATTTATTTTCCAGAAGTTCTCTTATTTAAGTTTTATCCGAAAAGTTCCATATTCTTATGCGTTTGAAAATTGTATTATTTCTATTTAATCTTTTTTAAATATTGAAGCTTTTGGTGGGTGGTAATGCAGGATGAGCAGCCGGAGGTGCAAGGACCAGCGGTTATGGTGTCAGCTGAAAGAGGAGCAGCTAATAGTCCCATTGGTATTGTTTTCCTTTCTGAAGTCAAGAAAAAGATTTTGGGTTGTCTCTGAGTATTTTGATTGTGAATTTATTAGCGATTCATAGAATATTAGGTGCTTTATTACGTTATTCACTGAGGAAAAGAATAACTTATGTCATAAAATGGGAAGTTCGAAAAGAAAGAAAAACTCATCTACGTGGTAAATGTTCATTGCTTGTTGGCAGACCGTTGCACATGATTCTGCTGTGGGTTGAGACTTGATACTTTACTTTTCTGAAATTCAATCTTTTAGCATTTAAAGTGAAACTTTCAAGTTCGGATGAGGTTAGATCTAAATGTCTCTGCATTGGTTAAATCGAAGAAAAATAAGAGGATGATGGAATCTGGATATTTCGTGATGAATGAGGTTCCTATGGGGTGGCATGAATTTGTAGAGGGATAGGGCAGTAGTAAGTTGGGTTGCTTTAACAAGTTGAGGAGATGTTTCTAATGAAAAGAAATCTTGGAGGGGTGAATTTTGGCTTGATGATCCGTTGAGAGCTTCTCTAAGGATGCCTCGTCATCAATTGCTGACTATCAGCCGGATTGATCAAACTTTGAACTACTAAGAATTGAGTTTTCCTCTTTTCTTCTTAAAACAATTGACAATTTTTTGGTTGTTGGAAGAGACACTCAAAAGAAATGCTGGAAGGTTTTGAGTCAGTTATTAGTTTGATGATGGCAGAAATATTTTTGTTCTATGATTAATAGCATCCAGGCTAGCCTTGATATTTACTCTTCAAGAAAGTCATCGATATGGCCTCTTAAGATAGTCCCCTGTGGTTATTAACTTATTATCACCAAAATGTGGGTTATGAACAAAATATGGAGGTTCCTGATTTAGGAGGCTGGCCTTAGTGAATTCTACTAAATAAATTAACATCACGTGGCATTATATAAACTCTTTTTAACTTCTAGTCCAACAAGGTCGTGAACAAATGTTTCTCGACTGGAGAAGCAGCTGGGTATTGGTGGAACATTGTCAAAGTCTGGTCACTGTAGCTAAGAGACTGGAAGCCATTTAATATTGGTTTTCATGGGGAGAACGAGAAGAGGAGATTCCACTTGGTGGCATGTGTTGTGGTTAAAGTATCTCTAAATTTGGGCGGACTCGGTATAAGATCACAGATGAGCTTTAAGAGAGTGTTTCTTGTCAAGTGGCTGTGAAAATTCAACCGAAGCTGCTTCTGGTGGAAGTTGATTATCGGTATGTATGGGCTAGAAGAGGGAGGGCAAAGGATTACAAGGCTGAGGGATATGGTAATCTTCCCAGGTGGCTTAGTATTGACTAGAATGTTCTGTTGCCCCTTTAATCAAGATATTTTTTCTTTATAACCACCATGTTACCCTATAATGATGTAATTAATTAGTAGAATCTCTTAGAATCCCCACAATAATGTAAATTCCATTATTCGTAGATAGAAATTCTGTATAAATACCTCGATTATAATATCACATGGAGTATGAGAAAATAAAATAAATATTTTTTTTCTTCAAAATTTACATGGTATCAGAGTCAAATAAGATTATTTTAGGATTTTAATTTTAAAATTTTTTCAAATTTAAAAATAGTACAATAGGCTGAGTTGATACTTACTTATTAAGATCTAATCTTACCACCCACCCCATATGGAGTTGCAGCCTCACTGCTGGCCTGCTCCCTGAATCTTGGGGTCTTTTTCGCGTGCATGATCCACACGCACCGCCGGCAAAACCCTAATCGACCAGAATGACGCAGAAGTGGTTCATGTTGAACTACCCAATCATGCACGCAACATGAAGACAATATGTGCATTGCAGCAA
The DNA here is from genome assembly GCF_000150535.2 of Carica papaya. Next base: position 448,504 of record NW_019014641.1, read on the forward strand.
AACAAGAATTGTGTATGGGGAAATTACTCTGCCGCACAGATAACAAACTCTTGTCGACCCAAGACACCAGTACCACTCCATCATTGCAGCAAAGTTGTATTGCCTCATCAACCTGTATAGAGAATTAAGGCTAGGTTGAGAGTTATAGGCAGGAAACAAATCCCTCGCATACAAGCCAACGGGATTCAATTCTCACCACAAGGAAGCATTGGCCATGTCAACATGGTTGTAATATCTAACAATTAAACAACTTATCGACATTAAAACTATGCTTTCGTATGAATCCGTCCACTGGAGCTGCAGGATTAAAATGTTTAAGTACGTGACAAAAAAAATTCAATAGAGTATGGATGGAATCAACATGAAAAATATTGTTCTCCAAGCTGACTCTCGAGTTTTCAAGAGAAAGGCCGACGTCGTCGACGGTCCTTGAAAGTGCTCGTAAGAAGTCTATTTGGGAGTTCCAAGATGGTTGACCAAAGTACGCTTTAATTGGAATTTATATCTTTATTGAAGAACCCTAAGGAAATGACATTGAACGGAAATGTTTCTATTTTATATCCCCAACTTAATAAAGGACCTCGTTGCGGGCAAAGAAACT
>NW_019014641.1:449992-462341 GCF_000150535.2 Carica papaya
GGGGGGAAGAAGATGACTAAAATTTTTGTTCACATGATGGAATGTGTTCATGGAGGAATGACTCAGATTCAATCAATGTTTGCAATCCTCGACACGAGCTCCCATCTTTCTCCCATGGTGGCCTCTGCCATATATCATTAGCAGAACATGGTCGCTGGTATCAGCAAAGCAGAACAGATGGGAGGTGACGATACAACAAATTCAACTTTTAAGCAAAGATATTGCCACATAATCTGCTTTGGAGATGTGACCGGTTGATTATGAGGGAAGAGGATATTGTGGCAAGGGAAAAGACTAGAAAACTACCTGTTAGATGAAAGAGGAAAATGCTTAGTGAGGTGGCTCCTCAAGACAGCTCAACATCACACCACACAGTTGAGCTATAGCGAGGCTGTTCCTAAGGGGCTGAGATCCAATCCTGGCCCAGGCCCAAGTGCCCAAACCCGGGGTTCTAGCTCAAACAGGCCAGGCCATCATGGGCTGAAGAGAGAACAGTTGGGGAATAGGTACCCAGAGAGCCCGATTCCCAACCCAGCTTCCTGAATATTTTCTCGTTTAATGGAGTATTCTTTTTCCATCTCTGCCTTTTTGTAATAGTCATAGACTCTCACAATAGTTAAGAATAGATACTGTAATTTGTCTTAGTTAACGTCTGCATACGCATGTATATTTTATATTGCAAAAAAATATGGTGCATGATGAAGTGAGTAATAGAATGTTATCATCAATGATTGTTTGAAAGATGAACTGTTTTCTTTTTTTCCGTAATTTTAATTGTCTTGACAGAATAAATAGTTCAATGTTTTGCTTTACGGTTTCCAATTTTTTTTTAAAAGATTTTTTATCTATATCTAGCATGTCTATGAAATATCACTACTTGTCAAGCATGTAATTTCACTTCCTTGTCTGTTTGTTACATGTTTATTGAAACTATTACTGTTCTCTCTTTTTCTCATATGTACTCTTCTTTGTGTTTCATAACTTGAGCAATGTTTTCTCTTTTAGAGTATAGTGATGTTTCTGCGTATCGCTTGTCTCTATCAGAAGACACAAAAGCTCTCAATCAGCTGGTATATGGTTCTTGTCCTCTTTGTTCATTATTTTTCCCCTCAATATGTCTGCTTACTTTTTTGCCTTTGAATGATCTGCAGAATATTCTTGTCCAAGAGGGGAAGGAGATGGCATCAATACTTTATACATACCGAAGTTGTGTCAAAGCACTTCCACAGGTTCATCTTGGCCTCAACTTCTGAATAAAATTTTCTCTAGGGCCATTGACGACTAATATTACTGTCATTTATTTTAATTTTCTATCATTGCATGAAGAAAAGTCTCATCAAACATTTGTCTTGTTTAGGGAAGGGTTAAATGCATTCTAAAGAAGAAAATGATAGCTCAAAGTGCAACTAACGGTCCAAACCCTTATTTCGCACAATAGATCCCTAGCTTATCTCATTGTCTGTAATTTAGGATGTTAAGCCTCAGCTAATATTCGTTACTTTCATCTGGGTGGTCAGATTTAATGACAAAAATTGTTGATGTGTTTTCTTTACTTGAGTAGAACTCTTTGGCTGCTTCCCAAATTTCGTCATGTACAGCAAAAAATTCTCGTTGTTACCATTTGTCATGGAGTTAATTAGTCACAACATGATCAGATTATTCTCCATCTTCTAAGTTTGTAACTTTGGGTTTTCAGTGCTCAGTTGGACGACTTGTCTAATGAGATATTCTTCTCTTCCTCTTTGGTTGATAAACATCTTGATCGATAGACCATTGAATGTAGTTGTTTCTGTTTACCTTGTGGCTAGTGATCAAAATTTGAGTTGTTTCCAATTCAGGTTGTTTGATGGAGATAATTCTATCGGACCGAGATGTGGTTTCAAAGAAGTCATTGATTCTTGTCGCAGTTGTTCCATATTTGGTCATTGGTATAAGAGAGAAGAAAAAAAAAATTCTTTTAGAGTTCAAAGATCTTGATCTGATACTATAAAAATTTGTAATTAAAATTTCTGTTTACTAAATTTTATTTCATGATACTTAATTTACAACAAATTGATATATATAAAAGAAGATTAGAAAAAGTTTTAGTAGGAAATTAAATACAAATCAATTCCATAAAAGGAAAAGAACTTTCAGTTATGAAAGTCGACTATAATTCTGCTTTATAGGGAAATTTCTATGAAAGTACCAATTTGTATAGGAATTGACTTCTACAGGAAGTTGGATTTGTACATGTCTATATGAGCAGGCACTAGGGTTTTGAGGATTCTGAATCACATCAATTATATTTGTGAGTCAAATACGGTAGGCTTAAACAAGTACCTCAGAGTATGATTCTGCTTTATAGAGAGATTTTTCTGAAGATACCAATCTGTATAGGAATTAAATTTTACAAAAAGTCGATTTCTACATGTCTATATGAGCAGGCACTAGGTTTTTTGAGGATTCTGAATCACATGAATTATTTTTGTGAGCTGAATACGGCAGCCTTAAACAGTCAGCTCAGAGTTGATACTATGTTGCCTCCTTTCTCTTCTCTGTCAGTTTCCAAAGCAATGAGGCTGACCCATTAATTTTTCTCTATTAATCTGATTTGAGCATTTCCTTCTATGTGCTGATGATATTTTATATTTTAGCTGCTTCTGCCCAAGCTCTTTTGCAAGGCTTAGTGGATCAACTGAAGCAACAATTTGTTGTGAATGACCTTGGTGATTTGCATTTTTTCTTGGGAGCCCAAGTTATAGAACAAAGAGAGCCTCTTCTCAGACCAATATGCTCTTAACCTGCTAGAGGGTAATGGCCTTCAGTCTTGCAAACCAATTTCTTTCCCTTGTCAACTCTGGGGAAAATTATCAAAAGGATTGGATCATCTAGTAGCCAATCCTACGACATACAAAAGTCTAATTGGTGCTTTATAGTACCTTACTTACCTTTGTAACACTTGGCATTTGCGTTATCGTTAGTCGGGTCTATCAATTCATGCATGACGCAATGGAAGACTACCTTCAAGTTGTGAAGTGAATTCTTCACTAATTTGTGGCACTACTTATTTAGGTTTGCAACTATACTTGGATTCCTCTTCTCAACTTACTGGTTTTCCTTATGTAGATTGGGTTTGTTGTCCAGACACCCTGCTAAAAGCTGGGTATTGTATTTTCCTTGGCTCTGGACTTATTGTTTTGGAGCTCAAAGAAACGAAACCATCATTTCTCGCTCCAGAGTTGGAACAGAATATTGTGTTATAGCCATACCTGTTGTAGATATTACTTGGTTCAGTAATTTGTTATGGGAATTTGCATTACCTCTATCTCATTGTTGTCTTAACCCCCTCCCCTGTACCTTTGTTCTTTTTTCTCTCCTCTCTTCTCCTTAAAGTAAAAAATGAAGCTCCTTTTCCATGCATTGGATTTGTCCTCTCGTGTAATGGCTCCTGCTCCTCTGCCTACCACCACGTCCAATTGTCTGGCCTTCGTCCTTCCTCTGATTTCATGCAAATGTTCCCTTTCATTCAGGGTGCTCCTGTCTCTCACATGCAAGCCTGCTTCTTTGTCTTCTTCCTCTCTGTGCGAGCTTTTCCTCCACCTCTGCTCATGTCTCTTTCTTTTCCTCTGCATCTGTTGAACAGATGGGGAGGGTGTTATGCTTGTCGCCTTTGGTACATTAGAAGAAAAAATTTTTTTTTTTTCCCAATCAATAGTTTGAAGGACTAGAAGAGACACAAATGATGCTGCTTTGAGTTTTAAAAATCAAAGACTTGCACCTATTTAGGAGTACAAAGCAACATTTCACTTTACCTTAAAAGTACCTGAACAGGTACAAAGAAGGTTGTGCAATTTGAATCTGCCAACAAATACCTCAAAACAGAAAGAGCGCATTCAAAAACTTAGGAAACTGGCCTGAACCAGTCAGGGCCTTAAACTGGCTTGGGGAAACCGGTTTTGTGAACTCTGATGAACAGATCAATGGAGAGGCTTCAGATAAGAAGATCCAAGCACGTCCAAGTGATCGTTTAAAGATTAGGTTTTTGACCACAAGATTGTTTCAGTGACGCTAGTTCTAGATCAGGCATTAATGGTTGTTGATGTGTGTGGGAAAATACTAGTTCCAGCAAGGAAGCAGCGATTTAGAGCTATTACTGGTATGTGTATCTTATTCATTTTGAGTTAGGTGCTTCAACTGGGTGGAAACTCCAGTGGGAATCCTCTTAGGCTTATGATGAGGCAGTATCAACCACCTCCGTACAGTTTTGGTATATTTTATAAAGCCAAGAGTTTTTGGATATTTTAATAAAGCCAACAGTGCTAGGCTAATAGTTTCTCTATTTGTGATTTGATGTTTTTTTTAATTGTTTAGAGTTTTATTTGTCTTGAAATTTGGGAATTTAGCAACAAAGATAGGAATTTTTCTTAAAATACCAAATTGAAATAGCACAGTGGCATAAACTTTAGAAAGACGAGAAAAGTGAAGATAGTCCAATCCACAATTTATAGGGATTGACAACAACAACAACAGTCAAGGTGTTGTTAAGCACTAAATTAAATAAGAAATATCAATAGATTTTATTCATAGATATTTCAAAAAGAAAAGTTTTTATTCATAGAAGTCGGCTAATAATGAGAAATAGTTCATGAAGTTACGGGGTGTCTTTATAGCCTAATATTACTAGAAACCTTACGAAACAATAATAAATCAAAACTACCAACTAAAGAGGAAATAAAAATCTAACAAAATAAGAACTGTAAAATTCTTGCTAGATAATAATTCTTGTGGTAGTACGAAACGAGTGAAAAACTATGCTAAATGGTTCTACATCGCTAAGTACCTCCTGTCCAATAACTTTTTGGGTTTAAACTAGTAGTTCTAAAGAATTAGAGCTCAAATTTCTAAAAGTTAATAACTTGAATCCTTAAATGTGGGTTTTCTTCAACGGATTCTTACTCCATGAGGACGTATAGATCACTAAGCTGAAAAATTTTTCAGCCATTCAAAAATCTAATTCATCAGTACCTTGTCATTGCAAATATTAGATTTTTCCATATCTCTGATTGTAGGTCATTTACCCTAATGATAAACCTGTCAAGTTTGTTAATTTTTCTTTTTTATTACGTTTCTTGTTGCAAATCATGTGCAGCTTCCTGATTCAATGAAACACAGTCAAGCTGATCTGTATCTAGAGACCTATCAAGTTCTTGACTTGGAGATGAGCCGCTTGCGTGAAATTCAGCAATGGCAAGCATCAGCTGCTTCTAAAGTATGGGCTTTAAAATCCCCTATTCATGTTTCCCTCTCTGTCTATCTGTAATGGCTAAATAAAATTTTTTAGATTATTGTAATATGCAGCTAGCTGCTGATATGCAACGCTTTTCTAGGCCTGAGCGGCGCATTAATGGCCCCACAATAACCCATCTCTGGTGTGTTATATTTAATTTTCTCACTTGTTTTCAGATATCATCATAGTTTATATTTCTACTACCTCATTTGCCAGTTTGGAATTTTTAATACATGTCCAATGCCACGTCTAAATTCCAATCCCCTGCTCACAGATTTCTTGTTTGCGGCAGGTCGATGTTGAAGTTGCTTGATGTCTTAGTGCAACTTGATCATCTCAAAAATTCTAAAGCCAGTATACCTAATGATTTTTCTTGGTATAAGAGGTACAAAAACTACTTAATTTTCTGTTCCCCTGTCTTAAAAACAATTCTGTGAATTTGCTAAAGCAAGGAATGTTAATGGATCCTTATATGACATAAATTGTGAATGGATCTGTCAAAAATGCTAAAGCCAGTAAAAGGTACCAAAACCAGTAAAATTTCCGCCTCCATTTCATTGACAGTTCCTTATATGACATATAATGTGAATGGACCTCTTGCTGTATGAATTTTTATTTTCAAAGAGTTTGTTTTGGCCGAATTTAGCCAACTTCTATTGTTTATAATTGAAGCGGGTGATTTTTACTATAGCATGATTTAATAGGACATTTTTGGTTAGAGAATGTAAATTAAGCACAAGCTGATTTTTTAGATGCAACTTTAGTTCATTATTTTATTGTTTTGCTAGTTTTATTCATATATGCATGGGGATTTATATTCCCACAGTTTGTGACTTTCAGTCATATGATTATAAATTGCCTTGTTATTATTTAGATAAATCAATCTTTTTTCCGGAGCTGATTTATAGTGCATACTGAAGCAGAAATGGTCCAGTTACTATAAAGTTCTTGATGTAAATTACTTTATTCAGAAAAAAAAGGTGTTAAATATGAGTTTCTGTAACTTGTATATTTTTAACTTTGAGATTATGTATTCTCTTTTTTGCTCTGTTTCCAATTTTTGGAGGATGTCTTGTTCTCCTTGCGTATACTTATTCTATTCCCATCTTAATGGTACTTCATTTTCTGTAAAAAACAAAGAATACTGTCAAAATTGTGATTTCAGATTATTCCTGATGTAAGGTTAATCGAGGTTTTAATTCTAGATAATAGTTGAATCGATTTCAAACATGAATACTATATTGACCTTTCCATTTTTTAGTTACGGAACTGACTATGCATTCCTATATTAGTTGATGTTCCTACTATCTAGTTTTTTGCTTGTATCCTTCTCTAGAAGTCAGCTGTACAAGTCATGAGCTGTTGCAGTTTAACATCCATTCTTTCTGTCTTCATTCTCACTTTGCAGGACATTTACGCAAGTTAGTGCTCAGTGGCAAGACACTGATGCTCTGAGGGAGGAATTAGATGATTTACAGGTTTGTGATTCTGATTACATATGATGTGCAAACTGTTTCAAAGAAACATATTCATATTTTTTCCATTGATAATGACCCATAATTTTCACAGATTTTCTTAAGCACAAGATGGGCTATCTTACTGAACTTGCATGTGGAGATGTTCCGCGTCAACAAGTATCCTGGCTAATGCATTTTTATACCCATTGTTCTGTCGCAAAAATTCCATATTATGCTGGACTGGCAGAGAGATGATTTCATTTCCTTGTTGTTGGTAGGAAGAAGAATCTGCATTCTTTGATTGATTTACTCCTTAGTAAAGGTTTTTCAAATGTAGTGTTATTCTAAAATTTGGAAAATTAACCTCCTTCCTATCAGCAACATGTTTGCTGGTGGTCCTCTTTTGTTATATGTTATGAGGTCCTTGTAAAATCTTCCTATCATGTATTTCTTTTATATTTGTGCAGCATTACCTTGTTGCTCTTCAATAAATTTCATTTTTCCCTTTGAAAAAATTGTTGTGAGATCCTTAACTGAAATTAGTGTCGAAGACATTCTTCAAGTTCTTATAGTCTTTGCCGTTGAATCGTTGGAGTTGGATTTTGCTCTTCTGTTTCCAGAGCGGCACATTCTGCTTCGTGTTTTGCCTGTTCTTGTTGTCTTAGCAACATCATCAGAGAAAGATAGTGAGTCATTGTACAAGAGAGTGAAAATCAACAGATTGATTAACATATTTAAGGTATTGGGTTTGCAAAATTTATGAGAATGATGTTGCATTGCTAGATCTAAGCAATGGCTATATATTTATTTAGCAATGCAAGATGATGATAGCAACTCAAATTAACTTATTGTTTTCTTTTTCCTTTTGGTAGAATGATCCTGTCATTCCTGCATTCCCAGATCTCCATCTATCTCCAGCTGCAATTTTGAAAGAACTTTCAATGTACTTCCAGAAGTTCTCTTCACAGACTCGCCTTCTCACTCTTCCAGTACCTCATGAGCTGCCGCCTCGTGAAGTGCAAGAATATCCTATAACCCTAACCATTTTTATGGTCATTAATGTAGTCACTTCTGCTAAGTACGAAATTTTAGATTTTGCATAATTTTTGTGAAGCCTTGACGTGGTTACTTATCAGAGACATTATCTAATCATCAATCACATTGTAGCTATCCGTGCTGAACATGATGATTTTACAATTAGATTTGCTTCAGCCATGAACCAGGTGCTTTCTTTAGTCCCTTGATCTTCTCCTTCTGTGAACATAAATGAAGTTTCCTGCTGTATCTTTTCTAGAAATTCCAACTCTGTTTTCTTTGTCTTCATTTGCAGCTGTTGCTGTTGAAATCAACAGATGGTGCTGATGTTGAGTGGTCCAGAGAAGTTAAGGGAAACATGTATGATATGGTTGTTGAAGGTTTCCAGCTCTTAAGCAGATGGAATGCACGCATTTGGGAACAATGTGCTTGGAAATTTTCTCGTCCATGCAAGGATGCACTTCCATCGGAATCAGAAGAAGGTTCAGCACCACATTCTGACTATGAGAAGGTATTATAGCCTATAATTTAAGTGTGGCTATTTTGGGTTTTCAGGATTATCTTGCTAAAGCAATATTCTTAGGAAGTGTTGTCTTAGATATCTTGGAGCTTTTGCCGTTAGATCAACGCTTATCTCGGCATCTATGTATGACCTGACATAATATTCAACTCTGCTCATTCTAGAAGGCTTCTCTATGTAGGTTGTCAGGTACAATTATAATGCAGATGAAAGAAGAGCACTGGTTGAACTTGTTAGCTATATAAAGAGCATTGGATCGATGATGCAACGGTGTGACACATTGGTTGCTGATGCTTTGTGGGAGACGATACATGCTGAGGTCCAAGATTTTGTTCAAAATACATTAGCCACAATGCTGCGTACTACCTTCCGAAAGAAGAAAGATCTTTCAAGGTTATTACCATAACTTTATAGAAATAGAGAGAATGAGATATGATAACATTTCAACTGACGCACATCCTTTTCAATTATATACACATAATATATATAATATATATAATATATATTTGATATTATATGTTAGTTACTAGATGTTCAAAAGGATCTCTCATGATTATGCATGAAGATGTGCTCTCATCGCATACTGGTTCTAACCTAACATTGATTGCTTCAGCCTTAGGTATACATCTTCCACATTAAGCTCAATGCATTTCGAGGTTTAATTAAGTCATATTGCTAATTTGGGTGATTGTTGAAGAACGCAAATAACCAGTGCTTGTCTGCTAAAAAAAATGAATAAACAAAATAAACAAAATAAGCAAAAACTATATTGAAGCTAAATTTTTCTAAGGGGCATAATGTCTTGAAGCTTTCATGACTTCCTCTTCAGTGAAGAATCTTCTGGAAGTTGCAATAACCTTAACTGGTCGACAAGCACCAAAGATCAAATTCATTTGGGCAAGCCATATAAGTCCTTGGGAAGCCGATCATATAATTTAGCAAGAAGGAAATAAGCATTAGGGATTTCATATAGACTTATTGCAACAGGTTTCTGGTGGTCATTCCTCCTTCTATCCTTCTGCATGGAGAATGGTCTAAACTTTGAGTTTAAGCTTCTTCCGTTTTTTTTTTAAATTTTCTTTTTATTCATGTATACTTCTCCTGTATTTTCTGAGGGGCCTCGACTTGTGCCTGTTTTCATGGTTTCTAATGCATAATTATTTTCTTTAAAACTATGGATTGGTGGCATGGAGGTGGCATATTGAAGAAGGGTCTGCCATAAATATTTTCAAACCTGGAGGAGGCTCATAGTATCCTCAATTTAGTGCCGTGTTGTTCTTTCTTGAAAATATTTTTGGTTTTCAAAACTTCCATCAAAAGAAGATAAAAAGTGCACACCTTATTTGACAGTTATTTCTGCTTGTGAGTTGATTATGATGGCAGTTCCCTCTCATGCTAGCCCCTAAATTTGCCAACTTCAAGGATTATTGACTAAATATTTCAAGTTGCTTGACTGTTCTATCCTATTGACTATTTTCAGGATCCTTTCTGATATGCGGACTCTTTCAGCGGACTGGATGGCAAATACAAGCAAGCCCGAAGCTGAGTTGCAATCTTCACAGCATGGATATGATGAAAGCAGAGGAAGCTTCTTTCATCCAAGGCCTGTCGCACCAACTGCTGCACAGGTTTCTCTCAAACTAACCACATTTTCATGCATAGCAGCTCTTTTCTCCTACTCTTTTCCTTACCGGCTAAAAATAGGTTGTTCCTGTTAGATTTACACTATAGATCAAATCAACATAGGAATCTATTTTTAATGGAAAAAGATCAACTGACAGTTCATACTAGTGCAGCATATTACCCAAAGTTGTACCATATTAGTGCAGCATCAGCTTGTGAATCATACCACAAGGTTTCCTAAAATGATATTAGTTAAATGTAGAAAATTTTAATGAGTTTATTCAATCTTCTTTTTTTTTTGGTTTTGTAGCCGGAAAATTGTGAAGAGAAAAAGTTCCTCAAATTGTTCTGTTAACTTGGGCTTTTGGTAGTGTAGTAACAGGATACTATAGTTAGTTTCAGAACACCATGGACTATCAACCATTTATATGTTCTTATTATGGTCATTTGTTAGTGTAGTAACAGGTATTATAGTCAGTTTCTGAATACCATGGAGTACCAACCATTTTATGTTTTTATTATGGGACAATGATACTGAAGCAATGATACATATCATACAAGTAGGAGACTAGTGTCTTTGCTGTTATAGTACGTTTATATTGAGGGTCAGCACCAACTAATTATTTTCTATTTACTATGGAGAAAATTACTAAAATATCCAACAAGGGGTTCCACAAGTGCATGATATTTATCATAGTTTAATCGAAATTCAAATTGTGAATCAAAATCTTGTTTTAATATTCAAAATCAAGGACCTAATCAAATTGTAGCGTCAGAACATACTACTAGACAAAAATTCTTCATTGTAACAATTGTGACTTTCTTTTCTTTGTTCAGGTGCATTGCTTGCAATTCTTGATATATGAGGTGGTGTCTGGTGGCAATCTTCGGAAACCTGGGGGGCTTTTTGGGAATAGCGGGTCTGAGATTCCTGTTAATGATTTAAAGCAGTTGGAAACCTTCTTTTACAAACTTAGCTTTTTCCTGCATATATTGGACTATACGGGTAATCTTCTGACCTTGTCTGCTTTCAGTCTTACGTGAAACATCAGAGTTAAAACAAGCTATAGATATGTTTAATTTTTGCATTAATCGTTTTTGCAGCGACTGTTACTACATTGACGGATATTGGTTTTCTGTGGTTTAGAGAGTTTTACCTGGAGTCTTCACATGTTATTCAGGTAAAGAAGCTTGAGAATTGTCTTCTTACCATATACAAGTTGGATGTCTTTGCATGAGTTGGCACCCTCCCCATTTTTTCCAGTGAGGCAAACTTGGTCTACCAATTAGGGAAATACCTCATTTTAAGACAACAAGAAGTAGGGAAAAATAATGTTTGTTTTCTCATGGTAACTCGTAAAGCTTCTCTCATAAGATGAGAGGAGGGGGAGCTTGGTGTATTGTTTATAGCATTATCTGTTTTCCTCTAAAAATGCTTGTTAGAGTGAATAAAAGTTCCACTTTGAACTGTCTACACTAATATGTAATGCGCATGGTTCATGTAACCACTAGTCCATAAATAAACTTTTCTGGAACTTGAGAGCTCAAATTTTATTACTTTTACAATCATTAGAGTTTTCTTTTTTATGATTGCTTTTCTCTCTATTTTTAATGTTTGCTTTATTTAGTCCCTGAAATTTATGAAGTTTGGCTTCTTCTTTATTTGCAGTTTCCAATTGAGTGCTCTCTTCCATGGATGCTAGTAGATCATGTTCTCGAGTCCAAGAACGCAGGTCTTCTTGAAAGTGTTCTTATGCCATTTGACATCTATAACGACTCAGCTCAGCATGCATTGGTTGAATTGAAGCAGAGGTTCCTCTATGATGAAATTGAGGCTGAGGTATATGAATTTGTTAAGCTGAGCTATGTGAGCGAGACTCAGCAAGTAATTAGTGCTTTATCACATAATTAATAAGCACATCGTCCAGATCTCTGTGAGGTGATACTAAACGGTTCCTTTTTCTACCAACTTGATAACTTGGTATGATGTTTTATGTGTTCACAGGTTGACCATTGTTTTGACATATTTGTTTCAAAGATGTCTGAGATTATTTTCACATATTACAAGAGCCGTGCAGCAAGGTACATAATTTGTATTATATTCTGCTATATGGAAATTTTAGTGAACTAATCAATTGGTTTGATTTGTGTTCAAACGCAGTGAGCTGCTTGATCCTTCTTTCCTTTTTTCCTTGGACAATGGAGAGAAATATTATATACAGCCTATGAGGTTTACTGCTCTTTTTAAGATGACTAAAGTGAAGGTGAATATATTTTTCTCAAACATTATTTTCTGTGCAAGTGATCAAACCTTGTAGAAGAAAGTCTGTTGGTGAACCTTTTTACAATCACTTTTAAGAACCTGATAAATATTTTAGTTTTTATATTACAAAACATGGATATTAGTGTAGAAGTGGTTAAAGTTATTATAAGCACCAAATAAGT